>CACRXP010000039.1:703630-740425 GCA_902702965.1 Spirometra erinaceieuropaei | reverse complement strand
TTTAAAGCGAGATGCGTTGACACCGATGACTTCAGATGCGTGAAGAAGGGGGGAAAGAGGGGGGGAGAGGAGGCAAATAGAAGAGGGGTGAGCCCAGTTAAAAATAAGAAGAATGTGAACGAGAGGCAGGAGAAGGGAAAGAAAAAAAGAGCTGAAAACACAAAGATGCGACAGCAGGGAAAATGTAACAAAACTAGGAGTAAGGCAGCGCAGAAAAAAGCAAGAATGCGGAGGTAGGTTATGGATAAAACCAAGACGAAAGGGAGTAATGAAGGGTATAGGAAGATGGTTGTTGAGGGGGGAGACTTTAGGTGGAGGGGGACGAGGGGGAGGAGGAAGTAAGACAGTGGCGTTGCTTTGTGCAATATCGGCTGCGGATACTTTGCGCGAATTTGGTTTAACTACTTTCTAAACTATGGACAGAGTCTTCGTAGAATTATGACGTCCCGGCTCCTTGTTTGCTGTTCTCAAACCCAGGATCTCCGGACGCCTTTCCCCAAGTCATGTTTAAGTTCTTCTGCGATGCATCTTCCTTATCCTGAATGGTGGATTTCCACGCAAAAATAGCTCGTAATCGGTAGTACGCAAAGTGTTAAGATTTCAATCATGCAAATATGTGATCCGGGTGACTCAAGTATTGCGAGAAGCGGACTACCCAACGAGATCATACTCGTCAAACGACTTCTTGAGCGACACATCTCGAAACAGTTTGGTCAATGATTTTGCCGCTCTGCTCGGGCGGTCTGTTTCCATAAGATTTACTTTTAGGGCCACGTTAAAACGGATGCACTGAGGCTAAAACTTAAGTGTATGCTGTTTTGTACTTGCATATTTCGCCCTTTCGAGGTAACCGACACTGTATCTCCTCTCTCTCTCTCTCTCTCTCTCTCTCTCTTTCTCTCTCTCCCTCTCTCGTCTATGTCTAAAGTCCTCGAAACTGTACACGAACTTTACGGTCAACCCAAATGAGCCTCCGTTCGATTATCCGCCCTGTTTAAACCGACAGTGGTTAGAACAGCCAATGAAAATGGTGCTGTTCGTAGTACTAGTTTAGATTAAAGGACTGTAGGCGTCTACTGTGCCAGGATCAGCAAGCTATGGCCCTCGAAGCCTGGTATGCACTGCCAGTTCCCCGACACCGGGTTGCCTGCCGGTAGATGTGCTTGCGTTCCTGCTGGATATACAGGTCTTTAACATGGCTGCTCAGTCCTGCTGTTGTCGGTAAAAATTCCCCTCAAGTGTTTGTTGTGGACCAGGGGGTGTGGAGGTACGCCTAGGCGCGGATCCGGCCGCGCCAGCCACCTGCGCCCTCTCCCGCCTCCGGTCTTATTCGCTATATCTTGATAGGGAGCTCAGGTGAGGGAGGAGGAGAGAGTATAGTAGATGCAGGGAAAGTACACACCTACTATAGACTAACTCACGATCAAGTCGGCGTGCCTGCTTCACCCTGCTGTGGAACACACAGTTGGCATTGCTGAGCACGACGGTCGAACTGTCATATCGCTTGTTTATATGAGATTATTTATGTCTTCGTGATTTTTCCGGTTGGCAATCGTCAAGACCTAGAGTGAAACAAGTAATATTATAGGGCGCGTGGAGTTACTGTGAACAAAGACCGATTGTATCCGTGGTTTCGTTGGTCAAAAGTGTTTGAATGACTGAACCTAGTCAGCTCTTATTTCTAACGTTAGTGCTGGGAATTTGGAGGGGGGGGGAGGAGTTGATCGGTGGAAAGGCTGTCATTAACACCCCCAGATGAACGTTCAATGCAAGGGGACCGCACCGGAAAGTGGGGGATGTCGCCGCTTCATAGGCCTCGTCTCCTGACAGCGATGGCCCAGCCTTGACGGAGATAATGGCCCGCTAACTGCGCACGTCAGTACGGCCTGGTGTGATGCTCACCGTAGCAACAACAATCACACCTTTCCTCCTCCCTAGTATATGGCCCTCGTGGTAAATGCGACCGCGGGGTCCGCATTTAGGCGTGTGATTCCCTTAGATATCACTCCGCAATCTCGCGACGCAAAGTCGACACTGCGTACGGTCGTCTCCCATTCTATTTACGTCTCCCCCCGCCCCCCACTACCCCGGCCACCGGTTTCAACAAACACCGCCGGCGCATCCGACTTCGGCGTTGGCAGGGCTCTATTCCGCGCAGGTTTGCGCTAGGAGCGACGGGAGGGGGGAGCGGTAGTTGCAAACAGACACCAGCGGCGAATCTCAGATGATTCACCGACAGCGTCTCCATGGCGCTGGCCACCCCCCACACCTACCCCAGCCTCGGCGACGGCAGCTGTCTCGACCCAGGTCTGGTGAGCCGTATCTCCAGGGCCATCAGTGGTGCGCAGACAGGGTCGACAGCAAGAAACATCCCCCGACACTGCTCTTCCACTTGTCTGAATATTCCTCTCTGGTGTATGGATTACTCGGAGAGAGAGAGAGAGAGAGAGAGAGAGAGAGAGAGATGGAGGGAGAGAGAGGGGGAGAGACAGACACTTTGGTGGAGTGACAGTCGATTCAAACATCCATTTACAAACTAACAGTCTACCACAGCGGACACCCCTCGGTCTCATCGGTGGCTCCGCGAAGCCGCAGCACAGGCAGCTATTCAGTTCAGACAATCGTTCTGACTAACAATGGTAGGAAGATAGGGCAGGGGGGGGCGGGGTATCGAGACGGCGACTGCTCATCACAGACAGGCATATCCGGCGAGCAAATTCTGTTTTGGTAAATAAGGCCCTCGACGATCACGAGGGTAGATTGTCATCATGGTAGAGTAGGCACAGAGCTAGCCAACACAACACAGTATTCAGACATCAAATAGACCTTGGTTCAAACTAATTTACTCCAAATTAGCAGTTACTTGCTGCGGAAATTAGGGCCAGATCGCAGTTGGCAGTCAGGAATGGGGAAGCGGACGGCGAACTTAACCCTAATCCTTCAACCTTAAACGTCAACCGGTAACCCTAACGGCAGCCCTGAGCCTTACCCTAACGGAAATTTAAAACGTAACCGTAGTCCTTAGACATAGCCGCAGCTGAGAAACCTAACCATAATACTGAAACCTACTCGAGCGCTCAAACCCTAACCGTAACCCGAAAACCTTAACCTAAATGCATAACCCTAACCCGAAAATCGGAAACCACTAATCAGTACCCTAATCCTAACCTCAAACGTAAAACGGAAGCCAAATGGGTCAGATGTGATTATGAAGCCCCACAAAATAGCCTCAGTAAACAAACCCCACAGCCACCCGTAATACGGGGCCTGGCTACCAACTGCGATCTACCCGAAATTTAAAAAAAAACAACTGTACATTGTTCGTAGCCCAGTAATAGCGTCCATTCTCAACTCAATCCTACTCTCGGAAAGCAAGTGAAACGAGGGGGGGGGCGGATTGGAGAATATTGACAAATCCGCCTCGCAATATTCAAATCCAAGTGTAAATCATACCACTGAGCCACAGGTTCGTTGTCCTATCGGTTGCGATCGAGAATGCCCAATAGTAGAGAGGCGGTCACCGATCGTTTTTACGGAACTCACTCCCGAGCCCCACCAGCAGCCGCACAGCGGCTCGTACTATAGGCAGAATGACATTACTGGCAAGGGCAAGGAAGACTGGATTGGCCATTTCTGGACTGTTAGCCATCACCAGCCAACCATTCGCAATTCTGGGGGGTTGTCAATATGTACGGTTGCAACCGAAAGGGCAACGAGCACGTGGCTCGGTGGTTAGAGGCGTTGGACTTCTGACCAACGAGCTCGAACCCCGGGTTGAGTGTGACTGGCTGATGGCTGTTCCACTTTCCCTTGTCTTTCTCGGTAATGCTATTTTGCTAGCAAATCGTACCACCAAAGAGTTAAAACTTTGCCGGACCTGATAGTTATGGGCGTATTATCACAATCTCTAATAGTGGTAGCACAAATGACCGTGGTGCACAATCCAATGTTTCGTCTAAAACGATGGTAAAAGAGTTAATAACGGAAGTATTGCCGATTGTAGGAACAGTGGCAGCAGTGGCAATGTTGCTGATAGCGGTAGCAGCAACAGTGGCACTAGTGGAATTTGTGTCAACAGTCAAGGTATCAGCAGTAACGGCAGTAGTGGTAGTAATACCAGTAGTGGTGGCGGTAGTAGTAGCAACAGTAGTGGTGGTGGTGGTAGTAGTAGTACTAGTAGTAGTAGTAGCAGTAGTAGTAGTAGTAGTAGTAGTAGTAGCAGCAGCAGTAGTGGTATTAGTAGCACTAGTGGTAGTAGAAGTTGTGGCAGTAGGGCTAGTAGTAGTAGTAGTAATAGTAGAAGTAGTAGCAGAAGTAGTAGTAGTAGTAGTAGTAGTAGTAGTAGTAGTAGTAGTAATGATGGCAGTAGTAATAGCAGTGGCGATGGCGGCAGTAAGGGTAGAATCAGCGGTAGTATTAACAGTGTTATTTCTGGTAATGGTAGTGGTGGTGGTGATGGTGGTAATAGTAGTAGTAGTAGTAGTAGTAGTAGTAGTAGTAGTAGTAGTAGTAGTAGTAGTAGTAGTAGTAGTAGCAGCAGCAGCAGCAGCAGCAGCAGTTGGCCAGTGAAAGTAATTGAGGTGGTACCCGAAGTCGTAGGAGTCATAGTGACATCACCGCGAAAATGGGCCAAGGGTTAATAACGACGGTCCAAAAACGCAAGCTATCTGGAAGAATAACTAGCATAAGAGTTACAATAGCGACATCATAAAAAGCAACGCTCTGAAACGTTCGCCGATGCAATAATGAAGTTGGCAGCTAGGGATTAGAATAGCTGAGCTGGACTCCGTAAAACTTTTAGAACGTCAACCTGTCAGCCTGTGAAAGCCTTTTTCGAGCCAAGGTTGGGATTGACAGTCTTGAAAAGTGAGCGCCTTTGAAGGGAGCTAGACGGAAGTCCTGTGGACCTATGGGAACTCCCTAGTCCAAGCGACTGGTGAGCTTCGGCAATTGTGCCGCCATGTGCCATCGCGCTCAGTCCCACCGCCGAGTGGTTGACAGGTTCGGAGAGGAGAGATCCCGGTCGACACTGGAGAATCCATCCCCACGGCACACCAGCGCGTTTCCCAGATGCGCTTAAAGCCGTGTCTCGGGAGGTTGCCAACTGAATCGATAACTCAGTCCATGTGGTCAATAATGTGTGTATGCATGTTGGGAGACTGATTGGAGGCCTGTGGGAGGTCGGTTCAGTGGTTCCCTCTTAGAGTGAGTGACCGATGTCATGAAATATTGGCTGCTATTCTGAAATGCGTTTTCGATTTGGGAAGGATTACTTAGGCATGGTTGTAGGACTGATTATCGTGCGACATAATCCTTTAATGTTTCGGACTCGGCAGGATGTCAGCTTTTGAATGCATTGCTTTTCAATCTCCTGTAGAAACCGTACTCGGAAAAAGATGACTGTTTAAGTAGCATGCACTTCTCTCATTGATTTTCGATGGTCTTGCAAATTCAAACATACTTTATCGAAAAATACGAGCAAAAATATGCGTTCTATCAGTCGTCTGATAGAGAATTGCGTCTTCTTTATATTTTATACTCAAAGAAAGAATATAATTAGGTTTCAAAAAGTTTCTAATTATGAGATTTTTGAAGGCCGCGCAATGTCTATTCACATAACATCGTATCTGTCCGTTTATTACTGTTCCTTACGAAATGTACAACATGGTCAGCATTCTTTGCAAAATTTTATGGACTCTGTATGGTATCTTTTTAAAGGCATGGGAGAATATGTGATTTTCTTTACGCGGAACGCATACACCCTGTAGACTGAAATCGCTAAGCACTAATGCAACGAATAATGCGGCCCCAAATTATTCGGCAATTGGAGAAAAATTTTTTAATCCTAATTATACTCCTTCTTCCAGTATAAAATATAAAGAAGACGTGATTCTCTATCAAACGACTGAAAGAACGCATACTTTTGCTCGTATTTTCTATGAAATATATTAGAATTTGCAAGACAGTCGAAAATCAATGGGAAAATGCATGCTACTTGAGTAGTCATCTTATACCGAGTTCGGTCTCTAAAAGAGATTAAAAAGCAGTGTATTCAAAAGCCGACATCCTGCCGAGCTCGAAATATTATAGGATTATGCCACAAGATAATCAGTTTCGCAACCGCGCCTAAGTAATCCTTCCCAAATCGAAAACGCATTTCAGAATTTCAGCCAGCATTTCATGAGATCGGTCATTTACTGTACACACACACACACACACACATACACGCAGTACTGGCCACGAGGGCCGAACTGCCTCGTCAGTTAGCAACCATCCAAGTGCCTACTGATAGGCGCAAGCGCCTCAGGTCTATTATAGGGGGAAACGCGCTGATTTGCCGTGGTGATTGTTTCCCCAGTGTCGACCTCACTGGTTCCTCCCTCTCCTGACCCCACTGTCCGATCAGGTCAGACATCGGGTGCTGGGATTTGGCTGGCAGGGCCTAGTATTCCGTTTACGAAAGGCAGACCTAAATAACGTCAGTTAACCTCTCTTAGTGCCCAGTATAAACCCCATAATTTCCAACGTCCCGTATTCCCGCGGGAGCTGGTCCAGCTAAGTGAGGCCACCCAACTCGCAATTCCAAACGACCACGCCAAGTGGCACTCAGTTGAGACCATGACTGAAAACACTCGCCGAACAACCTCCAATGACCTGATCTACCTCTTGTGCACTCCTTACCCAGTTTACATCAAAATTTCCCGGCAAATTGTCTAAATCGATGTGTAGGTAGCTTGAGGCTTACGGAATTTATATTTGCAATGACAATTCCAATGCCAATAGAAGCGAAGAGCCGAGTCCCAGGAAGTAGTCTTGAAGAAGGAGACACGATCGCCGGGACAAGAGCTTTATTAGCCTGGCGTTTCGGATTCCTGCTCGAATCCATCATCAGAGACAAAAGAGCAGAAAAGGGTCTGCTCTGCTCTTTTGTCTCTGATGATGGATTCGAGTAGGAATCCGAAACGTCAGGCTAATAAAGCTCTTGTCCCGGCGATCGTGTCTCCTTCTTCAAGACAATTCAATGTCTGCGGCGCGATACTGTTAGCAACAAACCACTGACAGATATTTATACCGTAATCTAGACTGCGACAGACAATGACAGGTGGAGAGGCACTGAGGAACTTCGGTTCGATGAAGTGCTTATGAGCCATCTGGTGGACCAACTGCGTCAGGTGTGTCTGAGCGCATGTTTGTGTTCCTGGTCCCAGCTGCTGGTCAGGGTTATGATTGGCTGAATGAAGGCAATACTAGCTCGATACAGTATTGTATAAATTTACTCGCATTCTCTGTCGTACCCTCCCCCCATTGCTGCTATATGTATATATTTATTATGACAGATGGCTGCTCACCGACCAGGTTACTGAACGTGCTTGTTCGGTTGTGCCTAAAACCCTCGCAGACAGTTGTATAGTGACTAGTAGAAGTAAATGACATGGTACCGACAAATACAAGGGAGGCCGGAATGGACATTTCTGGCTAATTAGCCGTCATCAGTCAGTCAAACCCAACCCCAAGTGTGGATCACTCACGATTCGGACCCGGGATATTTGGTCATGGAGTTCGACACTCTACCATTGAGCCACGGGCCCGTTATCCTGTCGGCTGTGATCGGCAATATCAATTATGACAAATGGGCGCTACTATGGAATAACCACATAATGCCCACTCTACAAACAAGTAGTACTACGAGTGGTATGAAACCCATATGGCAAAGGTATTATACCGTATATACTATATCTATATACATATACATGTATGAATAACTGATTTGGTGTGCATTCCGAGGTGATATAGTTAAAAAGAGAAAGCTCTTCGGGAACTCGAATTGTACTCGTAAATGTTCAAGTCGGTGACACCGATCCGTTGTCAGACGAAAGGAACAGAAGAGAAAGTCCATGAAGAAGGAGACACGATCGCTGGAACAAGAGCTTTATTAGCCTGGCGTTTCGGATTCCTGCTTGAACTCATCAACAGAGACCAACTGCGTCAAGTGTGTGTGTGTGCGCGCGCGCATTTTTGTGTTTCTGGTCCCAATTGCCGGTCGGGGTTATGACTGGCTGAATGAAGGCAAAATAAGCCCGATACAGTACTGCATCAATCTACCCGCATTCTCTGTCGTTCCCCCTCCTTGCTGCCATATATACAGTGAGGGACCGATCTCATGAAATGTTGGCTGAAATTCTGAAATGCGCTTTCGATTAGAAAGGATTACTTGGGGGCGGTTGTAATACTGATTATATTGCGGCATGATCCTATAATATTTCGGACTCTGCGGGATGTCAGCTTTTGAATATACGGCTTTTCAATCTCCTGTAGAAACCGTTCTCGGTATGAAATGAGAACTTAAGTAGTATACATTTTCCCACTGATTTTGATGGTTTTGCAAATTCAAATATATTTTAGAGAAACCACGAGAAGAAAAATACCATTTCTTTCAGTAGTTTGATGGGGAATCACGTCTTCTTTATATTTTATACTCAAGGAAGGAGTATAACTAGGTTTTTAGAAAGTTTCTAATTATGAGGTTTTTAAGACCGCGCAACGTCCATTCACATAGAATCGTACCTGTCCGCTTACCACAGCTCCTCATGAAATGTACGACATAGTCCGCATCCATTGCAAAATTTTATGGACTCTGTATGAAATCTTCTTAAAGTCAGAAAACTGTGATTTTTACGCGGAACGCATGCGCCTTGCAGACTGAAATCACTAAGCGCTAATGCAATGAAAAATCAGACTCCAAATTATTCGGCAATTCGAAAACTTTTTCAAAACCTAATTATACTCCTCCCTTGAGTATAAAATAAAAAGAAGACGTGATTCTCTATCAAACGACTGAAAGGAAGCATATTTTTGCTCGTGCTTTCTCCACAATATATATGAATTGGAAAACAATCAAAAATCAGTGGGAAGAATGTATGCTACTTAAGTCGTCATTTTTTACCGAGTACGGTTTCTACGGAGATTGAAAAGCAATGTACTCAAAAACTGACATCTTGCTAAGTACGAAATATTAAAGGATTGTGCCGCAAGATAGTCAGTATTACAACCGCAACCAAGTACTCCTTCCTAATCGAAGGCGCATTTTAGAATTTAGGCCAATATTTCATGAGATCGGTCACTCACTGTGTGCTTGACCTCCAACAGACGGCTACATGAGTCGACGTTTGAGTAGAAAGGACATTCCTTGTGTGATGGGATGGTATATTGGACAAAATTAATCCTCTTTGTTCGATGAATGAGTCCAAACTTAGCAGTCGAATTAATAAAAGTGGAAAGCGGGCTCGCCAGAAGATGTGGCAGCAGTATTCTAGCGAGTCGGATTGGTGTTGAGGTCTAGTGTCATGCAAAATGTGACGCAAGCGCGTCACAGGACCCCTTCAAGGGCTCCACTTTTTAGAAATGCGATAGGAATTGTGCACTTAGGGACCCAGCTCATTCCATGTTTCAATAAACCTATACCAGCTAACTTACCAGCCCTTACAAATCGTTCGCATGATGAGGCTTTATAAACACTAAATCAGGGATCAGCGGATCTTTGCTATAAAATTTAATAATAAGGCCAGAAGCCCACTTTAAATGAGTGTGTGTGTGCGTGGGTACCAGATGGGCACATATATATATATATGTATATGGCGAGCCATCAGGGCAGACGACCGCGTCCTGGTGGCATACAGCCTGCACAGGCATGCGCGGAGCTTTTTGTCTACGACTGATTTCGAACGCAGGCCGGAAGCTGGAAGCCAGAGGCAGACCACATACGTCGTTAGGAAAAAAATACTCAAAATTGGTTGGTCGGCTGTGGCAAAGGTTACTGGCCGGACGGTGATAGGGAACGAGAACGATCGGTAGTTGTGCGTCAAGTTCTTAAAAGCACAATTAAATCGCTGTTGGGCGTATTCGCAGGAGGCAATCTCACGTATCCGTACTACTATATGCTAAGAACACGCTTAGATGAAGGGTGGGGGACTCCGTCTGTCAACGGAAAACACCAAAGAGGTACATTTATCCATTACAGGAATCAGATGCATATTACTAATTTACATATTTTTCGTAACTGTGTGTTCACAAGGCATGTGCTACGAAAGGTGCACATACGTTATTGATTTGTTGGCCAAAACAAAAGTCTCCAGTAAGCGGGATTGGCCCTTGCGGTGGGCGAACAAGTATTTTGGGGTTACGAGGAATTAGTGCTTGACGAGCTGGTTGGACACTTTGCCAAAATGGCCATCCATGCGTTTCAAAAAACTTCAATTGAATACCTGATAGAACTAAAAAGGAAAACCAAGTGGCGAACTAGCGAATAGAAATTGAGAGGGCCGTGGGAGGGGGGGGGATGCGGGAGTCAAATCCTCCGCCTCAGAATCACACTCATTCCTCCCTCCCGCACATAGATTAAGCCGTTGATCCGGGACCAGCAGTGGGTCTCCCCGCGTCCTGGAAGGTCGCACCTGCTGAACTACTCTTATCGCGCTCAGCAATGGCAATCAATTTGCAGTGATTCGGAAAATAGCCTCGAAAAAAGGTTAGCTCGTGCTTAGCAGGTAGATGCGTAGCAGTTTCGATGACAGTTTGACCGTCCATATCGACATTGTCCACAGTAGGGTGGGGGGGGGGGCAGGGACGGTGACTAGCAGACTTTCGCAGCATCTACCACACTCTCTCCTCCTCCCCCACTTGGACAGGAAGACCGAAGACGGGAGAAGCTGCGGGTGGCTGGCACGGCGTAAACCCGCACCTAGGCGTAACACCAACCCCCCTGGTTCACAACGCACACTGACCACGATTTTAGGCAGAAAGAGGAAAACAAGGGCGCGGCGCTGATCCCACTATGCGTGAGTGTCATGGACGCCACAGAGTCATTGCAGCCTGATTCTCATACCTGAGGAGAATGAATGGCTCACCGGATCGGGGGACTTTTCTGGCTGACGTTTCGAAGAACTGGAGCTGCTCTCCATTGTCAAAGCGTCAAGTGAAAAAATCGATCAGCATTTTTGAATAGACTGCCGCATTAGTTGGCCTTAAGCTGATCGATTTTTTTTCTTCTTTCGCTGCCTTGGCCTACTGGTCGTCACCTGTGAGTGTTGGTGACCTCCTGTATTACGTGTCGTCACCTCAATTGGGGTTGGTTGCGTTTGCGTTCCCCTTTTGGATGAAGTGGTCGACAGGCCGTGTTTGCTCGGCATTCTTAGGTTCCGTATAATTGTCTTGTCTTCGTCACGGTGTATGTAGTGACGTAGGACTTTATAGGCCGAAGGAAGGTCTAGATGCCTGTTGATGGAGTTGGCATCTGAGTACAAGCCTCAAGTGTGAGACGCTCAGTCCTTGAGGTGCCCCTGCCTGAGACGGCTGCTCCTTGAAAATCAAAACTGTGACCAGTTTCCCCGATGTGAGCCGCAAGCTGTGAGTTTGGGTCTAGTCTCCGTGTTGCCAGTTTGTGCTCATATAGGCGGGTCTGCAATTTCCGCCCACCAGCGAGGTAATTATGCTTTTAAGAACTTGCCGCAAAACTACCGATCGTTCTCGTTCCCTATCACCGTCCTACCAGTAACCTTTGTCACAGTCGACCAACCGATTTTGAGCGTTTTTTCCCTAACGACGTATGTGGTCTGCCTTTGGCATCCAGCTTCCGGCTTGCGCTCGAAATCAGTCATAGACAAAAAGCTCAGGGCATGCCTGTTCAGACCGCATGCTACTAGGACGCGGTCATACCACCAGCCGGCCACTACACACAAGCAAACATTGGGCTGACTGCGAGGTCCGAGTTATCCCGTCAGTTTACAACCTTCAAAGCTACTACTTTTAGCGCAACGGGATAGTTTAAAGCACGTCAAATGGTTTATGGTGGGAAAACTCGTTGAGACGTCAGCCTCACTCCCTCTGTCCGCATCCCCAGGCATCAGTCTACTGTCTGAGCCGGCCGGATGTCTGATGCCATAGGTGGGCGCAGTGGCTGACAAAGTTAGAGAGTCCGTCTGCGCGGATCCCACGCACGACCTGACCCCCCAGGCGCGCGCACACACACAAGGGGGAAACGGCTCGGATCAATTAAAGCTGGAATTAGGTGTAGGTGTGCTGGTTTCAAAAACCTGTCAAGAGACACATTGTGGACAAAAAAGGGCAAACTAGGGGGGAATAATCGTAAAAGGCCTCGGAGTGGGTGTTGTTCAAGCAGCAATTATGTTCGGCCCTCAGGGAATGTCACACACCAGTACACGCACAGGACGTGGGCAGGAAGCCGGTGACAATTCCAAAAGTGCCAAGCATGCCGTTGCTGAGGGCTCAGTGGATGGAGAAGATCCCCCAAAACATGATAAGAAAGTGACTTACCTTTCAGCGGTCACGTGGCCACAATTAACCTTGCCCACAGGCAGGCGCGCACTCATTTCGAAGAACGCCGTCCTGCTCCTTATGTACTTATCACCAAGACGACGAGGAACAAAATGGACGAGACGAATAATACTCTCCCGCCCGAGTTTAGTCTTTTGCGCAGGCCGAGAAGGCTCGAGAGGGGTTGGCCAGCCAATGGAGTCGGGTTCTAGTCCGAACAAAGCAGTTGATTTAGAGCTGCCGTGTGGGAGCAAGCAAGCACTTTTTTTGGTCAGATCCGGCCAATCCCGCAAATGCCGGATGGCCAAAAATGGCTGTCCGGAAGTCGTCTGGGACGCTGGTCACTGCAGTGCCGTCCAGTCGACTAAATAGGACGTACGTTCATACCTCGCCTCCTCAGACCTCGTTTGACAATTTGTTGACGCCTGCACTTTTACTGGTCGATGCCAAAGTAGAACAAATTAGGGCGGCCAGCCGCCTTGCCAATCAAATACCCCGACATGCGACCCACCCTCTGTATTCTGCGGAGTCTGCGAAGTCGTTCTGTCCGGCCAGGCGCGATTTCTACGTATTTCTCGTCCTCTGTCGACTTGTTGACAATCGATTATACTTCCTGTGGCTCAATGTTTGACGTAGCAGGAGACAGAATTACAGAAACTGATATCTGGCTTGTTGCTTTAGGGGTCTCCTATTATTCTTACCTTAAGTTGCCCAGACTTTTTTTAAATTACCGCCTGGCTAATGAAATGTGGCACTACAGCTGAGGAGTAGGTCACATAATTCGTCCAGATGGCTCAAAAAGTAGAGGTCGCGACGTAAATTCGGAAGCTCGGCGATTAGGAGTGCGTCTCGCATCACACGCCGTAGTCCACACCGATAAGATTTCCTAAGAACATAACTCTGTCGAGGCGGTCAAAAGGGGAGAAAATCAGGACTCAGGAAGACACCGCACATTTGCTATTTTGTCTATCCTAACCGAGTATTAAGACAATAGGGAGGAAGAAGAAAAAAAAGGAGGGGGGGAGGGAGGGAAAGCAAGAAGGATGTTCACGCTAAACCGGTTATCGCAACTGACTCCTACAGTGCATGACCGAACTCATGAAATGTTGGCCAAAATTCTGGAATGCGTTTCCGATTAGGAAGGATTACTTAAGTGGGGTTGTTATACGGATTATCATGCAGCATAACCCTATAACATTTTGGGATTCGCCAGGATGTCGGCTTTTGAATGCATTTCTTTTTGACCTCCTGCAGAAACTACACTCGGGAAAAAAATGACTACTTAATTAGCGTGCATTTTTCCTATTGATTTTCGATGGTCTTATAAATTCAAATATATTTTGTAAAAAACAGGCACAAAAATACGTTTCCTTTGCTCATTTGGTTGAAAATTACATTGCCTTCATATTTCATGCCCGAAGAAAGTGTATATTTAGGTAGTAAAAAAGTTTCTAATTATGAGATTTTTAGGACTGTGCGATGTCCATGCATGCAAGACCGCACATGTCCGTTTAACAATGCTCCTCATGAAATGTACAACACAATCCTGATCCATTGCCAAATTTCATGAACTCTATGTGGCATCTTCTTAAAGGCATGGAGAAATATATGATTGTCCTTAGGCGGAAAGCATGCACCTTATAGACTGAAATTACTAAACACTGATGCAATGGCAGATCAGGCTGAAAATTATTCGGGAATTTGAAAACTTTTTTAAAACCTAAATATACACTTTCTTCGGGTATAAAATATGAACACAATGTGATTTCCTCCCAAAAATAAAAAAAAATAAAAAAATACTTGAATTTATAAGACCATCGAAAATCAATAAGAAAAACGCATGCTACTAAATTAGCCATTTTTACGGAGTGTAGTTTCTGCAGGAGGTCAAAAAGAAGTGCATTCAAAAGCCGACATCCTGGCGAATCCGAAATGTTATAGGGTTATGCTGTATGATAATCACTATAACAACCCCACTTAAGTAATCCTTCCTAGTCGGAAACGCATTTCAGAATTTTGGATAACATTTCATAAGATCGGTCACGCACTGTACGTGCATGAGACCTCGGGAAATTAAAAAGACTTTGTTTAGTCTAGAAATATCACCACAACACGAGGAGACTGGAAGAGTCAAAGCTCGATGACAGGCTGAGGAAACACAGGCTCCAGACGAAACTTCTCCCGACCCTGAACCAAAGGTCCTTCTACTGAGTCACCGACTGGGGCCCAGTCAATCATGATTGATGATGTGTGAAGCCACATGAGCGAAGCGTTCGCCTGCCTCTATCTCTCCGGGCTCACACAAGTGACCTATGCCACAGTAATGTGACTTTTGGCTGAAGAATGGTCATGTTCGTACAGCCCCTATAATTGCCTGACAGAAACTTTCGCCGGACTAGAAACAGGAAGGCCTTAAACACGTTTTTCAATAGAATGTTTTATAATATCAACCAGAGTAATTTTCTGGAAGACCTGCAAACGCAGGGTAGAGTCCCCATTTGAATGGTCATACGATTTCTTTGGGATTGGGGGATCTTATTCGGGGATTTGCAATTTTATGTGGACATTTCAAACTGAGCCGTCGTTCACCCCTTTGATTCATTCATAGAAACATTCTTCTCAGTAGTCAGGAACCTGGATTCGTTGTTAACTCTTCCTAGGTGAGGACACTCTTGAGGCGATAATGAAAACAGACTTTTGATGGAAAGTGAAAATCCGCACTAATTGTCAAGCTCCACAACCAGGAGAGACGCAGTTAGGCTCGTCCTTGGACCACGCAGCGTTCGGAAGTCCCCTTCTTGTAGACAATTCCTGTTGATCAACAGTTAAAGTATGCCTCCAACCTATCTATTTTATACACACATACGCACGGATCAACGACCGGTGCTGTTTAATTCCCATTCAGTAGAAAACCTCCCTTAAGTGAGTTTGTAATACCAAATAGCATTAAACATGAGTCCCTGATAGTTTACATTGGTCGAGGATCCCTTCAAAAAACAGTGAAAACCCTCTCCGATGACGTTTGATGCTTGCACAAACTAAATCGAATTTCCTAGGAAGAATACACAGTAATTTACTTCGTCAAGCTTATTTTGCGGGGAAGCACGTATTGTCTAAATATGAAATTTGGAGGAAGGCAGTATTTGCATTTCACAAGTTTACCAATCCCTGTTTTTGTATAGGAAAGACAGCATTTTCACCCGTTCTTAATCATACCAGAGCACATGCTACGAGTTTTTGCTAAAACTCTTCAATATGTCTCATCATACACCCACGAAGAGGACTCCTGATGTGTGTTCAAGTAGACACAAATTACGGCTGTCCGTTTGTAAAGAGCTCGCTACTATAACCCTTGTCAAGACCGAAATACTCACTTCCCTGGAGTAATTAATTTGAAAAAGATGTTACTTCCTACAAAATCCGTATAACACCGCAAATTCCTATGCATTTTTGTAAGATGATTTAATCAAAACAGACATGGAATAGAACATGGCACGTCTAGGCAAAAGTCGACCAAGTTGGGGATAGTTATGAACGCTCGACTCAGTGCTACTGTTGAACTATTGGTCAGAGCGAACTGGACGATCGACCGAGCACTTGTGTCTGTGCTTTCGGCCTGAAATGTTGGCAGAAGAGTTTACAAATAAGGATGAAAGAATTGCTATCGCAGGCCCGTTGGCCAAGTCTTATCTTCCAACTACACCTATATATCTAGCTGGCCCGGAGTAATTCTACAACATAGCTGTAAGTGGTAAGTTAAGACGGAGTTGGATGATTCCCAAAGAGACATCAGTATGACTGGCAATCATACTATTTACTGTGGAGTTGACAGGCCTGGACACAGCACGGTTATTCCACCGCAGTTAGCAGTATTCAACTCAAAGTCTACTAACGTCTGTTTGAACTTAAAAAAGAGCTCTGTCACGAACAGCCTGTTGTGCGTGCAGTTGACAGTGTCTAGGCCCTCCTGCCAAACTTCAGAAGTCGTAACTAACGCCACGGAACGTCGGGAGAGGGAAAACGCCGGGGGAGGGGGGGGGGAGGACCTGAGTCGAGGAAAATTGGCGAAAAAATTGCCGTCAGGAATGTGCCGTGAAGGACATGCGTCGACCTGTCCTGATTGCGGGGCGGGGATAAGCAAGTAGGCCCCCTCAGTGTATATCAAACTTATCGATGACAATGGTAGGGTGTAGGACCCTAAATAATTTGAGGTTGCCTGTGGACGATGTCATACGTGAATGGTGGTGGGGGGGCTTTTTGGGGTGCGACAATACACAGGACGAAGAGCAGGCGGAATGCAAGAAAACACAGAAAACAAAATTTCTGCCAAAAATCTTATTGTGCGCTGTCATATGGCAGCTAAATTGAGCGCGATAATTAAAAAGATAGGCAGGAAGCAATTTTCAAAGAATATCTGAATTTGAGAAAAACTGCTGCTGCTGCTGGTAAGTTTGCATTTAGTCAGGAAACCAAGGAACTTGCAACCAAAGGAAACAGCAAATAATAAGTAATGTTTGCTATCACGCTGAATTTTAGTATACATGTTGGAGTTGCCACCTACGTGGGTTCGTACACACTACCGTTACCTTTTCGATTAGTTAAACATCGTGAATCAATTACCAACAAGGTTGCTAAAATTAGCGTCTAACAACTGGATACAGCGGGACTAGGTACAAGGTGCTTCTGACTTCCATTCAGAATACTTCCAAGCTCCAGGCCCATACGCACTTTAAAATAGACAACCCCACTGTAAGGGAACAAAGAGCCCAACCATCCTCATACCGTAGTTGGACAGTAACGGAAGTCTGTCATCCGACTGCAGCGAAGTAGGAGTGCAGACTAGGATTACCGCTCTTAATCACAGCCGCGAGAATAATTCCATCTAGAAGACCTTGGCGACCACCACTACCATTTACTTTAGCCGTGCCATAAGTGGAGGCCGGGGGGAGGCGGTTGGGGCGAGGGTCAAAAAACTTAACCAAAATGAATATTGTCGAGGCAGAGCATCGTTTCGGCCTCCGAAAAGGTGGGGATGGTGGCTAAAAGATTGCTCGTCTAAGTGGATTCGATTTGCGATCAGTCAACCAGTGTTTTTGACAACGTTCCATCTTCCTTTCCACGAGAACGCTCAAAGGCAAAATCACAGACATGGAAGGAGAAAAGGGAGAGGGCAGGAGGGAGTACTAAGGGTGTTTGTTCACTTACGTAGGTGTTCTTGAAGTCACATACGGCTGAGTTCTTGAAGAAGTTGGGCGTGTAAAAGGACTGCGGACACTGATTGAGGTCCAGGTGAGCCAGGTGCACCGACACCGTCACCACACCCCTTCATGCGACGAGCAGGTGGAGAAAAGGGAGGAGAGCACGAGAGGTTAGTGGGCGCACAATGCCCCCGACCAGGCAGACAAACAGTAGCAAGAGAGGAGAAACCGAAAATAGCGCGATGGGAGGATGTTCTGCCATGAGCGCAGGCGCTCTCCCCAGGCATGTTGGGACGACGAAATTGAGAGCAGTTGCTGCCTGATTGGCTGCGCCCAGAGCTGTCTGGCGGAAGTGGGTGAGTAAACGTGCAGGCATACACAGCAAGAGAGTGTCCAGACTGTGCGACGGGGAGGACGAGATCGTCTGATTAGTCGGTGGAGGGGCAAACGTAGCTGGCGCGTCTGCACCCTCGCGTGCGTGTGTGTGTGTCACGTGACTGCAGACATCGTGTGACCGCATCGACTAGAGCGACTGACGGACAGGCAAGTCGACGCCGGTGTGTGAGGGAGAGGGAGAGACAGGCGCTCGCCGTAGCGCGAGGTTCATCGCTGTGGCAACGGACAATGTGTGGAGGAACTCGCCGTCGCTCACCTGACCTTCACGGTCGCGCCCCAAAAGGAGGTGGGTGTGGTAGGCTGCGCGCACGCACGCACGCCTGAATGTTGGCCTGAGGCACGGTCGTACTGTCGGCGTCTCGATACGCGCCAGACGGTCACGATTTCGTTGTCACGACTGCATTTTTAGCAGACCGTCGTCCTACGGCTATTTTTCACCACTGTCGCAATCATCCGCGTTTTAAACGCCTTATCAGGTCGCAGTTGATAAAATTTAGAAAAAAAACGAATCCACACAAGAACAGCATGCAGGGGCACTATATCCGAGTGCAGTTGTCGCTTGTTTTTCAATCTGGCCATCTTTAAATAAATGCGGTTCGAGAAGTCACTGGCTAAATTACCTTTGTCTGCCGTGGGGTAAACAGGTGCATCGATAGAGGAGAACTACGATTAGTTTGTAGGTGTTTTGGCAGATTTGTAACAATTCATTTTGACCCAACTGTGAAAAACTTGGCAATCTCCGTGGAATTCGAATACATGACAGCAAGGGGAAGGCTTGAGTACAGCCAACGCCCTAGTCACCTGCGCTACGAGGTCCCACGGGGAGCCGTGAGATTAATCAGAAGAAGGAGGAGCAAATAAATCTACGAAACACCCGATCAGCGGTTGTCTGGATGAAAGCGGGACTAGGCAATACTAGGCAGTAGGTATCGCCAAGGCATCAGAAGAGAAAATCTGATGTGAAAGAAACGGCGGGTGAATGGCACGGCTCAACACCACCTATTAAAGGTGGTGTTGAGAAATAGCCTAGGAGGAGGAAGGAGGGTAGGCGTATGCCACGACAACAAGGTAACCTGCGTGGAACTAGCTGAGGGCCACTGCCGGTAAGTCGAATGACAAAAGTGCTTGCCCAAAACCTGCCAATCAAACTCCCAAAAGCAGCCCTCTTAAAGCCGATCCACCTGGGGACAGATGAAGCGAACAAGAAGGTAAGTAGACTTTCAAGGAGATCTGCATCAGCTTCCAATTCGACCACCCAAACCTACTTCCTGGCATCACTCTGACAGCAGGGTCGTTAAACGGCTTATTTCATTGTTGCTTTTTAATTTCCTCAGAAGTTAACTACGAAATTGGAGTAGATCCGTTTACTCAAGGTCTATAGGCTCAGACGGAGATTTTTATGTATGAATATTTGGGCCGAAGTCCATCAGCCATTGATCTTGAATAAACTGGTCTACTCCAGGTTCGTAGTTCATTTCTGAGGAAATTAAAAAGCGACCATTTCTAAGTTGGAGTATCTACCACAAAACAGACGGGGAACGCCGGGGGGACACACTGACGAGCCGAACCCCTCGCAGCTGCTCCATGCAGCGGCAGAGTATCGGCGAAACACGGATGTATGGGCTTTCGGCTAGTACCCGTGCAATGGTATCACCTTACCCTAAAGCTTTATTTCCTCTCACAATAAAAACAGTAGTCCCGCCCACTCAACAGTAGTGGCAGCCAGGACTCAAAGGAGGCAGACTAACTGCGAACATTATGCAGCAAACAAGCCGCAAATGGTTATTCTGATCTGATCGGATCTTATTTCGTAGCCGCACCTGCGGTAGACAAGCCCCAGCCTAACCCCCTAACCCAAACCCCTAACAGGCACGGCTACGAAATAGGATCTTGCCTCTGACCTCGCCCAGTCTTTGTCAGTGAGGAGTCTCAGTTAACACAGACTTCTCACTGTTTCCCCGTCCACGTGGGTACTAAACTTGGACCACAAAACAAAGAGGGACGATGTATTGCCGCCTCTAACTCGAGAGAATCGGTATACGACACTGTTATGCTCAGATGCATAGTAAATTATGATTGGTACACTTCACTGTTTTTGAAATTCCAGCAGAGCCGAACGGTGGGGAGATGAGTTTATACGCAAGCGAGAACTGGGGGCGCATGTGCGCATTGAGGAAATCTCGTAGAGCACGAAACAACTGAAGAAAGACTGCGGTCTACATGTAGACAAGGGAGTTCAAATCGGCGGATCAAAGTCGCAGAATACTTACTTGACTGTCTATGGGGCACGAATTAGCCCAAAATAAAATGTCTGGTTTCTGAAGTCAATTCAGTCCAGTCTTGAAGAAGGAGACACGATCGCCGGGACAAGAGCTTTATTAGCCTGACGTTTCGGATTCCTACTCGAATCCATCATCAGAGACAAAAGAGCAGAAACGGGTGGTTGTTGCACAAGGGGCTGCGGTATTTATAGGATGCAGTAGCCATGCTACCGCATACTTATGAACGTTCACGGCTCCCCCCTTCATCCGGGATTGTCTGAGGCCGAAATTCTCGCAAGAGGTGACAACCGAGTGAGCCGGGAGCTACTGGAATCATGGTTTACTGGCCCCCAGTCCATCAACAAGTGCAACGATCTTCCCATTCAATACAGCGTGCTGAGACTTCGTCTAGGCGGAGTAATTGGCCACGCGGGGAGCGCACTGGTGAACACTCCTCCCGACACCCGGGTCAACGCGTCAGATGGTCGAGCAATCATCACGCCAACATCCAACGCACGTGATGAAATTGCAGCAATTATCGACTCGAATGTCGGCCATCAAGCAATGATCACACCAAGTGTGACAATCCCGGATGAAGGGGGGAGCCGTGAACGTTCATAGGTATGCGGTAGCATGGCTATTGCATCCTATAAATACCGCAGCCCCTTGTGCAACAACCACCCGTTTCTGCTCTTTTGTCTCTGATGATGGATTCGAGTAGGAATCCGAAACGTCAGGCCAATAAAGCTCTTGTCCCGGCGATCGTGTCTCCTTCTTCATGAAGAAGGACTGTGGTTGGGAAACGATAGGGTGTAGAACCTCCTGTGAACCGTGTCATGCGTTGGATAGCGTAGATGAGGTTTTACGGGTGGGGCAGCACACTGGACGGAGGGCAAGAAGACACAGAAGATGGATAAATTTCTGGCGAAAGTCTTATCTTACGTTGTCATTTGGCAAAGAAAGCGAGCGCGATAATTAAAAAATAAACAAAAGGCAATTTTCAAAAAATAACCGACTTTGAATAAAGCGCCGCTGGCGGGTTTTCATTTAGTCAGGAAGGGAAGGAAATTTCAAAGAATGTGAACGGTGAATACTAAGTGATGTTTACAGTTACACTGAATATTAGGGCATATTTTTGTAGTTGCCATCCACTTGTGGATGCTACACCCTGTCGTTAACCCTGCGGTTGGGCAGATTCAAATGTATCGACTCACATGAAGTCAAGGGTCTTTCTGTTGTCCAAAAAACCAAAGAAGGGCGCCGCGTAGGTTATAACCCAACCGTTTTGGAATCCGTAGCAGACGTAGTAGGGCTCCGTCCAGTAACCATCTTCATAGCGCGGAATACGATAGAAGAGGGGAAAGTTGAAATAACGCTGGACCTGGGTGCCGTTGATGTTGCTGCGGATGTACGGTTTGGTTGTCATTCGTTCCAGACCGAATCGACTCGAGACCCAGCGCTCCTACAGCGTACCAGGGGGTGATAAGTAATGCCTGTGGAAATTCTATTTGTCAAAATGGTGGACGCAATAAGATTCGAGTGCACATAAATAGCAAAATATAATTACGACCGCATTCCCGGGGTGCTTTTGGCAACACAGTGGGTGGGGTAAAGTTCGTGCACCCATGCCACCTTTAATGGAAGAAAATTATGACGTCAGGGGTATACTACTACCCTGAGAGTCTAAGTAGTACATTGGCTGTTAAGTTTTCGAAATCCACCCTATGGTAATTTACTGGTGTCGATTTGGCGGCTTCGGTCAACAAAACTGATCTTTTAATTGGCTACCATATGGACAATGTGCGCCCCTTAAACGTGGCGCCCGATAACTGCGCCGAACCAGTACAGGGGCTACATCGGATTGTAAATGCCAACTTTCGGGGTGCGGTGGCAGGCCCAGCTGGGAACCCTACCGTCCGCGTATTTTCACTGTGCTATAAACTCCTGGTCAGGTGTTTTTTCTGAGGTGTGGTGGTACGCCCAGGTGCGGGTTTCTGCCCTGTCAGCCACCTGCGGTCTCTGCCACATCCGGTATCCTTGACTTGGCCATGACACCGGGTCCAGATGGGGAAGGAGGAGGAAGTACGGTAGATGCCGCGCGAGCCTAGTAGTTCACACGCAAGTCGCCATCCCTGCCCTCACTCTACTGCGGAGCACACGGTGGACATCGTCGAAATCGACGGTCGAGATCTCAGCTGGACACTAGCTGTCTCTCTGACATGCCAACGGTTCGCGCTGACTCGGGCTGATATCTACGATGGCCTGCAGCCGAGGAAAGACCGCCAGACCGAGGGAACATAAATGAACTCGAAGGAAGGATCACTTTCTGATCGCACCAACATTTCCTACAGAAGTTTGGTACAGTTAAGTATACCTGGGAAGAGTGTAATAAGCCGGTGGAGACGCAGTCAAAACTACGAAGAGATATCTTTAGTTTTTTTGCTGTAAAACGAGAAATACCAAAAGGACCTTGACCAAAAAAGAACTGGAAACTACTGAATACGAATGCTCCAATCGTCAGACGGTCCCAGTGGGTTGCTGGAAATGTCTGGAATCGAAGAAGTCCCGCCTCTGTAGTGGTCGCAGGTTACGGTTT
The DNA here is from genome assembly GCA_902702965.1 of Spirometra erinaceieuropaei. Taxonomy (NCBI): domain Eukaryota; kingdom Metazoa; phylum Platyhelminthes; class Cestoda; order Diphyllobothriidea; family Diphyllobothriidae; genus Spirometra; species Spirometra erinaceieuropaei. The sequence continues at coordinate 717,644 of CACRXP010000039.1, read as the reverse complement.
AGTTCAAATGCTCATCCTCATGGATTACGAAAGTAGATTTCCATAACGCGGGATACCACATCATCAGCAGTCTTAGAAGCCATGAGAAAGATGAGCTTTTGCGTTCTTCTGTGTCCGAACGAAATAGGTGTATCCACTGGCAACAGCTCATCGCAAACACAGTTTTGATTGAAGGATAAAAAAATCCACTATGATAGAACAGTAACCCCATCGGGCAGACCTAGTTTGTGACCTATCTGCGCACCGGTGAATGCACATGTCTGTTTTTAGCTGCAGGAGCGTTGATCAGGCTTGTGATTGGCTGTACAGACTGTGCTGGTCATCTGATCGCCCCTCGTTGTTTAGATGACTACAAGCATGTGCCGTCCGTATGCTTCCGTGCGGAGGCTCCTGATTGGGCAGTTATCTGGGCTCTCCTAACTGGCGATGAGGGCTGCGCACTTGAGGTGGGTTTACCTTCACCAAACCTCGCATAGTCAGAAGACCCGCGTAAGTAGGTGGGCTGATTAGCTGTGTCCGCTGCTGCGTTCGATCCCGTCTCCGGTTGTCCTGACTCTGTTCTGCCACCGGACCCAGAAGAGTGAGATGGGAGAGTGCGACAGATGGTGCGCAAGTATGCTATCACTATAAACTAATTCAAGCGGAAGCCACCGTCCCTGAGCCCACCACGGTTGACTTCATCGTTCGTGACGGTCGAATTAACTGACTAGAAGGCGTGGAGTTTGTATCGCAATTCTAGAAATAACCGTCTTGCCCTGCTAGCCGACTTAGCTGCCAGGAGTCATAGACAGAGCAATCCATGTAATCTCGTGGGAAGTCAAGTCAATTCTATCCAACTGTAAACATTTTCTACCTGTGACTAGGAATGGCTTGAGTTCAGAGTGTTGAGTGCAGTTCCTACGATGTCCCCTAGTAAAAAGGCACTAATTTATTTTAAACAGACCGCGAAGGACAGACATTCACAAGGTTAGAGAACTGTCGCTGAGAGTAGAAGCCCAACCATAGATACCCGAACTCGAGCCAGATTTTTAGGCCTTAGACAATCGACCCCCCTGTTTGTCCCAGGAAGCAACTGATTGGGCAGCTTTTCGTTCACCTTTTACACTGTAAGCGGAGCTTGTGCGCTTCAGATAAAAAGCTTGCATGTCGTGGGAAAATTCTGTTAAATTATCAGTACTTTTCAGAATCAATTATTACAAACTGATTGAACGATTTTTGGGTAAGGATCGGGTGAAGGCCCCCAAGCATCTGCAGCATACAAAGAATGCCTACTATACTTATTTAAGTAGGTTTTAGTATGACATGATTATTTTGGTTTGGTGTTTCATCGTACAAGGTTGGGTCGTCTGTTATAGGCGGTATGGTGAATTATCTACAATGATCTCAGCTCAGAGAGTTGAGAAGCGATCGTTGTATACACGTTAATTTTTTTAATTGTCCTGCTTAATTTCGGTTGCTATATGTCAATCCATTAAAACTTTCCCGTCCGAAAAACGAATTTACCAATTATCTGTACTTATTTTGCCATTCCTCTATGCATACATAAGCCCCGGCCGTAAAGCCCCTATTGTCACCTTTCCCGTAAGACAGGCACCTTTGGCTGGTCGTGTGTTTGAGGTCCTTCACCCGATCGTTGAAGTGCGAGATTTCCTACTGATTTAGGGCAAGGAGTTAGGTTTACATGCTAATACATAATGTAAGCCGTAATTTTACTACAAAATGAGTACAACCAATGATAGAGCCGTTTATACTTTCAAAAAAATTATGCCTAGACTTATAAGAATATCGGAAATCAATGGGAAAATTTATGTTCGGACAACCTTGAGAATTCGGAACCAGGGTTGTTGGGTGTAATTTCGGAAGGTTTGCACACTCATGTCAATAGCTTCTGCCACCTGGGAGGACATCGTGGGTTTGTAGGCGTATGGCGCGAAGAGGTCCCACGTCACCCCATCGTGGTCAGTGAAGGCCTGGTGGTCAAAGAAGACGCCAGCGGAGACAATCTGGAAGCTGGAGAGTACGGTGGCGTAGACCTCGCCGAACAGTTCGAAGCGGTTGAGTGGAGATCCGGACTGAAGGGAGGAGGAGGGAAGTGGCAGATAGAAGGCGGGATGGAAGTAAAATCATATGTGGCGCGGGGGATGAAGGGGGAGTTCGCAGGGGACTGGCCGGCAACAGTAGGTTGTGTTACCCCACTTCGCAACCAGTAACCCCAGACCAGTGTAATACGGGGACGGCACTAATAGACGTTTTATGGGTGGGGCATCGCCACGGGGGGGGCGAAACGAATTCAATAAAACATCAAAAACAAATAGATTTTCGTGTATATTTTTCTCCTATACCTAGAGATAGCGACGGAATTGAGTGCGTGTAAAGCAACTCTTAATACATAAGAGGTATCTGAATAAACCGCTACTTAGGAATTTAAAGGAGGTCAGGAGCCAATAGGACGAACAACCAATAGGAAAGAAGAACAGTTAGTGCCAAATAATGTAACTGAAAATTTGCTGCGAGGTAACGTAATGCACATGAACCTTTGAGGAAACATGGAAATGAACTTGAAAACGTCAAATAACGCAAATTTTATTGCATGTTTTTATCTGCATAATAAGGGAACTTAGCATAAATTCCGTCGGAAATTAAAGAAGGCAAGTTGAAACTGGAGTTATTATGCCAGAAAGCACACGCGGAAAGCTGGCAGACCCACGGATGAGCCGAACCCCTCGCAGCTGCGTCAGGCAGATGCAAAAGCTCGGCGAAACACGCGTGTCTGGGCTTTAAACTAATAACTGTGTTGTTAGTACGGTAAATAATTACATGGAACTTTTTTAAGGAAAATAAAAATATACACGTAAAGGTTATGCTCACCGACCGTTCTTACGGAACTCACTCGTTCCGTTGTGCCTCACGGGCTCTCTAGAACCCAACCAGCAGCCGCACAGCGGGGTTGGGTATGTCTGGCTGACGACGGCTAATAAGCCAGAAATGACCACTTAAGTTTCTCTTGTCTTAGTCGGTAATGCCATTCTGCCTATATATCATGCGCCGCTGTGCGGCTGCTGGTTGGGCTCGAGAGAGAGCCCTTAAGGCACAACAGAACGAGTGAGTTCCCTAAGAGCGATCGGTGAGCGTCCCCTACCATTGCATATTCCCGATGTAAAGGTTATGCACAATGATGGAGTGCATTAGTGAGTAGAACAGGTAATTATGCCTATTTTTTCTTCCAAAATACAAAACATCGGATTCATTTTAAGGATCGCACCGCAGGAAAACACACCAATGCGATGGAGGTCTATTGGAGCAGACTGAAACGGAAGCTCCACGAAGGGGGACCGACGTCTGGTCGAGCAATCTGGGCCCACATAGACGAAGTTAAATTATCATCTGTTGTTTGGCATAGACAACGTTAGCATAAAGCCAGCGTGGGAAGTATTCCTGCCGTATGTTGCGGAAATATATCCGGTGTAACGGCTTCCCGAACGGGGAACATGAAGGCGATTTAACGACCATTTGTAAGTAACTTTTCGTATATCAACTTAATTTAATTTATTTATGTTATTATTGGTTATGCGAGGGACTACACACAAATAGTTTAGATGAAGTAAATAAGTCACGGTGTGCGCGTACGACAACAGAAACCGCTAGGAGATGTTGAGGAAGCCGAACACTGATTTTTTAACCGAGGCGAAGTAAACCAACATGCAGCCGGCATTCCTTACAGCACGCGTTGTATGGTGGGTACCGGCATGGAACAAAAAGGCTTAACTACTCTTTTGGAAGAAATAAGGAAGTCACGATGAGCGGAACCGATAGCGAAAGGCAATACAAGCACTTTGGGAGGACTAGGAAATCAAGGTAGGACGCATCGGATCACGAAAAGGGGGGGAACGAAAACCAATGGCCACCTCATGCCAATTAACTTATCATTAAAAACGTCATACGGTAACAACACAATGAATGCGGTCATATCAGTGTGCCAGACCAGACCCAAAGGAAGACTCCCAGTAGCAACAATTCAATAAACGAACTAAGACCTACTAAAACGCATATAGTAGCTAGTTATAACTTTTAAATAAAGAGGGGTTACTCAACCTATCCTTATCAACTGACCTTCAGGTTGCCATAGAGTTCGCCAACGATGTTGTTCTGGTAGTAGGCGCTGAGGAAGTGGGCCAGTCTGAGAGCCATACGACCCTCCATTTCAAACTGGACTTCAGCGCCATAGCTTACGCCTCCGGGCATTATTAGGTCTTCAGGTGCCTTTGAAGCGCAGTTTTCTGGCGTCACTGTATCCACATATGTAATCAGTCGTTGGACCTAGGCGGAATGGTGAAAAGTGAGATAACAGTGACCAGTTTGAATAATTTTGTATTGCTGTCAAATACTCAAGGGTTTATAGCGGACCCAAGAAGGCCACACTGTAAATGCGCTGAACCAAAACCGGAAGGGGAGAAATTGGGTCACGGCTTGCGTTAATTAGGCCTACAACTATTGCAGTTCGATTAGCAGTGACCCAACTGCAGGCAATAAACGTGATTTTCGACAATTCCTCTGAGGTAATTCATCCATCACCAACGCTTCCCCCTCCTTGTTACTCTTCAGCCGGTCCGTAACAACTACCCTGCCTCTCCTCCGGCGTCACTTGTTGACATCCCTGTTGTTGTCGCCTCTGTTCGTATGTGGCGTATGTGCCATTCAACAAAGCACGACATATGCTGCACAAGCGGACTTGTGCGAGCAACCGGATGAAGATTTCATGGTTGTGTCGTCAGACCTCTTGAGTTGAATCACTGATGAGGGTATTTGATAATCACATCGCACTTCTGGTTGCCAACGGACAGATCGTTCCTCTGCTCTACCGGTTTGCTCAGGATCCTCGGTCAGATGTGATTATGTAGCCCCACCTGGGGTAAAAAAACCTCAGCCACCTGTAATACGGATCGGTGGTAATAGGGGTTTTTACATGTGGGGCCGGGGAATGCACAGGCGACGAGGTCAAGTAAGTGTATGCGAGAGAAAAGCTAATGGGAATGCGCGGTTGTACTTTGAGTGGTTAAGAAATTGTTGCCCTAACCCCTGACCCTAACCGCAACACCCTAACTCTAACGCCGTACCCCCAACCTCTAACCGTAACTCCTAACCCTAACCCCAACTATCCATCAGGCGCGATTGCATAACCACACCTTATCGGACCCTCAACCAGACGTATGGCAAAGCAGGTTCGCGCTGATCGGTGACTTGACTAAGGTATGCTTTAAGCCACAGACTGGCAGCTTCATGGACGTCCTGGCACAGAATCTGCCCTCAGGAAACATTGAAGTCTGTAATATGCTATCCGCGCCATCGCAGAGATCTGCAGGCAAATGGGTGAGAAAAGGCAACCTTACGCATCCCTCCCCATTCAACTCCTGGCGGAAATTATCGATCCACAGAAAACGCTCAAGGCCCTGCAAGAGAATGCGGGTAAGGCCGACGTGGAATCATTGCAGGATTATTTACACTCCTCTTATGCGGTGTGCAATACTTTTTGCACTACTTTAGGTCTCTTATAGTTGCTTTGCTTTTTCCGGCCACATAAACCTCACTAGAGTCTAGTGTTTAATTTACTACTGATTGGTGGGTCAGTCAGTTGCGAATCCATCGCACCAGGGCCGGCGCACCAGTGCCAGGAGCCCCCCCCCCCCACATACACTCGCCACATCCGTTTTCGTTGTCCACGCACATCCACACATCACGTGGACTTATTCGGTCACATGCGCATCCACAACGGCGGAATTCACCACAGTGTCGACACACCGAACACATCTCCCTACCCTTCCGTCCACAGCCCTATCGTTTCCCCATCGACCGGCGTGCCCACCCGGAACAGCATCACAACGAAAACCGACTCAGCACCCTCCAACCTACCCTGCCGACACTGTCACCACACGTTCATTCCACGGATCGGCCTGGTCGGTCACTTGAGAGTCCATGGCACAGAGATTGGCAACCCAGCGCCTCGAACACCAACATATACCAGACGTCATCGCTTCGATCGCCCACATAGCCCTCGCACATCCGGCCATCGCATAGGCGCGATCAGTCACATGCGCATTCATAAAAACCCGCGGTACTTCGCCGCAGACATGACCACACCACCAGGGGGCTTCCTCGCCAACACATGCACCAAGCATAAACACCTCCAAACCCCCATACCACCGTAACCTCTCCTGTAAGTAGGAAGCGGACCTTTCGGCTCATTTCTCCATGCGGCTCCTCTGCTGCATGTTAGATTCGAGCTTTCTGTCCACCTTGTGCGTGTAATCCAGGTGTGTGCGCACGGGGATCAGGCCGTTTATGTGGAAAGCGTAGAAGGAGTTAGTAGCTTCATCAGTCAGAGCGCCTATTTCCTGCAACAGACGTCTGATCGGCACGGCCAATGAACTGACGCCTGGGGTGGAAAGAGAGAGTGAGGTCGACGGTCTCAGCGCACATTCCTTACCTGACGCGCTTAAAGCCATTGCGATGCTCTAAAAGCCGTGGCTTGGAAGGTTGCCTACTGACGGGACAACTCGGGCCTCGCAGTCCGCCCAGTGTTTGTTTGTGCGGAGCGGCCGACTGGTGGTTTAAGCGTCAGGCTGCAAAGTCTCCTCCTTAGTGTGGCTTCTATGGCACTCCCAACTAGTGGGATCCGAGCCACACCCGCCTCTCTTATTTTGTGTAATATCCTGATCCCTGTGCCTTGTGGACCAACGGGTGTGGTGGTGCGTCTGGGTGTGGGCGTCCGTCATCTCCCGCCTCCTGTCTTGACTTGCTCATAACACCGGGCCTACAGTAGGTGGGCTAGCTCATGAAACGCCAACCGAAATTTCGGAGTGTGTTTTCGTTTTGAAAAGATTGCTTCAGTAGAATTGTAAAGCTAAACGCCATGCAGCATAATTGTATAATAATTTAGTTACCTCAGGATGCCGGTTTTCGAAAAAACTTCTTTCCGACAGCATTCAAAAACTATACGTTATAAAAAAATGACCACTTTATTAGCATGCAATTTTCTCATTGATTTTCGATGCCCTTAAATATTTGCATTATATTTCACGGAAAACATGCATAAAAAATATTCATTCTTTTAAGCATTCGGTAGGAAATTACGCCTTCTTGCAATTTTATACTAGAAGGAAAGGTACAATTCGGTTTTCAAAACCTCTTCCGATTCCCGAATAATTTTGAACCCAACCTGCCGTTACACTTGCACTCAGAGTTTCCAAACTACAAGCCGTATATTTTTCCGCACACGGAAAACCATACATTTCTCTACAGTATTAAGAAGAGACTACACGGGGTTCAGAAAATTTGGCAGTGGACTTGAGCCATATTGTGAAGTTGGTAAATGCAGAGGCATGAAGTTTTATGAACGGCCATTTTACGGTATCAAAAAATCTCACAATTAGAAAGTTTTTTAAAACCGAATTATACCCTTCCTTCGAGTATAAAATTGGAAGAACACGTACTCTTCTACCGAATGAGCAGGAGAATGAGTAGTTTTATGCATGTTTCCCAAGAAATATAATAGAATTTTTAAGGCCATCGAAAATCAATGAGGAAAATACATGCCACTTAAGTGGTCATTTCTTACGGAGTATGGTTTTTGCATGCAGCTGGAAAGACATTCATTCAAAAGCCGGCATTCTGAGATAACTGGAGTATTATAGAATTATGCTATACGATGATTAATTTTACAACTATACTGAATTAATCCCTTCGAAATGAGGGCACATTTCGGAATTTCGGTTGACGTTTCATGAGTTAGCCCACCTACTGTAGATGGAGAGGAGAGAGTGTTGCAGATGCTGCGCAAGTCCATTGTCATTATAAACTAATTCCCGGTCAGGTTGCCGTCCCTACGCTCACCCTGCTGTGAAGATCACGGCGGACATCGCTGAAATCGACGGTCGAACTGTCTTAACTACTGCTCCACATGGGGTGAAGAGGGGGGGGGGTGGAACGTCTACGCGTATGCTTGGCGCAGCGCCAGACACTGCAGCCGATCCCATCACAAAATGACTGACAAGCTCAGACAGCCGACTGACCATGAGAGGGAAAGAGAGAAAGTGATGCTTACAGTAGGGGCTCCAAACCCACAAAAATCCAACGTATTCTCATTCTACTGTATCTGACGCGCCCGAGCCTGTCACGACGCGCTAAAAGTCGTGACTTGGAAGACTGCCAAGTGGCGGGATAACTCCTCTCTGGACGGAGCCAGACTCAGTAACTCCTTCTGAATGTGGTCCCCATGGCAACGCATGTTTCTGTGGAAACCCGGCACACTGTGCTGGTTCAGTCCACGTGGACGGACTGTTTAGCTCTGTCAGCCACTGCGCCCCAGTTCGTCTCCGGTCTGTCTTGCCGCTGCGCCCAGAAGGGCGAGGGAGGAAAGAGTGCGGCAGATGCTGAGCAAGTCTGCCATCACAGCAAACCAGTTAGCATGCAGTTCGCTGTTTCGGCACCCACCACGCTGAGGGACACATGGTGCACATCATTGTTCACGATGGTCGAACTGTCGGAGGGTCTGTGAGCTCCTCCCCGACCCATCGGCTACGGGAGTTGACATACTCCTTGGCCCCAGCGAAGTTCTCAGTTGACCCTGAAGTTGGTCGACCAAAGCTGCCATTCCAACTCAGATAAGTGGTTGGAAGCTGGCTAGTGGTAAGCGATTCAGTTTTCTTTTGTCGAATTTAGAAACTGATGGTAGTTCCCTCGAGTTGTGACATGGTAACGCCAGCGCATGTGGTTTACGGCGAAAACTGATTTTTCAGCAAGAACAAAACTGCTTGAAACGAGTCACATTTGCTGCGTAGATTACTGTATGTTTGACCTTTATTCACAAATGCTGGCAACCATCAGAACTGACCTTCCTCGTGAATAAATCGCCTTCCCTGGGTTCTTGACCCGTTTCCTTTTATCCTCTATATTACTCGACTGAGATAAAATGCTGTTCGCCAAGATCCGTGAAGCCATTGGGAGTTCAAACGGCCGGACAAGCCTTCCGAACAATCTGTCCGAGCAGTGCTTGCTTGACTTACATGCACAGAGATGCATGGTTTTCCAGTTGACCCCAATCACTACTGTCTGGCAAACAACATAAGGCGGTATTTTTGAATTACACACAGGTCTTCTATAGGCGGAACCAAGGATTTGAACAAAGGGCCGCTTGAACCCATCTCTTTCATGAACAGACAACACATTATCAGAAGAGCGATTTATAGTTCTTGTTAGGGGTTTTGCCAGTCTACCACACGGGCATCCGCTCGCACTTCGAGTACGTGACGTTCAGACGTGAAGAACGTGGCCTTAAGGAGGGCAAAGGACGCCTTAAAAATTCTGGCATGAGGCGACAAAACTGGGGGAATATGTGAAAACCTGTAGGTGGAAGCCGTTGGTGCCTTAACCTTGTCTACTTTTCCTGTATATAAATTATTTAGAGGACGGCATCGTGGCAGCATGTCCCCCTGGCTCCTTTCGCCGTGCCCTGTTGCGCACTCAGCGAAACTACGTACAAAAAGGTACAGGCTTTGCGCCCGATCTGGCTTCTTCACTTAACGTTTGGTTGATCAGCTAGCTATTCCTCACGAGACTGTGGCCTAGGCAACGCCGTTACAGGCTTCAAAGATGACTGGAGGATTTTAGGTGTCCTCTGCTTTCCTAGACCTGCTAGCCTGCCAGCCAGTTCACTATCACAGTCATTTTACTGCAATAAATTCAATAAAACACACGACAGTTTGACCGCCGCCCCAGACGATGTCCACCGTGTGCTTCACAACAGGGTGAGAACTGGCACGATGACTTGTACGTGAGTTATTTTATAGTAATAGAAGACTTACACAACACCTACCGCGCTCCCTCCTCCTCCATTTGGGCCGTGTGTCAAGACATAGTCAAGAGGACCGGGGCGCTCCGCTCTACACCCCCTGGCCTACACAGCAAATTACAAGGATTTTAACCAACAACAGAACCACAACGGGCCAGAAAGAGGGGGGTGATTGGGCAGTCATGCTCACGATCTGTATACCCAGAAGGAGCGCAAGCGCATCATCAGGCTGCGAGGGCCATGGTTTGCTGATCCTGACATTGTGGACGCTTACAGACCTTTACAATAATACACACACATACAATAGATGTGCTAACTCATGAAATGTCAACCAAAATTTCGAAATGCGTTCTCGTTCCACAAGGATAAATTAAGTAGTGTTGTAAAACTAATCGTGATGCAGCATAAATCTATAATGATCCAGTTACCTCAGGGAGTTGGCTTTCGAAAGAACTTATTTTCGGCTGCATGCAAGATCTATACTCTGAAAAAAATGGTTACTTAAGTAGTATGCAATTTTCTCAATGATTTTCGATGCCCTTGAAAATTTAATTATATTTCATGGAAAACATGTATAAAAATATTCATTATTTCACTTATTCGGTAGAAAATCACGTCTTCTTCCAATTTCATACTCAAAAGAAGAGTATAATTTGGTTTTAAAAAAGTATCTAATTGTGAGATTTTTTAATACCGTTAAATGGCCGTTCATGAAACGCCATGTATCTGCATTTACGAATGTGGCTTGTAAAGTTAACAATATTGTTCAAATCCACTGTTTAATTTTATGAACATCATATGGTCTCCTTTTAACACCGTAGAGAAATGCATGGTTTTCCGTACATGGAAAATATGCAGCTTGTAGTTTTGAAACCCTGAATGCAAGTGTAACAGCAGGTCGGGTTCAAACTCATTCGGCAATTAGAAAAGTTTTTTAAAACCGAAAGTATGAAATTGGAAGAAGACGTGATTTTCTACCGAATAAGTAAAAGAACGAATATTTTTATGCAGGTTTTCCATGAAATATAATGGAATTTTCAAGGGCATCGAAAATCAATGAGAAAATTGCATACTGCGTAAGTAATCATTTTTGCAGAGTATAGATCTTGCATGCAGCCAAAAATAAGTTCATTGGAAAGCCCGCACCTAGAGGTAACTGAATTATGATAGATTTATGATGCATCATGATTAGTTTTACGACACTACTTAATTTATCTTTTCGAAATGATAACGCATTTCGAAATTTTGGTTGACATTTCATGAATTAGCACATCTACTGTATAAATATAGCATAGGGAAAAAGGAAAGGAAGAAGAGGGCTCGACCACTGGGAGGACTGATGCTCAAGTCCACCGTCAAAGAAGGAAAATATTTCCAACTTCTGATGAGTTCGAAAAGCCAGATAAATATGTCTCTTTTCCCGACGACTTAACGCTGTCCTTCTGGAATTTGAATATCAACTTCCACCTGTTCTGTATATATTTGCACGTATAGTTAATATTCCCGATCACAACCGATAGGACGAAGAGGTCATTACTCAATAGTAGGGCCCTGGATTACTAAACCTTCACTGACCAAAAAACGCAGACTCGAACACTAAGTCTTGCAAACTTAGGGTTTGGTAGTGCTGACTAATGACGGATGTGGGCAACCCAGTCTCTCTTGGCACCACCGTCTCTGCAGACATATACAGTAGGTGGGGTGACTCGTAAAATGTCAACCGAAATTCCGAAATGCGTTTTCGTTTCGAAAAGATTAATTAAGTAGGGTTGTAAAACTAGTCAACTCGCAACAAAATTCTAAAATATTTCAGTTACTTCAGGATGTCGGCTTTCGAACGAAATTCCTTCCGGCCGCATGCAAAAACAACACTCTGCAAAAAATTCCCACTTAATTAACATAAAATTTGTGCATTGATTTTCGATGCCCCTAAAAGTCCAATTATATTTCATGGAAAACACGCATAAAAATATTCATTCTTTCGCTCATTCGGTAGATAATTACGGCTTCCTCCAGTTTTATGCTCGAAGGAAGAGTATAATTCGGTTTTAAAAGTTTCTAATTGTGAGACTTAAATACCGTGAAATGGCCGTTCATAAATCGTCATATCTCTGCATTTACCAATGTGGCTTGTAAAGTTAACAATATGGATCGAATCCACTGCTAAATTTTACAAACCTTATATGGTCCGCCTTTATTACCGCAGAGAAATGTGTGGTTTTCCGTACGCGGAAAATAGACGGCTTGTAATTTAGAAGCCCTGGATCCAAGTGTAACGGTAGAGTGGGTTCAAAATTATTCCGGAATTGGAAAAGTTTTTAAAAACCGAATTATACCCTTCCTTCGAGCATAAAACTGTAGGAAGGCGTAATTATCTACCGAATGAGCGAAAGAATGAATATTTTTATGCGTGTTTTCCATGAAATATAATTGGACTATTAGGGGCATCGAAAATCAGTGCGAAAAATGCATGTTACTTAAGTAGGATTTTTTTACAGAGTGTAGTTTTTGCATGAAGCCGGAAGAAAATTCGTTCGAAAGCCGGCATCCTGAGGTAACTAAAATATGATAGAATTATATTGCAGGCTGACTAGTTTTACAACCCTACTTAATTAATCTTTTTGAAACGAAAACGCATTTCGGAATTTCGGTTGACATTTCATGAGTCAGCCTACCTACTTTACATACTTACGGTTATCTAAATACTTATTGTAAAGGCCGTATTCGCAACAGCGTTGCCTATTACCCCAAGCCGTACTGAAGTTTGCAAAAAGAAGCATATACTCTTTCTTGCGTATCCTCGAAGGAGTTGACAAAAGCCAATTTTCGTGTGACCAGCTGGCGGAACGCTAGGCTTTTCAGAAACCTAGCGGCCGAAGGCGCTGGACTTATTTGCCGTTGAAGTCTCAGCACGCAAGCAGTCTCTGAAACCAACAGTTTCATCCGAAATTGCTTTTCATTTGTATTGCCTGTCGATGTGGGGGAACTTAAAGACCCGAGAAAATTTTAAAAGTAACTGACACTCAAGGCGCTGTTTTGAAGCGGGTCTGAAAAACCCACAGGCATTATCGTAACGGACCACGGACTTCATAGAGTTGTTTGAATGGGGTGAACACTTTTGGCGAGGATTCAGGGTGGGAGGTGGTGTAACCGCGTGTTGGTGAAAAAAACCGTCGTCCTGTCCCCATATCCCTGCCGCTCTCCTTGCCGCCACTACCGTTGTTACCGTAACGTCCGTTCCGCTCCACGCCGGCACTTTCCACTGCCCTACCCCGCAGTTGTTGACAGCGATGCATTCCCGACCTGTTGCCTAGCTGGCATGCTGGCGTTCCCTCTTCATCCAGACTGGTTATCCCTACTGTTGAAACTCATCCCGTTTGTACAATTAACCATTATTATATGTATTCCGGTTTCCGTCTGTTCTTATCATACCTCCATGTCTACCTAACTCTTCTTCTACCCTTTCGCATGGATGAGTATGTGACGCGCAATTGACTCTATTCAGATCGGTCCTGTTGAAGCTCTCATCTGCCGTTGTATTATTAACAATCTTGCTATGTGCTAGACTCCCTGTTTCTAACATATATATATATATATACCGCATCGTTTGGCCTTTCCTATTCCTTGCTTGGATGAGAACGATGATGCGTTTAACAACTGTTTTCAGTCCGCTGTTCGTCAGGAATTATCTCCCGTGCTTCTCGTTACCCCGAGTGAGCTACCCTCGACGATTTCGGTCGGTACACCACAATACACGCAGCTTTGAGCCAACCTATTAAAAGGGCAGTAAAGTGCAATTTTTTTTCAAACCAACATTTTCTATTTTTCCTCAAGCACTGAACCCCATCGGGACGTAATTTACCTAAACTTGACCGTGAAAAGGCATGTTTAGTGTTAAATCTTTCTAGGGAGGAGTTTCTAGCACTGAACTCCTAATTACAACATCCTAGTATTTAAGTTGCCCAATTCCAGCATTCAATAACGCACTACCTCGAAGAGCCCGCACGACTGACACTGTGGAGTCAATTCCCACGGTCCTTCAGCCCACGTTCCTCACTGCAAAAAAATTAATGTGTTGTAAAACAGTCAGGATGCGCTCAAGTCGTGTCTTGGAAGACCGCCAGACTAACTGGGCAACTAGGTCCTGTCAGAACAAAGACTCAGACTCAA
>CACRXP010000039.1:689190-702728 GCA_902702965.1 Spirometra erinaceieuropaei | reverse complement strand
ATAAGTGTTTAATAATTTCAGTCTACAAGGTGCATGCGTTCCGCGCAAAGAAATCACATATTTTTCTATGCCATCAAAGAGATATCATACAGAGTCCATAAAATTTCGCAATGGATGCGGACCATGTTGTACATTTCATGAGGAGCAGTGGTAAACGGCCAGGTACGATGCTATGTAAATGGACATTTCGCGGTCTTAAAAATTCTCATAATAAGAAACTTTTTTTAATACCTAATTATGCTCCTTCCTAAAGCATAAAATATAAAGAAGACGTGATTGTCTATTGACTGAATAAAAGAGAGTATATTTTTGTTTATGGTTTCTATAAAATATATTTGAATTTCCAAGACCATCGAAAATCAATTGGAAAAATACATGCTACTTAAGTAGTCATTTTTTAACGAGCACGTTTTCTACAGGAGATTGAAAAGAAGTGCATTTAAAAAGCCGACATCCTGCCAAGTCCGAAATGTTATAAGAGTATGCCTTAAAATAATCAGTATTACAACTGCGACTACGTAATCCTTCATAATCGAAAACAGATTTCAGAATTTCAGCCAACATTTCAAGAGATCGGTCACTCACTGTACTTATCAAAAACGCGGATTCGAGGCTTATGTCCCGCAAACCTGGATTTGGGTAAGGCTGTCTAACAACGGTTGATAAGCCAGAAATAGCCAGCACAGTTCCCTTCGTCTTTTTTGATATTACCATCTTGCATAGACTTATAGTCGCTGGGCGGCTGACTGCAACGGATCTGCGTTGAGTCCGAAGACACAATGGGGGTGAGCGGATTTCTTATTACGATCGGTGAACGCGTTATATATATATATATATATATATATATACATAATGCAGATAACGAAGTGCTGGAAAAGAAAAGAGAGACCGGAATAGTCATTTCTGGCTTATTAGCCATCACCAGCTAGTCGTACTCGGTGTCATGTGTGAGGCACCCAGGATTCGAACCCAGGATCTTTGGTTATGGAGTCTAGCGCTCTACCAGTGAGCCACGGGCTCGTTTTCTTGTCGGTTGTAACCGAAATTATTAATTATGATGGAGTGGCGCTCACCGATCAAGTTATGGGATATGCCCGTCCTGTCGTGCCTTAAAGCCCAATTTAGAGTCCTCGCGGGCAGTCATGTTGCGATGAGCAACATATGCAGATAATGTAGTACCGACGAAGATAAGGGAGGCTGGGTGGCCATTTCTGGCCCATTAGCCGTTGTCGGCCAGTTACAACCAACCCCGAGGTGTGGGACACCTGGGGCTCGAACCAGCGTTCAATTTGTTAAAAATCCAATGATCTAACTATTGAGCCACCGGGCTCCTTGTCCTGTCGGCTGTGATCAGGCATATTAACTATGGTAGAGGGCGCTCACTGATCGTGCTACGGGATCTGTTCGTCCCGTTGTGTTTTAGATTCGATATAGAGCCTCCTGTCATACAGTAGATGACATATCTCATGAAATGTCAAGATCGGTATTTGAGTTGTTGGGACGGCATATATATTGTGCGGTTATTCTTGTTTTTAGAATTGGCTGGAATCCCAAAAAGTCCTTTTCTAAAGAAGAGGTCATGTTAATTAAGTTTTATTGAGGAGAAACGGACTAAAATTAGGCAACTTTCGACGCCTGCGGATATCCACTTAATTTTCTATCCTAATAAGTATTCCCTACTAAAACCTCTTATTTGCACGCGTTGAGTTACATAGGAACTGTCATATAACAAGGAAAACTATCAAAGAAGGGCACTCCGAGAATGGAAAATGTGATTTTTACTTCCTGAAAACCAGACCAAATCAAGTTTGTAAAAACACATTATTCTCATGACCCAAGAAGCGATTTGCTCTTTATAAATGCTATCTAGCAAAACTACAACGTTTTATATCGTTAAACGCAGTAATAGGCTTGTTCGACAGTATTCGTTTTATTACACCGGGAACTAGTAGGCGTAAACACGTATATATTGATTGCGCGCTACATGCTGCCACTTTTATTTGCAACGCCGTGCAGTAAAGATGTCGAAACAGTTCCTATCGGAAGTTGACTTTGAGCGGATACGAAAATTGGCAGCCGAAGGGCTGCCGCATGAGTCGTTAGCTAGTATTTTCAGTATTAGCCAGGTCACTCTCTGGAGAATTATGAATAATAAAACAGTGCCTAGAACTAAGCAAGGTGGGCCAAAACGGTCAACAAGCAAGCAAAACGACGATTTCATTCCTCCGAACACTGAAAGAGTATCATTACATGCCCCTTAAGGCTATTTACGCAGAACACCTGTCCATGTTTTCTTTGCGCATAACTAGAAAAAAGACCGAAAGAGTTCGGTCTCCATCAGCAAAACGTCATGACAAAGCCATTCATAAGCGGAGAACTTATTAGAGAACGTTTTTGTTTGTTCAAAATATATTGATCACAGACTTCCTTTTTGGAAAAGCATTTAATTTTGTGATGAGGTCTTATTTTTAGACAAGCCTCCGAAGTCGACTCAGGTGGTCATATGTGGGAAGGACTTTCCACGAGAGAACACTACATCGACACTAACATTCAAGAACTGTCGACACCTGGTGGTTTGGATGGCCATCAAATTCGGAGGGCGACCGGTCTGGCGTTCAACAGCGGAGACGATAAATAGCAAGGTGTTCATCGACATCGCAAAGGATGCCGTCGGTTACAACGGCGTTAAGTGGCATCTAATTGACACCGTAATGTTGCAGGATAGGGCCCCTGTCCACCGCTCAAAGGAGGCATGATTCCAATTCAGCTTACGACCATAATCTAATATTTTAGCCCACAGCCAGCCCCTCCGCCTGCGGCCTTCAAAGCATTTGTATCCCCGTCAACAGCCCGGACCTAAATCCCATCTATCATCTTTTTGCACCAATCAAAAGAAATTGGGACAAAGCAATAAAGCATCTTCCTATGGAGCAAAAGTTGGAATTTTTGCTTAATGATTACATTGACCAAACCACCTTAGACAACTTATTAGTTTCCATGCCCTCTAGCCTTACGGCAACTTTGAAAGCTAAAGGACAATCGACAAAGTACTGACACGTTGTATTTGTTACTATTTTCCTTAATGTTGTCGTTTTATGACGTTCCCCTTCCCTGCTGGCAGTTATATTAGGCCTTTAATAGTTGACATGTCATAGAGTTGTTTTTTGATTTGGTAGTTTTTCGTAAAATAAATCACTTCTTAGTCAACAAATAAGACTTCATAAACCGAACTGTACCTTATTTCGAAGCTCGGTCGTATCTTTAATGCAGTATAACTTTCGTGGATGCGGGGTGGGCGTTTCGTGCGCTACAAAGATTTAAGTTCACATTTTGTGATCTTTCATCAGATAGGTTACGAACTGTATATCATGAAACGATTTTAGGTATGCGGGCATAAAATAACTTGTAGACATAGCCAGTGAATTCTGAGAGTCATGAACAATCATTAAAGACTTATCGGAATGGGGACGAAGAAGAAAAGAAAATACGAATTTGATGAGAAAGAAGGTGAATTAGCATCGCAAAGACTCAAAATCATTTTTAGGTCGGTGAAAGTGAAAACGCACCTAAGCTGACTGCGTTAAAACAGGCCCGTAAAATTTCCTGTCAAACTTAACCCTAATTCATTAGACGCATGACTTAATTCCGGTTTTCAAATACCACAGTATGTCGCCTAACTCACGAAACGTGGTGAATGAAATTGAGACGATTATTTGGGGACAACTAAACTACTGCACATTTTACTCGTACGCCTGGCCCATTTCGGGAAATGCCCTTTTCGCATACATAATATGTTTTTCAGTAATTTTATCAGTCAAAGTGTTTACAAATTTGGGCGGTAGTCTATTACCGTATAATCCGGCGGTCGTCTATGCTAATAGGTATTCTAGACTAAGTTTATGCATCCACGCGTGTTTTTTTACGAGAAAGGAGTAGTCTGAACTCGAGATTTTCACCAAACGGAACTTACTGCACTTAAAGATTGAACATTTGCACCACGTAAATCAAATAAAGTAAGGTGGAAGCGTTTTATCGATTTTAAAAGATCAGATTTGTAAATCTGTGTGATTTTATGTACTAAACACAGTAATAACTTCTGTTGACAATCCTTCACTTGAACGTTCTGATATTTTCCTCCTTATTTGGATACTTAATAACATGCTACGAAAGAGCCCTTCAAAAAGTGACTATGGTTGATTTTAAGCACACAGTCTAATACGTTTTGTAGGATTTAGTTTCCGTTAGTGTGTAATTTAAAATGGAATTGGGCAGAAGATTGACAGTTTTCATAATCTCTAGGTTTTCAAACGACCAATCGGTTGTGCATTTACAACCTTAAAACGGAACCCATAAGAAAAACAAATACGGCGAAAAGACTCAAATAAAAAAGGAAAGTGTGTTTTTTTCATTTGCAGTAGAAAAAATCACTACTAATTTTCAGGGAAGGGAAAAACTGATCGAAAGTCCTAATGTTTACCTTGACATAGCCTTGGAAAAAGGCAAAGTACGCAGACACCCATCAGCGAAATACCCATTTAAACCGCCTTTTTAATGGATAAGTTATAAGAGAAAGTTTTTAAATGTATCTAAGGCATACTCATCACCGACCGTCGACGTGGATGTTAATTCTTCTCGATGACCAGATTTCATGTTTGAGTGGGCTTACAAATACGATCTAAAAGGCCATTTGCATCGGAAATAATGTCCAAAAACTCACCACTTCGGTAAGCGTTTTAAAGAAGTATCTTATTGTAAAGGTTTTAATAAACGCGTACCACAGAATTTAAATTTATAGACGATCGATTAAAACAGAAAATGGTGAAGTATTCACTGCTATTTCAAGGACAATCTGAAACTTATGGTGCTCCAGAGTCAGAAAAACCATAAAGAAATTATATGGAGGGAAAGTTTTCTTAATATATACAAGAAGATTTGTTTACGACTGCACCTGAAAAGTCTATTTAAATTTTTAAATCACTGACCGGTCAATCAACGCGTGATCCTGTGAAAATTTTATTCTTGTGACGACCCTGTCGATAAAATCAAGAGAAAACCTGTTTGCCTTAGTTAGCCGCATCTTAGATAAAGTAAAAACGGAAAAAATACAGCCAATTACAGTGGAACTGTGTTGAGGTCTATACTCACACTGGTTTACCGCCATACTTGACATCAAACTTACTCATAAAAGATATTTATGTGCAAATTTCATTGAAGTAGTATTTTCAAGATTCATTCTACTAGTGCTGTTTTATTTGCTCGTTTTTGCATGGATAAGCCTTCAGTACATCTAAGACGTAAGTTTACTCATTCATAACGATTTTTGGCTCTTCCGGAAATTTCCGATTTTCTTGGGAAAGAATCGTATTTCTAAATAACGCAATATTTATTTTAATATTTCTTTTATGATTTTAATTCAGCTAAGGTCTTTCATTATTATTTGAAACTTTCGGTCCATTCGTTTGTGCCGGTTCGCGAGTGACTAGCCATTTTTCGTAACCTTCGGCGTCTTTCATGAGACAGCTCACATACTACATATGTACGGAAAGAAACTGGGTACTGGTAACAGTAAAGGTAGCGAAAGATCGACTCGAGACGATCTGCATAAGAACTCCAGCGTCTGATCTTTAAAAATCGACTAGCTTTATGGAAGGCAGGAGTACAGAAGGCACCGAGTTGCCGAACACTCATTCACTTCATTCGTGACCGATCCCACGAAATGTTGGCCAAAATTCTGGAATGCGTTTCCGATTAGGAAGGGTTACTTAAGTGAGGTTGTTATACTTATTATCATACAGCATAACCCTATAACATTTCTGACTCGCCAGGATATCGGCTTTTGAACAAACTTTTTTGTGACCTCCAGCAGAGATCAAACTCAGTAAAAATGACTACTTAAGTAGCATGCATGTATCCTATTGGTTTTTTCGATGGTCTTGTAAATTCAAATATATTTTGCAGGAAACATGCACAAAACATACTTTCTCTTACTCATTTCGTAGGAAATCACATTGTATTCATATTTTATGCCCGATGAAAGTGTGTATTTTGGTTTTAAAAAAGCTTCCCAATTCCCTAATAATTTTCAGCCTGATCTGCCATTGCATCAGCATTTAGCAGTTTCACTCTGAAAGGTGTATGCTTTCCGCGTAAGGAAAATCATATATTCCTCCATACCTTTAAGGAGACACGACATAGAGTTCATGAAATTTTGCAATAGATCCGGATTCTGTTGTACATTTCATGAGTAAACGGACATGTGCGATCCTGCATGCATGGACATTGCACGGCCTTAAAAATCTCATAATTAGAAACTTTTTTAAAACCAAAATACACGCTGTTATAGGGTTATGCTGCATGATAATCAGTATGACAACCTCACTTAAGTAATCTTTCCTAATCGGAAACGCATTCCAGAATTTTGGCCAACATTTCGTGAGATCGGTCACGCATTGTATATTCTTTGATATCCAGGACCGTCGTCGATACTGCATTAAATTAACATCGATGCGGGGCCAGGTGCAAGAGGCAACAAATGAATGCTGCAGTGCTCAAAGGGGCCAAAAAGTTGGGAGGCTAGCGGGCAGGTGCGACCTTGACCTTCTCTAAAACGCCTGAAGCATTGCAACAAAAAATACGGATATGAGGCAGAGAAAACCCACGCCCAAGGGAGAAAATCTGACCTATCAGCAAACGAACCAAATTAGAACATTTGAGGAGAATGCGTGCTCACTGTCGCTGCGCAAAGTATTGTCCTTCGAATAAAAAGTAATCATTCCTTCATCAGGGCAAAACTGCTCAGAGACTCCTGATGTGTATACACATGGGAGTGCCATTGTCTAGTGCAATAGACAGTGATGACGAATTGGAGCAATGTGTAATAAAAACCACATGGGAAAAGCCAGGAGATCCGCTGTGAGGTGGAGACCGGCGCACCACCCGTCTAAGTTTTCGATTAGTACTTTTGTTGGGAGTATGGTGAACCAACTTTTGCGGTAGACCAAACGTTCGACTGTTTGACTTGGAGTCTAAAATATCCTGTGATAATTATGAGGAAGTGTGTAGTATTTGTTTCTCATAGTAATATTAGGACGCGCCGAACTTGGCAAGTCTTATTCTGATAACTTTCCTCAAGGTCTGGTTCTTAATTTAGGGCAAAATGATAAAGCGTCCGTACTTTTCACTCAAATTCCGGGGAGGGGTGAGCATTTTGTGGCGAGGAATTCGTTTCATAATATGAAATCGGACCGAATTTTGAAAAAAAACTCGGCGGTCTCGGTGGCCTCCGACATCAAGTTTCATGCGTTACGTCGCCTGCTAATATATACATATACATACCAAAAACGCATAGGGGACGCTGGGGAACCCACTGAGGAGCCGAACCCCTCTGAGTTGTGTGTCAGCAGAATGTCGGCGAAACACATGCCTGAGCTTTTAGTTAGTACTTATTTGGGAAGTACGGTATAATACGTCTGCCATATATATGTATATGTAATGGTAGGGGGTATATACGTAGAAGGATTATAGGATACCGACAAAGAAAACGGAGACCGGAATGGCTATTTCTGGCTTAATGGTCGTCACCGGCCAGTCACACCCAAACCCAAGTTTGGATCACCTGAGATTCGAAACCGGCCTTTGGTAATTGGGTGTAATACTACGACAGAGCCACGAGCCAGCCATCCTGTCGGTTGTGATAGGGAATATTGCTTTTGGTAGGAGGACACTCACGGATTAGGTTACGGAACGCGGTCGTCCTTTTGTGCCTTAATGTTCAAACCAGAACCCTCGCGGGCAGTCGCATGGCGATCAAAACCGACAGGGCAAGGGACCGGGGCTCAGTCGTTGAGTTTCACACCCAAATATCCTCCCAGAGCTCGCCCTACCATCATGCACCGCAACACCCAGGGGCAGCAGTTTCGCCTGTCTCATGAAACCCTGTGACAAAAACTGATATGAGAACTGTCAGACGTCTTAAACGTAGCGCATTTTGTTCTCTCATCCAGTCTGTTAAAGGAAATGTCCATTTCGGGTGCGGAAAATGTGTCCACGTAATTTTTTCAAGCAAAATGCAAATAGACGTTGCGATATATTCGAGCAATTCCCTATGCTGAATACCTGTCCTAGGTTTCGGTTGCGCATCGGAGCGTGTTTTTTCCTTGAGGTGAGAGTAATGTACTCTCTAGACTTTAACTAAACAGAGCTTGCCGCACCTGGAAATTGATTCTTTATCCGATGCTAACCGTCGGAATCAGCTTGTCAACACACAGGTTATTTTAACTAAATGTTTTATCGATTTTTATAAATCGGATTAGCAGATCGGTGCGATTTCGTGTCCAAATAATGCACAAAGTCAATCCTTCGTTCAAATGGGGTGAAATCATCTTGCCGTTTGGAAAATTACATCGGTTGGCACAGAACGGACTACCACCAAGCATCCATTTTCAATTTTGAACGCACGGAAAGTTACTTTTCGTGCGGTCTAGCTTCTGCATATACGTAATTTAGAAATGGAACGAGCAAAAAACAGTTTCAGCAGGATATCCGTATTTACATAGCGACTCCGCAATGCATTCAAAATCGTAGAACGCAGCCTAAAAGTGAGTAATAATAGCGAAAATGGGAACAATATAAAGAGAAAGGCACGTTCTTACGTTTGCGGCAGAAAAATATCAGTATTTTTTTTAGAAAGGTGAAAGAAACGGCCAAAAGTGTCAAACTCTTCCTTGGCTTCACCGTGTAAAAAAGTAAAGTACACAGACATCCGTCAACGGTATGCAGTGGTAAAGCACTCCTCAAAAAGGTAACTTATCAGAGAAAGCTTGTTAACTGAATGAAAGCATATTTGTTGCTGACTTTTGTTGTGGACGTTTATTTTATTCGACGGTGGGGTTTCATGTTTGGGCGGGCCTTCAAGTGTGACCCAAACGACCTTCTTCGTGAAAAAGAACACCCGGACACTCGCTTCTTCGATAAGTGCCTTCAAGAAGTATCTTATTTTAAAGGTTTTTAGAAACACATAATACAGAGTCTGTTTTTGTGGACAATCGAATAAAAACTGCAAATCATGAAGTATTCAACGATATTTCAAGGTCAATTTGAAACTGAACGCAATTCAGAACAGACGAAAAGTACAACTTAATTTCACGGAAAGAAAAGTCTCGTTATATACATAAAATTGGATAGACAGAATGGCATTACTGACAAAGACAAGGGAGACAGGAATGGCCATTTCTGGCTTATTAGCCGTCGCCAGCCAGTCGTACCCAACCTCAAAGTGTGGAACACCCGAGGCTCGAACTCGCGACCTGTCCACGCCTCTAACCAATGGGCCACGAGCCCGTTGCACTGTCGGTTTCGATCTGGAATATACAATGGTAGGGGCGCTCACCGATCGTTCTCACGAAATTCACTCGTTCCGCTGTACCTTACGGGCTCTCTCTCAAGCCGCACAGCGGCGCATGATATAGGCAGAATGACATTACCGATTGCACCTGTAAATTCTATTGAAACTTATTAGTCACTGGCCCGCCTGGCAACATGCGCCCTTATGAAAACTTTTGTTTCTATGACGTCCCTATCGGTGAAGTCATGCAAAATCTCGTTTACCCTTTTGAATCGTATCTCAATCAATTTAAAAGCATACTGAATACCACGAATCCTTGGGAAACCGTTTTGGAACCCGTATTCATAATGCCGGCTGTTAGCAAGCCGTCATTTCTGGAATTCCACTGCGTCTTAAAGGATAATTAAACGTGAGCTTCAGTAAAGGATTATATTCGGAGGTCATTCTATTTGCACAACCATATTTTCTCAGCGTTTTGCATGGATAGGTTTTCTGTACATCGAAGACCGAAGTTTACACAATCACAACCATTTTTGAGGTTTTCAAGATTTCCGTTTTTCTACAAAAACCTGATGTCTCTAAACAATGTGACATTAGCCTTAGCAATGCTTTTATGTTTTTAATTCCCCTAAAGTTGTTATTTATCAATATAGATAATGGGTACACGCATTGGTGTCGGTTTGCGAGTGATTATCAATCATTCGTAAATTTCGACAGCTTTCATGGGTTAGGTCACTAACTGTATGTATTGAGTCTGGTAGTCATCTGGTTGATTATAGATCCATTGTCTGGGAAGCCCTGCTTGGACAGTTAGCTTACTGTATCAAAACTGGTGGATCACTTGGATTGCGATAGGTTAGGTGAGTGACTAGAAATCCAGATGGGACCAAATTAACTGCCCTGTAAGACACAGGTGTAGGAGCCGCCCGGTAATAGAGGCGACTTTGAGCAAGATTCCGGGAAAGTTGCATATTTCCGTGCCCCAACCCTATCCCATAGCTTGACCCTAATTCCAGGGTTAACACTAGCCCTAAGCTCAGCACTAACCCTAAACATAATCCGGTCCGACACGGGAATATGGACCTCCCCCAGTACTACAGATGTCCTTGCGCAGAGTTCCAGGGGAGTTCCCAGTCCGATGTCTTGACTCCAACCCTAAGCTTAACGCCTATCCTAACCTTCCTGCTCGAAATCCTGATTCTAACTAACCCTAACCAAAACCCTTATCCTCACGCTTCCTACCCTAGCCCTGTTAACCTTAACCCTGATCTTAACTTCAACCCCAACACTAGATTCCAGGGGAGTTCCTGGTCCCCTGTTCTAACTTCAATCCTAACCCCAGCACTCCATGACTGTAACTACAACCATAGCTTAGCCAGCCCTAACTCCAACCCATACCCTAATCTTAGCCCTAACCTCAGCATTAAAGCTAACTCTAATACCTCTGGAATGTGTGGCAAAGCTAACTGTGAAATGGGAGGTCCATATTCCCGTGTCCAACCCCTCCTCCTTAACCTTAGCGTCAACTTTAATTACCCTGGAAGACAGCGCAAGGCTACCGGAAGAGTGGACAGGGGATTCCTACTCCAGGGCCCTGCCCACTGCTCTCTCGATCTGGATCTCGTAGTTCCGGTGGTTAGATCGTTGGTTGCACTCTTGTTGTTGTCGTCCTGGGTGCTAATCCCACCAAGGCCACCGATTCTTCCGCAATCGGGTCAGATGAACTACGCAAATCTGCCAAAACACCATCTAATGTAAAAATTCGTCGATAAGTGACGGCTTTTCTACGAAAACAAGCAAATACTTGCCACGCGTACGCATTCTTCTCCTGTGTGAATTCCTTTAAGTCTAGACTTGACGCGTATCAAGCTTCCCGATTACCAGCCTCACATCTACTCACACAACCCGGCACAACTTACATGTGTTCATACTACTTGTAATTAGTAAGTAACAGTTAATGATTATTCCTTTTCGACTAGTTGCCAGCCGCCTGCGATTATGTACAAAATCCCTTTCCACCTTCCCACTTATCAATGTTTTTCTCCGACGACTTGTAACCAGTAGGGAGTTCAAAGGCCCTCGCCTATATTTCCCTTATTAAACTGAAACTGACTGTTTGGTTGTTTTGTCGCCCGATCACCAGATGAGAAGCGTGAGCTCGTGAAACCAATGCGCAGTTTGGAAACTGATGTAGAAATTACAGGACAACGAACCCGCGGCTCAGTGGTTAGGGCATTGGACTTCTAACCAAGAGGTCGCGGGATCGAGCCCCAGGGATGGTACACCCCGGGGTTGGGTATGGCTGGCTGACGACGGCTAACAAGCCAGAAAAAGACCATTCCAGTCTCCCTTGTCTTTGTCGGCAATGCCACTCTGTCTAAATTAAAAACATCTCCAGTCCGCTGCTTACTTCCTTGTATGTATGCTGACTAAAAATTCGTAAAATGATCAATACATGGGTCTTATTAAAGAAGTATCTTTTGACGAATACACACCTCATCAAAGGCCTGTTGACTGAAGGTATAGCCCCCGCCGATGTAGTAGAAGGGTATGCTGAGTTCGCGCTTGGGACGACTCAGTTCTGCGGAAACCTCGTTGGCCGAGTTCTCGCCTGTGGCTTCCCCCAGAGTGTCAAAGCGGGACGCCGAGGGGGTGAGCTTCCGATGAACGGAGGACGCGACCGCGCTGGTTTCGTTTTCTACACCCTCAGGCAAGGCATGTCCGGTGTTCGAGAAATAGCGTAGAAGTCGTCCGAGATCATGGCCGACTGGGTGAGACAAGTACATGAATATAACAGTATGTATACGTGAAAGTAGGTGTGCACATAAGACTGTACACCGCACCCCTAAGGGCCCAAGACAGTCCGACCGTCGATTCTGACGATGTCCACCGTGCGCTACACACCAAAGTGCAGCAGGCATGGTGATTTGCGCGTGGATTAGTTTATAGCGAAAGTAGACTTGCGCAGCATCTATCGTGCTCTCTCTTCCTCACTCTTCACCTGGGCCCGGTGTCAAGACAGAGTCAAAAAGACCGGAGGTGGGGAAGGCGCAGGTGGTTGGCGCGGCTGAAGCCGCACCTAGGCGTGCCACCCCCCTGGTCCACAACATACACTTAATCAGAATCCTTCCAACAACAACACCCCAGCAGGGGTCAGAAGGACGAGTGTTGCGTGGAGTGCAAGCGGCATGGAGCCACACACTGAGGCGCTGAACGCGGGACCAAGCCGGCGGCGTGAGACACGCGTGACGGCCGACCGGCGTGCACTGCAGCGCCGAGCACGTGT
Organism: Spirometra erinaceieuropaei; assembly: GCA_902702965.1. Taxonomy (NCBI): domain Eukaryota; kingdom Metazoa; phylum Platyhelminthes; class Cestoda; order Diphyllobothriidea; family Diphyllobothriidae; genus Spirometra; species Spirometra erinaceieuropaei. The sequence goes on along the minus strand of CACRXP010000039.1, from coordinate 690,099 downwards.
GGTGGCTTTGCTCACGAGTGCATCCCAATCAATGGCTGGTCGAACTTCCCAGTCATTTCCGCGGGGGGGGGCTATCGCGCAAGCGATGGCCAATCAGCGACCAGCACGCCCCAGGCAGGAACATTCTAGAACGCCCTTAACGGCTGGCACGCCGTTGGGCGGAATGTTCCAGAACGCACAGGGGCCAACATAAACAGTGCATCTTTTTGACGAATTGTAACCCCTCGTGTCCGCAAGTTGCTAATAAAGTGCCTGTCCTCCGAACCGGCTCTCTTCCTGTTCTACCTTCCTTCCGGGTCATAACAACGAGACTGACTGGGCAGCCATGGCCACCACCTGTATACCCAGCGGGAGCGCATGCGCATCTACTGGCAGGAAACCAGGTGTCAGGGAACTGCTAGCGCATACCAGGCTGTGAGAGCCATGGTCTACTGATACTTGCATAGCACACGCTCTTTAGACCTTTTGACCTAGAAGGGCGGCACTTGGCCCTGCATGTAGCCTGAGCCGTCACCCTTCAATATTGCAAGGGCCCCAGAAAACGGCCGTTGACAAAAGTTCCTGCACAACTGCTACGCAGTGTATTCTGCAATAGCCGCTGTTACTGACGCAAATGTCGGTCCCATGACCTGTCATAAAACAGGACTGGACCAGTGATCATAATGCAAAACACTATTAACTTGCAACTTCTTTATCAATCTAGGGCGTACTTAGGATTAGGAGGTAAGCAATAGGCAGTCTAACGAAACAGGATATAATGGAAGAACAGGCAGACGGAAGCCTCCGCCTCCACCTGCCATCGACAATGAGCAGTCGAACCGCAAACCAGGGCAGCACAGATCTTCAGACTTTACAGTAACCCACCGACAAAGAAGAAAGTGAACCGTGTGAGGTTGAGACAAGAGGAAA
>CACRXP010000039.1:665460-683811 GCA_902702965.1 Spirometra erinaceieuropaei | reverse complement strand
CTACCCTCAATTAATCGTGACGCGTTCCTCTAACTCGCTCCACGTCAGCACTGGCTCACCCTCTAGTCACGCTAACCTCCCACTTCTGTATCGAAACGGCAACAGAGTACACATGTAATGAGTATGTCACTTGGGCGTGCGGTTTAACAATGCACCCCAGTAGTTGTACGCTATACGAGCGACTCCGTTGTGCGTGTATATTAAAGGTTGAAAAATCCACCAGGCCTGCATTAAGACCTCGGTTGCGCGACGCCAGTAGGTGGCATTCGTTTGACCGGTGGTGGAAAATGAGTCTTTGATCGTTTGGTTAACATTACTGGTGAGTGAATGCTCGTGCCTATGTGACGGCCCGTTACCGTTCTAGACCCGAAGCAGTAAGACATAACAGAATCGTCGCGAAAAATATTCTACATCTATAAAAGTCAGTAAGCACCAATTTTAAATCCATATACTGATTCTCGAAGAGAGTAAAAAAGCCAGCATAATAACCGAAGCCCGTGTATCAGAAAATGCACAGAGAGCGCTGGGAAAAGGCAGGGCACTGATAAGGCGAACCCCTCGCAACTGCGTCATGCAGCGGCACAAGATCGGCAAAACACGTGTGTCTAGACTTCCAACTAGTAGCTGTGCTGTCAGTATGGTAAATAAATCAGTATTTGGACACCGCTTCCCTTCGGAGAACTGGAAAGGAGTTATAAGTTCGGATGTGTATCACCGATTGCATTTAAGATCCAAACTGCCTCATTGGCACTGCGTTAGTTAGTTAATTCAAATTGCAACTCGTACTTAAATATTTTCAGTAAGTGTTTAACGTTTCATGGAATCGTCTGCACCACGGCACTGCGTTCACCATCGGTTGTTTAGGCGGCATGTCAGTATCGCCTCACCGTCCAGACAGGTCACTCCTCTGCTATAACTAACTCCATTTGCACAATTAATCATTATATTTTAACCCCAGTTTCCATTTCTTCTTAATTATACCATTCTATACACCTATTTCTTACTCTTCTTCCCTTTCGCATGCATGAGTAAGTTGACGTGTTAACGACTCTATTCACGGGCTCGTTGTCCCGTCCGTTGCGATCGAGTATGTTAACAGTGGTATAGGGGCACGCAATGATTGCGCCGTGGAGCCCACCCGTCCCGTTGTGCCTTGGGATTCTCGCTCTCGAACCCCGCAAGCAGTCGCGAAAACGCGCGTAATATAGGCAGAATTACATTACTGACTGGCGGATCTCGAGAAAGAGTCCCAAGGCACAAGAGGATGAGTTAGTTCCGTAACGCAATCGGTTCACGCCCCTCTGTCAGTGCGTAAACTATCCTGAGATCACGTTTACTTACTATGGTTCTCATAACCAGAGAATTTATCGAGAGCAAACGTATGCTCGCCTGTTACTACAATGGGAATTGTCGCAACTGTGAGATTTAAAAACTTTATTCAATGTCCAGCGACCTACAACGCCTACTCACACTTTCAGGAGATTCTAAGAGGTAGAGAAAAGAAGAAGGGTGGTCTTACCTTGTTTGTCGGTTGTTGTCTCTATGCTCTGATTGGAGGAACGACGAACTCGCTGAAGGCTTCCACGTATGCTGATCTCGTAGGGCACCACTTCGCGCCAGCCGATCGGCAGACAGTCAAAGCCATTCTGGTATTCTAGTTCTGTTGCCTGTTCTATGTCTATGCCCCGAAAAGGTCCATTCTGTTGCATCGGCAGGCGATAGCCCGGCTGGCAGACACATTCATAGCCACCGCGAGCGAAACCGAAGCCAGGCAGAGGAACGCACTAAAAGCAAAGAAAGTTAGCGATCACGCAGTTTGTTTCTTCCATTGGTGGTGGAAAAGTGAGGCTCCGTCGGGTGACTTTTGCTTTACCCTATATTTGGAGTTTTGGACTGACGTACGACTAAATCATAAGAGTTGCTAAAGTGCACACGACATTTCGACCATCGTCTAATTTGTGCACCAAGGTAACCGGGGATGGGCGCGGGCGCAGTGGCTGGTAAAGTTTCCCAGACCATCTACGCGTGCCACGCACAACCCGGCTCTTACTTCACGTACTGCGAACCTGTGAGAGGGGCCTAGTTTTCGCATCAGTGAGTGTGTCGTAATTGCCGCATAGAGGAGGACCCATTGCAGTCTAACCCTCAGTCCCGGGATGGACTGAATCATCTCGTCAGTTGGCAACCCCCCGAGTCACGACTCTTGGCGCGCCCCAATAGATTCAAGCGTATCAATTAATTGTAACGAGAAATGTGTTGATTTGTCGTGAGGATGTGCACCCCCCTTTCGGCCTCACTCGTCCTCCCGTCTCCCACCCAGCAGTCGACTGTCCGTGCAGATAAAGCACCTATGCTATTCGACATGGCTGCTTCAGCGATCGCTGGGCTCGGACTACAGGTGTGCTGCTGACTTGAAAACGGTTTTATTAGTGGCGCCCAGCGGGGGTCCAGTAATTAATGCAGCTCTATGTGAATAAGCATGGAAGATGCCAAAAATGGCCTGCGCTGTTGCATTTGACCTTAATCGAGGACCAGACACGCTTGGTAACGAGGCCTTATCAGTAAACTGACTCGGACTTATCGACGGTATGAGAAAAGGATGAGACAATGACGTCTTAGTTTTATTATTCTGCACAATCTGATGCGCTTTAAACCGTTCTGGCGTACTAGGGGCCGAGGCTTGGAAGACTACGATCTGTCAGGTTAATTTGGTTTTCCTCTGAACGGAAAGTCAGGTTGCAGTGGCTCCGTCTCATCCTGATTTTCCCTTCGAAAATATAGTCAGAACAAGTGTTAAGCCTGGTTCGCGGGCGTACATTGGCCCTAGCGCGTGCGTGGCAGGCGTAGAAACGACTTTAGCCACTGTCTTAACGGTCGTTTGCAGTCGCGCTGACTACTATCTGTCCCTTGATCACGATGGAGGGGAACAAGCCTCCCTAACCAGGAAGTTACTATCGCGCAAATTAAGGAAATTTCAGCCCGTCGCTGGTCCCCCAGCATTCTTCGGCTAGGCCCAGATATACACTGGGAAGAGACGAATAGAGTAGACATTCATCAGCGAAGTACCTCAGTAAAGCAGTCCTTAAAGGGATAATAAGGTAGGGTCATTGGCATACTGATCAGAGGACTTTCACTGGAGCGCCCTTTTTTTCGATGACTGGGTTTCATATATAGGTGCGTTTGCGAATATGACACAAGAAGGAATTTGGGAGACCTGGTCATCCAGACAAAAGCTTTAAAGGATTATCGTGTGTCAAAGGTTTTGATGAACATCAGCTACGGAGCCTATCACTTTTGTTTGCTGGTGTAAGACAATGAAAAATGCAAAATATTCGCTGGAATTTCAAGGACACCAGAGAGACCAGCAGGCTCCACGATTGAAAAAAGAGACTGTAATTTTGCGGAAGAATTCGGCTAATACACAGGGAACAGCATGCTCATGGTGGTATCTGCTAATTACGCTCCAGTTTCTCTCTCTGACAGGCCTCCGACGTGCGATCCCATGAAAAATTTAATTTCAACGAAATTCCTCTCCACAAAATCAAACGAAACTCTCTTAACCGCAGTCTATTCCATCTGGAAAAATGCAGAAAACGAAGATGTACCATCGAATTCTAGTCGCTTTGAAACATATGACTAACTACCACGTTGCTGAATAGAAAAAAAACTCGGATGTGAATCCAAAGCGTCGGGCGGATGAAAATTGTTCTTTTCAGACAGTATATTACATCAATTCTTAAAGAATGTTTTCTGTTGTTTTTTTTCAATGGTCTCCGCAGACGGACTTTAAAGACGTCTACAACTAGGTTCGTTTACTTGATAGGAATACTATGGTGCTTGGCATTTCCAAATTTCGTTGAAACAGCTATCCCAAACCACGGTAACATTTCTTTTACTAGTTATTTTGTGTTTTCATGCAGTTGAAAGCCCACCATTATTACTTGGGTGTTGTGGTCGGGGTACTTGGATCGGTTTTCCTAGATTTATGCATGTTTCCCGAGTTACGTCACCCACTCTGTCTCTAGTTTGGAAAAGGTACTTCCTTATTTGGTTCGAAACTACCGATGGTACTTGGGGCTGAACAGCTGAAGGCGTACTTTTCAGGCTGGATTCAAAATTTTTACACTAATTGTATATGCGCAGGTTAGAGCTTTATTCCGTTGGGAGGGACAGTGCTCAATTCGAGTTTCTGTGTAAACGCTACAGCTGAACCGGTTTAATCGGGTTTACGTTAATTAATTTCAAATTCGGTAAATAATTTTTGACAGAATTATAAGCTTCATTTTGAAATGTCGAGTGATGCTAAAGACCCCTCCTGGATAATGAAGGTTGAATCGCTCGTACATATGTCCGCAGTCGTAAAATGCCGGCGAAACACGTGCAGAGGCGTCAGCTAGTGCCTATATCAGCAGAGTCCTCAGGAGGTCCTGGAAAAGTATGCTACTTCCTACACTTAAGTAAAGACAGCGTATAAAGTTTTCGTTAAATGCCTTCGTCGGGCGTCCACATGCGAACCAATGACTCCTGACTGAAGCATATGCGTTCGTTTCGATATTAATTAGACCATTTCAGGACCGCGTAGTGAATATTGCACAATTTTGACATAGTATGCATACACTGACACATTCACACAAGTATTACGTGATTGTTGTACGTAATTAATTACCCACCCTTCTTCCTCACCTGCCTTACATATTGTTTTTTTGTGACGTTATTTAAACCAGTAGGGTACTCAAAGGCGTTTGCCTACCTTTCCCTTGATAAACTGATTTGAACTGAAAGAGGGAAGTTGAAGCCTCGGATCACACACGCGTGAGGGTTCCTTTTGAGGGCATATTACGAAGGAGCCATTGGGCTCGACTCACACCCCACCAGTCGACCACTCCATACAAAAAACACATACAGGGCCGACTGCGAGGTCTGAGCTAGATCGTCATTTGGCAACCTTCTGGGAACTGCTTCCCTGCGGCACTCAGCGCATATTTCTCACTGCAGACAATGCGACGCGTTTTTAAACTACCACACTGCGCTAAAAGCCCTAGCTTGGAGGGGTGACAACTGACGGGATAATTTGGTTCGCCTCTAAGGACGGAGAATCAGGCTGAAAGGCCTCCTTTATGCGGCTTCCATGGAATACCTACTTAGGTGGAATTCCGACCACCTTCTGCTGTTCCCACGAAGATCCAGTCCACTGGCTGCCAATTTGTCAGCCACTGCATCCGATTCCGCGTTAACCGCGCTGCGCGGAGTACGCGCGCCCATAACTAATGCAATAGATTGGGGTAAAGTGGCACGCCTAGGAGCAGGCCCATGCCGCGCCAGGTGATTGTGTCCAGTCTAAACACCAGATGGCTGGCCGGCTCGGTGAGTGGTCTGCGACATGGAGACGGAAGAGGGAGTGAGGTTGACTCTGGCGACTCCATCTCCACGCCACTCCAGCGCATTTACTATCTACATAAACAGTCTGACGCGCTAGTAAACTATCAAGGTACGGTAGAGGACGTGGCCTAGGGAGGCTGCCAACTGACGGGGTAACTGCACCCCCCCCCCTTTTTCAGGACGCAGAGTCAGGCTACAATGACCCCTTCTCAATGTGGCCTCTATGGCATCCCCAGTCAAGAGGAGAGTCGAGGTGCCCTCTTGCTTCTGCCAAAACCTGGTCCATCGTGCATGGACCAGAAGTATGCGGCTGCTCATTTGTCAGTCGCCACTGCATCCGATCCTGCTCCCTGTCTTCTTGACTCTGTCTTGCCACTGGGTGGGTGGTGGAGGGGGGAGTGCGGGAGATGGTGCGCAAGTCGGCTATCACTATAAACTAATTTCGTACGCAAGCCACTGTCCTCCACCCACCAATCTGTGGGGAACACGGTGGACATCCTCGTTCGCGACGGTGGAGCTGACGCCTTCAACAGGCACGCAAACCTCACTACGCAAAAACAGTTCACACATGTCTCAGTGAAAAAAATGTGATAAATGCGACATTAGGAACGACGGAAGAAGACGGCTTATTCCATCAGTAGGAAACCTACCAATCCACGACTCATAGCCCACCGGATTGTTTACAGTGAAGCAGTTATGCGCTGTAGGAGAGCTGGATCGATCTACCTCTCCGTCTCACCCCACCACCACGTAGCGTGAGTCCGCTACCATGGGGTGCCACAAGATAACCACACTTCATCAGTTTTGGATCACAGCAATTACAACGCTAATGAAATTGCTCATTCAAAGACTGCTACGACAGGCGAAAGAACAACGGATCGAAGTAATTTCGTCCGCCCCTTACTCTGCCCAGCTTTGAACTTGGAACACCAGCCGAATACTACGTATAGTAGGTCAACATGGTTGTTTCCCGTGCAGGACGAGTACGTCGGGAATAAGGGTTGCCTCGACATGACGGCAAAAAGTCCACTCAATCAGAATTTTACAGAAAGCACGTCTGACCCGCTGCGTCAGCAAGAAACCCTAGTAAGGGACTCCTACCATATGGTACCTAGTGTTTGGACTATCAGGGGATAGAGGAAGCAAAAAAACAGTCAAAATCACGTGAGGGTAGTGCGTAGAGATTAAGCCTGACTGAACGGCGTAATATAGGTGATCCACTTTACCCTAGACCGTCAGTCAAGGGTAGTCGCCCAGCGACGAACGTTCACTAGTCGGGAGGTGTTACCAACAGTGAGAAGGGAGGGTGGAATGACATCTTGCGGTCTCTCTGTCACTGTCAGCCAGCTACGCCACGAGAGTCAAGAGGGGACTCGAGGTGCCCTCTTGCTTCTGTCAAAACGTGGTCCATTGTGCTTGGGCCATGAGTGTGTAGCAAGCGTAGACTGGCTGTTAACTTGTCAGTGACTGCATCCGATTCTGCCCCCCTGTCTTCTCGACTCTGTCTTGCCACTAGGTGGGAAAAGGAGGAGTGAGTGCGGTAGATGGTGAGCAAGTCGGCTATCATTATAAACTAAACCACGTGCAAGTCCATGCGCCCACCCGGCACACAGTAGATATCGTCGGTAACAACGTTCGAACTGTCGTGTCAGGAGCATGGTGGGTTCACTTGCTTGGCGCACCAGTGAAAAGACTTGATAAATTCAGCGGGTGGAGGGATTTATCGAAGGACGGGATCCCTTCTGATTGTAGCGGACCGCAGTCGGACCGGGATAAAAATCGACGTCCAATTCAATCGTAGGGAGAGGCGTACGGAAAAGTGGGAGAGTGGTTGCCTACCTGTTTGCTCGAAACGATACGAATTTTCGTTTTCAATGATACAAATCACCGATTTGCTAGACCGTTTTGTCACTAGGTTAAACCTATTTGTACTCTGGGTTATATTACCATGGTGGTTAGATTTTCTTGAATTTCACTGAGTTGTTAAATTAGTGAGCGGCAGACATGATGATCAGATGCAAGTAAAAAAACTGAACGCGATTTTTCTGTTGACACTAACCGGAGTATCACCATTTCGACAAGGAAGGCGATACATACGAAAAAACGAATCGATTATACAAAGTTCCAGTAAGTGCGCCAAAAGGCGTTCTAGTAGGTGGTCAAAAGAAGATATGGAGTATTAGAACGGAATAAACTTGAGTTTTTTGCAGGAATAATCTTTTTTCGGGACCCAACTTCGCGTTCTCATACTAAGAGCTGAGATTAAAAATCTGGCTGGACAGGATTTAAGCGAATCTGAACATGTGAACTAAGAATCTCAAGAAAATTAACGATGCGCTCAGAATAAGCAGATTCCCCGAGCAATGGGATGAAGGGAGTGGAAACAATTAAAAGGCAACTCTTCAGAACGTACCATTGTTGTTGATTTACAGCGAGCAACGCCTGCCAGGAAGTGTGCGGGATTGCCTAGACTCGCCTTGCACGGGTTAAAATCGATACGGAGGAAATCCATGCTGGTGACAATTACACCGACCATCCTTTAAGGGGTTAAAGGAAAATTGGGGGTACGGTCATAATCGGAAACTGGTCAATCGTTGGTTACTGAAGACAAACTACCTGTTTTGAGGTGTAGGGGCACGATTAATTCACATATGTTAGATAATTAAATTGGTCAAATAAGTGTTACTATAATCATAATAGTAGGCTGTTTTGTGCAAGTAATGTGAATAGAAAGCCAATACCCGATGGTCGCATTTATAACGATTTTGTCGCATCCTGCCAGACTAAGGTGGTGCTCCTCGTCTGCGGGGATCCAATTTACCGTCTTCCACCTGGCTCGGACTTTCTTTGTAGGCTGATTAGTAGTCTGTAATTAGAACACCACCATTATGGTCGATTTTATCTTCGAGGTTGCCTCCGTAAATTGGTAACTCCTCTTCTCAAGACTGCCTGAAGACCAGCGTCCCTGAGCTCAGGTTAACAATGTTCACATCTGGGAGGCGTGCGTAGGTCTTAATGTAAACAATGTTAATCGTCAACTTAAACTCATCTGTCGGCACATTCTTCCGCCATTGACTGTCTTTTACCTTACGACTGTGCATGCGAATCCACACATAAGTCAGAAAGCATGCCCAAACCAACCAATTGATTTTGCATCTAGATCAACCTGAACAGGTGGCTGCACTTTCGACACCGACAACCGACGGCCTCCAAGGGATGTGTTTTAACGTCGAAACAACGTATCGATTGGTAACGAAGTGCGTGAAAGTTAGTCCGTCCGTCGAAATAACGCCTCAAGGGTCAAAAATTGAACCCCTCCTAAAGATATACTACCATAATAGGACGTACTCTATTCTTTCGATTTTAAATATCTTTTTCCGAAAATATGGCCTACAGGGCCGTTTTTGCAACTCCGCCGTTTCGCAGGCGATAGGGAGGGCGTTTCTCAATCATTATACCACCTAGTCCATAAACTGTATCTTTGAACAGGAAGTAGATTCCAGGACCGAGAAGGGGCGAAGCAAGTCGCAATGGCGCGTGGAATTACTCCGATTACAATGAACCTGCCATGGTTCCAACGTTCTAACCTCAAACGAATTCCAATCATACACAGTTTCTTTGATTAATGCGCCCACGCAGAAGTGACTGTTCTGATTTTATGGCGGGAACTTCGCGGACTCTAGCTGGACAACAGAAGAAACTAACTTGCTGATTGAGGGCGGGAGAGAAACTTTTCGGCCTGCTCCCTGCTATTTACCTCGAGAGTTGGAGATCCGATTCACGACAGCCCAAAACCTAATTCATTAGGTAGGCTGTGGGCACGTATATCATACAGAAACGTACAGGAAGAGCAGAACGTTAAGTCCTTTGTTCACTTTTGATGTCGAATCTATCTCCAGTCCAGTTTGCACCTAAACAACCTCTTCTGAACCGTTGAACACAGGGGCGGGCGGAGCCGCTCCTAGGCGTGCCGCCACATCCGGTTTGGATCCCACGGTGTGGGAGTGCTATAGAGGCCACATTAAGAAGGAGCCATTGCGGCCTGACTCTCAGATCACCAGTCGGCCACTCCTCACAAACAACCACTAGGCTGACTGCGAGGTCCGAGTTATCCCGTCAGTTGGCAATCATTCAAGCCACCGATTTTAGTTCACAGCAATAGCTCCAAGCCCGTTAAATTACTTATGGTGGGGAAAATGCGTTGAGACGTCAGCCTCACTGTCTCTTCCCATTCCCAGGTACCAGTCTACTGTCTGAGCCGATCGGATGTCTGGTGGGGGAAGTGGGCACAGTGACTGACAGAGCTAGAGGATCCGTCTGCGCGCGCCACTGGCACGATCTTGTCCTAAAACACACACCTCAGGATTACACACACAAGGGGGGAGAACATTCTGATCTCACATGCAACAGAGGGATCACACGGAGAAGAGTCAGAAAGCACACTACTCACGTAAGTGAGGACTGTGATTTCGTTTTATTTCATGTGCACAGGGTACAGTGCGTGACCGATCTCATGAAATGTTGGCCAAAATTCTGGAATGCGTTTCCGATAAGGAAGGATTACTTAAGTGGGGTCGTTATACTGATTGTCATGCAGCAGAGTCGTATAGTATTTCGGACTCGGCAGGAGGTCGGCTTTTGAATGCACTTCTTTTTGACCTCCTGCGGAAACCACACTCGGTAGAAAATGGCTACTTAATTAGCATGCACTTTTCTTGTTGATTTTCGATAGTCTTACAAATTCAAATATATTTTGCAGAAAACATGGACAAAACTTTGCTTTCTCTTTCTGATTTGGTAGGAAATCACACTTTCTTCATATTTTATGCCGAAGAAAGTGTGTATTTTGGTTTTAAAAACGTCTCTCGATTCCTGAATAATGTTCAGTCTAATCTGCCATTGCATCAGCATTTAGCAATTTTAGTCTAAAAGGTGTATGCTTTCAGCGTAAGGAAAATCATCTGTCCCTATATGCCTTTAAGAAGATACCACATAGAGTTCATGAAATTTCGCAGTAGACCTGGATTGCGTTGTACATTTCCCGAGGAGTAATAGTAAACGGACATGTGCGGTCTTAAAATCTCATAATTAAAAACTTTTTTTTAAACCAAAATACACACTTTCTTCCGGTATAAAATATGAAGACAATATGATTTCCTACCAAATGAGCAAGAGGAAGCACAGTTTTGTCCATGTTTTCTGCAAAATATATTTTAATTTGTAAGACTATCGAAAATCAACAGGAAAGGTGCATGCTACTTAAGTAGCCATTTCCTACCGAGTGTAGTTTCTGCAGGAAGTCAAAAATAAGTGTATTCAAAAGCCGACCTCCTGCCGAGTCCGAAATACTATAAGACTGTGCTGCATGATAATCAGTATAACGACCCCACTTAAGTAATCCTTCCTAATCGAAGACGCATTCCAGAATTTTGGCACGCATTATATGAGATCGGTCACGCACTGTATGTACTCATAACAGGACGTAGTATATGCATGGGAGGGAAAGAGCAAGTGAGATCAACACGTGGAGATCTCATCCTAAAGGCAAATCCGCACATTCCCTTACTATAATACATCTGACGCGTTTGAATATACAGTGAGTGACCGATCTCATGAAATGTTGGCTGAAATTATGAAATTCGTTTTCGATTAGGAAGGGTTACTTGGTCGCGGTTGTAATACTAATTATCTTAAGGCATACTCTTATAACATTTCGGACTTGGCAGAATGTCGGCTTTTAAATGCACTTCTTTTTCATCTCCTGTAGAAAGCGAGCTCGATAAAAAATGGCTACTTAAGTAGCATGCATTTTTCCCATTGATTTTCGATGGTCTTGCAAATTTAAATATATTTTATAGAAACCATAAACAAAAATATGCTTCCTTTTAATCAATCAATAGACAATCACGTCTTCTTTATAATTTATACTTAAGGAAGGAGTATATTTAGGTTTTAAAAAAGTTTTCTAATTGCCAAATAATTTGGAGCCTGATCATTCATTGCATTAGCGCTTAGTGATTTCAGTCTACAAGGTGCATGCGTTCCGCGTAAAGAAAATCACATATTTCTCTATGCCATTAAAGAGATATCATGCAGAGTCCTTAAAATTATGCAATGGATGGGGACAATGTTTTACATTTCATGAGGAGCAGTGGTAAACGGCCAGGTACGATGCTATGTGAATGGACATTTAGCGGTCTTAAAAAGTCTCATAATTAGAAACTTTTTACAACCTTATTCTACTCCTTCCTTAAGTATAAATTATAAAGAAGACGTGATTCTCTATTGATTGACTAAAAGAAAGCATATTTTTGTTTATGGTTTCTATACAATATATTTGAATTTGCAAGACCATAGAAAATCAATGGGGAAAATGCATGCTACTTAAGTAGTCTTTTTTTACCGAGCTCGCTTTCTACAGGAGATTGAAAAGAAGTGCATTTAAAAGGCGACATCCTGCCGAGTCCGAAATGTTATAAAAGTATGCTACAAGGTAAGCAGTATTACAACCGCGACCAAGTAATCCTTCCTAATCAAAAACGCATTTCAGAATTTCAGCCAACATTTCATGAGATCGGTCACTCACTGTATTACGAGGCGCCGAAAGTCGTGGCTTGGAGGGTTGCCAACTGGCGGAGTGACTTCGGCCTCACGAGAGTATTTTAGAATGACTGGAGGGCTGAGGGTCAACAAGCTGCGATCGCTCCCTCTCAAGATGACATCTGCAGCAGCGTCCCTGATGTGAAATCCAAATCGGGATCGGATCGTGTGTGGGACGTGGTACGCAAGTCCGCCTCACTAATTCATGCGTAAATTACCGTGAGGTAGGTGGCGGGCATCGTCGCCTGCGACGCTTAGACTGTCATTAATGGGCATCATGTGGAAAAGGTTGGTAGGGCGTCAACTGGAATCAATTTGGATTTCTGCGACCTGTGTGAACACAGCGACAAGGCCAGTGATTTAGACTTACAGTAGCTGGGCTATCTCATTGAATTTTAACCGAAATTAATAAACGTGTTTTCAATTAGAAAGGATTGCCCTCGCTAGAAGGGGATTTTAACAGGGATTATCATGCAGAATAATCCCAAGATATTTCAGTCACGCCGGGGATGCCGACTTTTGAGTGAGCTTCTATCAAGCCGCCTGCAAAAACGGACCTCGTCAAAAATGACTCCTTAAGTAGTATGAATTCCATTTCCCTCATAAATGCATATAAGTTGCATAGAATACTTGCACAACAATCCTCCTTCGTGCACCCCTTCGACGGCAAATCACGTCTTTTTCAAATTCTACACCCGAAAGAAGGGCATCTTTCGATTTTAAGGAAGTTTATAATTATGATATTTTGTACACTGTGAAATTTCCAGTCATTGGACATCGTATCTGTCCGTTTCGGAATCGTATTTATGGTTCAAATCCACTGCCAAAATCGTATAAGCCCCACAGGACATCCTTCTAATGGAATAGGGAAATGGAGACGACGTGCAGTTTGGAAATTTCAAGCGCAGATACAACTGCAGGTCGAGTTCCGAATTATTCGGGAATGAAAACAGTTACTTAAGACTTAGAGATACCCTTCCTTCGAGCATAACATTTGAAGGTACGTCTCACGGTGGATGCTTTGCAGTTGTCCAAGTGGTCTTGAGTGTTGCTCTATGCTCTGAATATTTGATTCCAAGTCGGATGGACACAGTTTCATGGGAGGAGCAAACGCAGTCCTACAGTTGACCGCTCGGGGCTGTGTGAAAGCTACATACGTGCGCTCGGTTTCTTTTTATGGCAAATCACAAATACACGTGCATGCATATATATGTTTACAAACAAACCGAGGGCCACGGAGCCGATCAATTGGCGAGTAGCGCGGCATGTAGTCGGAGAGAGCGGAGACAGCACTCACAATCCAGCGGTTGCTATGGCCACAGTCATAGTAGGGTCGAGTAAACCGCACCGGCAGGAAGGTCTCCTTAATGCCCGGCGCGTTGGGTCCAAAGAAGTTGACAATCTCTAATTGCTCCAGCGGCCGTCCGTGGAGGTCGGCTAGCTGTGACCGCGTGCTGTACTGATTCTTGCCCAAAGCCGTCCCCCGATGGTCGGGTATGTAGGTAATGCCCATCTCCTTGTCATGGATGTAGGGGTTGTTCTTGTACCAGAGAGCAGTGTAGTTATTGTTCGGTCCCGCGCCCATGTCTGTAAGCTTGAGGGGGGGGGGAGAGGAAGCGGGTGGAAGAGAGAGAAAGACTGAAGTGAGGGGACGGCCATCAGTTTCTGGACATTCTTATGTTTAGACAGGAAGATGGTTCTATAAGACGTTCCGTTTTCCACAAGAATACTTGGAAGGAACATAATTTGCATTTTTTGAGTTTTGTACCCGTACAATGGAAACGTAACTTGGTATACGCTCTTTTCCAAAGGACTAGGAACATTTGCTCCAATGACACACTGGATGCAGAAGTTGCACGCCTCAAGGAAGCTCCTCTTAAGCGAGGATATCCTGCCCGTTTCATCCACAAATACAGCAACTCTACACGGCCAAAATTGACAGAACATTCAGTTCCGAAAAAGCCCGTCTTTATTTACTTGCCCTTTAAGGGCGACAGTGGTTTAAATACTATCAAACGACGGCTGCGTCCCACCGTTGAAAGGACATACAATGCAGCCGAACTCACATTATGCAGTCCTACTAAGCCACTTCCGATTCCACGGGCAAAGGATGCCTTGTCAATGCACGCCACATTCACATTGGGCGAACGTAAAGGCAGTTGGCAGCCAGGTCTACTGAGCACCTGTCCAGATGGTTCCTAAAGCAAGAAAATAAAGTCCCGCGTTCCTCCATTACGAAACACCTGCTTGATAGTGGTCACTCCGTCGACCCCAAAATCTCCTTCCGAGTACTCGTTCGGGCACTAACAACTCGGACATTGCGTTACCTAGAGGCGGCCCTATATACGACGGATGAAATCAGAACTTTGTAAACAGTTGGAACACGTGGTTAACCTAGCATTGCCATGTAGCCTTTAGCTCCATGATTTCCCCTTCCCCTCTCACCTTTTTGCTCGTTAACGCTCCCCTTTTTTCACTTTCTTCCCCTACGGCGTTTGAGTCACTAACTTTATCGATTAGCCAGCTTTACCCCAAACCATGACCATTCTGTTTCTGCACTAATTCAAATCTGTTATATTCTTCTCACTCGTTACCCATGTTATGAAGCGACAGGATGCAGCTGACGAGCCGTCGCGAAATTTTTTGGCACCATTAAATTCTGCCTTGCTTGCCTACTTCAGCTTCGTACCGGGGACAAACTGCTTCAAATTCTTGTTAGTTATCAGTCAACTATCATCTTCAGCCCGAGTCTGCTGTATCTGAGAGGCTGGTTTGAATTGCAGTGTGCCTCTCCGGCGCCAACTTTGATGGCATTGGTCCTGGCAGAAATTTTGCACAAGGTCTGCTACTCTCCGTTACAGATCGACTATTATTACTTTGAAGATGAGGCCTAACCAGTAGTAAAGAGGTCTCCGGGAGGCTTTTTCGCATTTCATGTCTTAAATATTGTCCGCCGCATCATAAAACTGACTGTTTCTCGCTAACCGGGCATTTATCTTACGAAACAACGTGTCTCCCCTGTGTCGCTGAAGCAGCATAATGGCCCTCTACCCGTTCTTCAACAGGGCGGAACTGTCTGTTACTGGGGCGTTTGATTTAGCCATTTTTAATCTGAAACGAGTATGCACAGCAGAATTTATTGCAATCAACAAACTTCGCGACGGCTTATCAGCTGCAATTTGTTGCTGCATATAGGTGATAACGAATGAGAAAGATACAGAGATTTGAACTTCCACAGCGAACATCAATACAAAACAACAAGGTCATCGTTTACTGCAGGCAGACTCACCAATAAAAAGGTAACTTAAAAACACAACTTGGGAAAGAACGTAGGGGATTTAGCAGGCAGAGGGGGCGTGCAAATCAAGAGGGCCGAGATTTACCAGGGCAAACCGAGGTTAACCACGTGGTCTGACTGTTTGCATAGGTCGGGTTTCTCCCGCCATATGTAGGCTGCCTCTAAGAAGCGCATTATCCGAGTTGTTCGCGCCCGAACTAAGATGCGGAAGGATGCTTTGGGGTCAACGGAACGACCGCCGTCTAGGAGGTGCTTTGTG
The DNA here is from genome assembly GCA_902702965.1 of Spirometra erinaceieuropaei. Classification (NCBI taxonomy): domain Eukaryota; kingdom Metazoa; phylum Platyhelminthes; class Cestoda; order Diphyllobothriidea; family Diphyllobothriidae; genus Spirometra; species Spirometra erinaceieuropaei. The sequence continues at coordinate 668,275 of CACRXP010000039.1, read as the reverse complement.
ATAGAAGAACGAGGAATTCTATTTTCCTGCTTTAGAAGCCATTTGTGCAGGTGCTCAACTGACCTGGCTGTCAATCGCTTTTGCGTTCACCCAATGTACTTGCATCCGCAAGTGCATGTTAATTCCTAAACACAATTTGAGGTGGTATGCGTTTGCGAGACATCCTTTGCCCGTGGAGTTGGGATAAATTTGATAGGACTGCTAAATATGAGTTCGGCTGCGTTCTATGTCCTTTCAATGGCGCATCTCAATCGCCATTTAATGGTATTTGAAATGCTGTCGCCCTTAAAGGGTAGAGATATTACAACGGGCTTTTTCAGAACTGACTGTTGCGTCAATTTTTGTCGAAGGGTGTTACTGTGCTTCTGGATGAAACATATTGGATATCAACATTTAAGCAAGGCTGTTTTGAGGCAAGCAATTTCTGCATCCAGTGTTCCAATAGAGCAAATTTTTCTCGCACTTTGGAAAAGAGGGTAATTCAAATTTCTCTTTCGTTATACTGGCGCAAAGTTAAGGAAATGTAGATACTGGCCTTTTCGCGTATCCTCATGGAAAACCGATCACCTTTTTGAACCATTTTCCTGTTCATTCATGAGGTATATATTATGCGGAATAACCGCTTAATATTCACAAACCGCCAACAGGCAGCCAGTAGTATAGAACTGTGCAATGATCTACCGTACTAACAGCACAGGTATTAGCTAGAAGCCCAGACGCGCGTGTTTCGCCGATCTTATGCCGCTGCCTGACGCAGCTGCGAGGGGTTCGGCTCGTCAGTGGGTCCCCCAGCTTTCCCCGTGTGTTTTCAGGTATATGAACTCTAGTTTCAACTTGCCTTGTTTAATTTCCGAGGAAATTAATGCACGAACTTGGAGTAAATTTTTTCAAACGAGCCTTTTCAGGCGCGCTCCAAAGTTCGATATGAATATTTGAGCTGAAATCCATCAGCTACTGCAGAATAACCGCTTAATATTCACAAACCGCCAACAGGCAGCCAGTAGTATAAAACTGCGCAATGATTTACCGTACTAACAACACATATATCAGAAAACACACGGGGAAAGCTGGGGGACCCACTGACGAGCCGAACCCCTCGCAGCTGCGTCAGGCAGCGTCATAAGATCGGCGAAACACGCGCGTCTGGGCTTCTAGCTAATACCTGTGCTGTTAGTACAATAAATCATTGCACAGTTCTATACTACTGACTGCCTGTTGGCGGTTTGTGAATATTAAGCGGTTATTCCGCAGTAGCTGATGGATTTCAGCTCAAATATCCATATCAAACTTTGGAGCGTGCCTAAAAAGGCCCGTTTGGAAAGATTTACTCCAAGTTCGGGCATTAATTTCCTCGGAAATTAAACAAGGCAAGGGCATGGTTGATCTGCCATTCACCTTGATAAGTTTGAAACCGACCAAATAAATAGTATTCGCCTGGAGACAGCAACGGATTCGGGTTTACCCGGAACCTAGTTTACCATTCAAATCCTCTCGCAGGTGTTAGTCCAGAATATTTTTTGAGGGAGGTGGTCTGGGACGGACGCTGCCTCAAGCCGCCCTGGTAAAATCGACCCATATGTGATGCTTGATGATTCTTTTGGCAGAAAGGCAACCATACTTCTCCCAGGCTTAGAAGAAACTGTGAGACAAAGAAATTAGGTGGTCCGACGTCACAAAATCTCAACAAGAAGGCGTACCAGATAGGAATACGTGTTTAGAAGTGTGTTACTACGCACAACGAACTCCATTGCTGGTCGTTCAGAGCAGAGAGGAAGGCTGGGAACGTGGACCTGAATTTTTCTGACAGGAATGAGTCAAGCTAGCCTGAACAAAAAATGTTTGTTCAGCATCGCGAGCAACATTGCAACAGCTTGGACAACCAAACCAACAGCTTCGTGCTGACAAAGTTTCACACTCTGCCCTCCCTCCATCTCCCCTGGTGTAGGCAGCTTGCTCGCCCTCAATGAGGGTCGCTGTTTTGGCGAGCGTTTATTGAAAAGGTTAGTGAGCCGTGCATTACTGAGGCTTGTAACACCTCTTGGGTTAATGCGGTTGTCGAGGGCGGCACAGTTATCACGAACACACGGCATTCAAACTCCCTAAACCACGCGCGCATCCGCAGGTGATGCATTCGAGGAGAGAGAGAGAAAGTGAGACAGTGAATTAGGTCTTTAACGTAAACAAATGCGTCCGCCTGACGGCATGACGGCCACTGTGCAGAATGGACTAGAAACTCGAGTTGTCGGTCACTCGATCTCTGGCGAAATACTGTGAGAGTCTGACCGTCTATAATGAGGTTGCTGTCGATGCCTAGGACATGTACGTTACAACAGAGCGCTAGACTTGGCAAGAAACTGCCAAAGGCTGGCTCTCTTGGGAATTACGGTCGTTAACAACATACAGCTAGTTAAGAGAGTATGTAGAGGTCTGAGAAACTAATCAGTTAGAAGCCTATCGTCCGTATAAAAGCTAATTTGGGTTCTATTGTGAAGTAATGATTGTGAGTACCTTCTGTCTCCGTCTCATCAAACACCTCAGTTCCGTTCTGACTTCCTGAATTCTTGTATGAAAACAGTCTTACGAACATCCGACAGAGAACACAAGACAGCCTGCCATGGCGTTGGAGGCGTTTCCACAGACTAACAGCCCAGCTGAATGGAAACTTCTGGAAGCCCTCTGGAAACTGGCCTGGCTGTCCGCGGCTTACTAAGTCTATGGAGCCTCACTGTTTTAAACAGAAATGTCAGCTTGGCGAACATCGCTCTGTTCTGACCATTAGTCGAAAAAGCGTGGAAACAAGGCTGAGCGAATTTGC
>CACRXP010000039.1:637853-648708 GCA_902702965.1 Spirometra erinaceieuropaei | reverse complement strand
TCTGAATCTTGTAGGCGTTGAAGCATTCAGCTTGTCTAGTGACGCAGTATTTTCTCCACAATTTGTGTTTCCTGTTGATTTCTTTCTTCAGGTTGCTATTTAGCCACCCAGGGCGTTTGTTCAGTCTTACACTAGTCAGTGGGCAGTGGTTGTTGATGAGCTGCAGAAGGACATTCTTGAACAGCTCCCAGTCATCGTCGGCACGTCCCGTAAACAATGAGCCCCAGTCAAGACCGGATAAGTCTGCCCTCATCTGATTGAAGTCGCCCCGCCAAACATTACGCCTTTTATGGTCTGGAGTATGTGAAATGGAGATTAACGAATAATCCCACATAAGCACTACGTGGTCACTTCGGCCAAGGGGCGGCATGGAGGCGATCTCGTCTATGCTGTCTGGTGTTTTCGTAATGACCAGATCCAGGCAGTTTGCCCTTTGTCCTTTACGTGTTCTCGTTGGGAACATTACATGTTGTGTGAGGCACGCATCTAATGTTTTGCTCAACAGGCGGCAATCGAATGCCGATTTTGGACCTGACGCTCGGAGGGTATTCCAGTTTGTTCCTGGTGCGTTGAAGTCGCCCATGATCAGGATGTTAGGTCGACTGGAAAATTTCTCCAACTGCTCCAATAGTTGAGTGTCGGCGATTCGGTCTGTCCTAGGTGGTCGGTAGACAGTAAGGACATCGAGACACGGGCAACCGGTAGCCTTGATGGTCAACCAGATAGCTTCCGTACTGCACGCAAACTTGGTGGTGTTATCGGACACTGCCAGACCTTCATTCACATACACAACGATACCACCACCCTGACGATGTTCCCTGTCCCTCCGATAAATTTGGTATCCAGGCAAGGCTACTTCGTTATCGCTAATATTCCCGGACAGCCAGGTCTCAGTTACTGCTAAAACATCTGGAGACAGCTCAACAAGGCAGAGTTTTAGTTCGTCTAGTTTCGATATGAGGCTTTGGGCATTCGTGTACAAGCACCTCAGTTTTGCACCAGCCGCATTTCCCGTTGCATTTGTTACTGCTGTGCGCATTACTCCGTTATCGCGGACGTCGTGTTCTCTAGGCTCTTCCGTTACCTGATTGGTTCCATTTACATGCCTTGTTTCAGTCAGATCACTGGACGCTACGGGCTCACTTGTGTTGGTGCCTTGATCAGGTGGTTCAACGAAGGTGTCTGTTTTAGCTGAGTAGCTGTCGTCGTTCGTAGTATTACAGGCTGGCTCCACTGAAACGGCATATATTTCCGAACTACCTTCCCCTTGAAGATAGCCAGATTGTGTTCGCCATCCTTCAGTCTTGATTTTAACTCCAAGACAAGTTCCCGGCGTTTCAACCGTTCCGCTGGTGAATAGTCCGGTTGAAAAAAAACCTGTTTGTGTGTGTTTCTGAGATCAGTTTTGTTAGAGAGGATAAACTTGATTTGCTCTTTGTTCTCCAGCATAATTTTGAGAGGGCGAGGTGGTTGTGCTACTGTCCTGTCTTCACTCCTTTTTCCTATCCGGAATGCTTTTAGAACCTTTATTTCCATGTCTGCCGGCAGTAAATGATTTAGCAGACCATGAAAAGAAGCAAGGTCCTCTGAGACACGGTCTTCAGGTCTGACTGCATTCGATTCTGACAAACCCTGAATAACCAGACACTGTTGGCGAGCATGGTCCTCCTTACTCTGTCTTTCCGGTGAATGCGCTGCATGTGGGCGAGGACGATTTACGGAGTCATCGCTTGGACGCACACTTTTACTGTCTACCGACTGTCCCGAGCAACCCATCAGGGCTGGCTGGGACTTCAGAATCCTGTCATGGCGTTTCCCTCTCCCCTCTACCCACGGGTTTGTGTCTTCACATTCAGATACGTGCTCTGTAGTGCGCTCGGGGTATGTGCCAGAACAAGAGGGCAACAGTAGACTGGATGACCCAGGTATGTCGTCTCCAGGTAGAACAGAAATCCCATCACTTACAGCAAGAGGCTTAGGTGAGATGGCTTCCGCGACAGGTAATTTTTTTGCGACATCGCTTAAGACATCGTGCGTGGGAATCGAGTCTCCCTTTATCGGCGGCTTCGTTTTCATTGTCCTGCTGTTACCGGCGTCTGCGGTTTTGGCTGTTGAGTTGCTACTCGTGTTTGAAGATTCCCCCGAGGAGATATTTTTTCGCGTTTTTTGCGTTTTGCTCTTCGTTTTTGGGATTCTAACACTGGACACGTTCTGGCCGACTACGGTCTGTTTCACGAGCGTCCTTAAATCAGCAAGCTCCTTTTCCAGTTGTTCTACTTTGATTTGAATATCTGCGCACCCAGCACAAGGCTCGTCTTCGTACCTCACACTTTTTGCGGTATTTACGCTTTTTGCACGCTTTGCTGGTCGTTGGCTGGAGGCGAAGGTAGAGCGAGCACAGGGTCTGGATGCGAAGGACAACTCCTCGGACTAGTAAATCTGAATCTCTTCCCTTTGAGCTACAGGCAACTTCGCGGGAATCTCTTGCAAGCATTCCGCATTGTAAAGATGTTGGATTGCAGCCTGGTCTTTGAGGACTTTTTGAATTTGCTACCACGACCAACCTCCGAGGTCACCAGTTAGAACTGCGCACTCCGAAGTCAAGGTTGGATATGCGGACGTTCTCCTTCTCTGTTCGAGTGGTCAAATCATGGAGTGCCCTTCTGGCAGATGTTGTGACTGTTGCTTTTTAATTTCCTCAGAAATTATCTGCGAATTTGGAGTAGATCAGTTTACTAAAGTTCTATAGGCTCAGACCAAGAAGTCTATACATGAATATTTGGGCCAAAGTCCATCAACCACAGCGGGTAACAGCGTAATATTTACAAACTGCCGACAGGCAGTTAGTAGTATACTTTTAGGGTAAGGTGATACCATACTAACAGCACAGGTGCTGGCCAGAAGCCCATACACGCGTGTTTCGCCGATGTTTTTCCGCTGCATGGCATAGCTGCGAGGGGTTCGGCTCGTCAGGGGGTCCCCCGGCATTCCCGTGTGCTTTATGGCAGATACTCCAATTTAGAAATTGTCGCTTTTTAATTTCCCCAGAAATTATTTACGAAGTTGGAGTAGATCACTTTATTCAAGGACTAGAGGCTCAGAACGAATAATAAACTGATCTATTCGAACTTCGATCTCAGCTCCTGTAACTCGCTCCCATTTCGTCCTAACATGTGATTGTTTGAACTATTTCAGCCTAGAACATTTTTCTGTATACCACAAATTTTTACGTTGCAAATAGGGTGCTGGAAGGCTGACGCCTATATCCATCAATAAACTGGGCTGAAATGACTAAAGAATCATTTATCTGTTGTTTTTTTATTGTGATCTTAATAAAGCCTTTTATAGAGTGCCACATAGAAGACTCTTGGTTAAGTTAGAATATATGGCACTTAACAGTTCGCTTATATAATTTATCAGCTCACACTTATCTAATCGTAAACAAAAGGTTTTATCGGGGTCTTCGCTTTACAGTGAAAGCCCTATTGTAAGCAGTGTCCTACAAGGTACCGTTTTAGGTCCTCTTTTGTTCCTGCTTTGCATAAATGACATCACATCAGCAGTTAAACATCCTCAATCATTAATTTATGCCGATTATCTCAAATGTGTATAATCTTTCAATAAATCTACGAGCCTTCACTGCCTGCAGCAAATCCGCACTGACTTGTTTGCTCTTTCAGCGTGGAACTCAAAATGGCTTCTGAAATTCTCGCCGTCTAAATATCGCTGTATGTGCTTTCGACATAATAGGCTATCCTAACCAGTGGTCTTCCAAGGCACACCTATGAATGAATGTACCAACATCAAGGATTTAGGTTTAAGCTACACCAATAATCTCGATATTTTGCTACACGCCGACAGAATTACGGCCAATGCTGCACAGATTTGTGGCTTTATTTCCTTTACTCTCTATCTTTCCTAAATTAAATTTAGACACTATCGTATGCTTACACTTCCCATTCTATAGTATTGCTGCCCATTCTTTGGTATGATGAACGAGATTAGTCGTTTCAAAATAGAAAATGTTCAACGACATTTTACTAGAAAATTCATAGGCCGGAACATTCGAATATTTCCTAATCAGATAGGGGCCAGATAAATAACCTTAATTTTTATGAGTTTGAAGACTAGCGGCAGGCTTTTATCTCCTTTTTCGCATTAATACTAGTTTAAATATTCATCGAATTTCAGCCCTTACCACTCGTAGTCGTACATACAATCTTCGAAACTCTCCCTTAATTATACCTTCTTCCGGTTACTCCACCTCTAAGCGCTGTCTTTTTTTCGCTTGCAGGTATACTTTTATCTGCAATAACGTTCCAATAAATATAAAATATTCAGTAAATTTACATACTGCTAAGAGGAGGTTGCGCCTTTATCTGAATACTGAGTCGATTAAAACTTTATTTTCCTCATTCTTCCCGGGCATCATTCTCTATGACATCAGGAAAGGGCCACCGGGAATTTAGGACGCCGCTATTAAATGACCGTGTCCGCCACATCTTCTTTTATGTGTAGTATCGTTTCCTGGGATCCCTCATTGGAAATGTTAAGTTTTTCGATTTTTCAGTTCATGCATCCTGCCCGCCAGAGACAGGTAAGATAAGATAAGATAATTTTTTATTAAAGACCCGTCGGGGTCCCATCAAAACGATACACTTCCTGACAAATTGTTTTAAGGAAATAGTTTGGTTGTGTTGACGTGCACGCTCTAAGCCGCCCCAGTTTTGCTGATCGCCGACATTCATCAGAATTCCACTGGCCCTGCGATTTCGAACCCTCATCCCCATAGTTGAATTTTGCCTTTCTTCGGCCATCTCCTCAGTTCGGCCCAGGCGCTCTATCGGCGCTTTTGGCGGAGCCCACTGTATTCGCCATCGACTGTTAGTTTGGTTGCATCTTCCTTGCCCCTCCTCTGCGGGACTCTCAGCAGACTGTGACCGATTGCGTCAGGGATTCCCTCGTCTTGCCACTTTGACGTGAATGGTCTCATCCGGCATATGAAGTCTGCCTTGATGACATCCGTTTCTAATTTTTTATTCTGTACCGCATGCAGGCCAGTCCTGTCTGACACGCATACTTACGCGTTCATGAAATCCGTCATACACTGCCACATGCAAGCCGGTCCTGCCCGTTTTTTATCCTTCCATGAGCGACCGTTTTTTCTCCTATATTATTAATCCTGTAATATTCATTTTGTTCATTTGTTCGGAGATTTTTTCACTGCTCGCTCATCATTCTTCAGAACAGATAACTGTCGATAACTGTCAATTAAGTACTCTATAGATTCTGTTCTTAAATTCATGCGAAAATTTATTCTTACATGCTACGACGTCCTTTTCGTCCTCCCCAGAGTTTCCTTTTTTGTTTTTTTCTCCCTCATCTCGTAATCCGGGCTGAAAAAACTCCTCACTGTATGACCTCTGAATAGCCATTCTCCGTTTTAGGAGGCGTGGGATCTGAATTTCATTCTAAATGAAAACTTTAGGAAGCCTTAATGGTGCCAGCCCATTGTGTTCATCTAATTTTCCTAGACGGCAAATGAAAAACCTGGTTTAAGTGGGTTTTGCATACTAACCTCCAAATACGTACGATGGAGGTATATATCTCAAACTTTACGAGTTGGTAAATCGGGATGTCTCCTTGTTCAGCTAACTTAGCCTCGGTTTTGTAATTTTCAGACAGAATTGCGCTGGCAGTCCTTAATAATCTATCATACTGTCTTATATTTTCTATAAATTACCACATTTAGCTTCTCATGCGTTTCAGCCCATCGTGCATGCAGTTTGGCAGGAGGGCTTAAAAGATTTGGAGACTACTGGAATAAGGATGTCATAATTTTAGACGCCTGCACATCTCCTTTGAATTCCAAAAACCGCAATCTGACTACAACTACATTAACACATGATACTACCGTTACTGGAAGGTATAATGTCAAGAATAGTCGACTGTGCCGTTTCTGGCACGGGCAAATCGCGTCAGGAGGGTTAAAACTCTACTTATGTCTATATAAAAGGAGCAGTTGTCTGTAACACAAGACATTTTATACACGAAATAGACGGGGTCAGTGCTACTAAGGCGGAATGACGTATTAAATAGGAGAGAATTTCCAAAAAATGATGAGACTTAGGAAGAAGCGAGAAGCCATAACGTCGGAAGTAAAAGCAGCTATTAAATCAGGTCTCTGCGATACGCTTAGAATAGTGATTGGCTGCTTGGCCTTTTGGCGTCCTCTGTTTTTCTCCCCTACAACATTTTCATTGTCTATTTTATCGTCGGAAAGTTTCGTACTTTCCGTGTCGTTTTGCCTCTCGCTTCATCCTTCATTCCATTCTTAATTTGTGCTAAGTACTTTACTGTTTAGACTGGGTTGAATAGCACTATTAATTCTTTTAGAGTGAACTCGAGATTCCAAGGTGTATGTGAAATACCAAATAAATCTTAAACCTTAGCCGGAACCTTGAGACTTTTGCAGACTATTCTAGCGTTTTTATTCGGCGCAAGCAGCGGCATGGTCAGTTCGTCTGTTTCCATTACGTATAGTTGGGTGCACAGTTGTCTTGTTTGGTCAGTCGTTGCCGGAAGGACTTCTTTTTGTCGTCAGTCAAGCTTCAAAGAACGATGAACGGAGACGTTGCAATGACTAATTTTACTGTACCTACAATGGATTACGAGGCCATTGCTGCTGTAGCTGACCAGTTCGTCATGCAATACTACACAGTTATGAATAAGTGCCCTCAACAACTCCACCGATTCTATTCACATGATTCCTCTGTCATACACGAAGATGCTCCCATTTTTGGACAGGAAAATATATTCAACGCTTTCAAGGATATGCCCCTAAGCGATACTCGCGTGTTGATTCATAAGGTTGACGCCCTTAGGTCGGTGCAAAACACAATCCTCGTACAGGTACACGTAGCCTATTTATGTCAGAATTGTTAGGTTTGCGGTGAAATAAGCATTGCGGGTGCACCTCCCAGACGGTTTATGCGCAGTTTCACCCTACGTGAGAAGAATGCGCGCAATTTCTACGTTCTGAACGACATTTTCCACTACCAGGATCGAGTGTTCATCCCAGAGGGTCATAATGCGGAGCCCGAACATGGTAAGTAGCTCTGATTTGTGAATAACTATTCGAAGTTCAACCACCCGAACCCATTGAGAAACCTCGAGCTACAACTCCTGCCACCAACGGCATGGTATGTCTGTTTTGTTTTATTAATCTTGTTAGCATCAGGCTGAGAACTGGCAGACCCAGCAACCACCTGCACCGAAACCTCAGACACCTGTTGCTCCGGAACCGGAGCCTGCGCCCATAGAAAAAGAAGTCCCTCCTGTTCCCCATCAGGAGCCACCAAAGGAAGCAGAACATCAACCTCAGCTCTTGACTAAGGAGCCCGTCGTTCCCATATCGGCGCCTTCTCCACCTCCCACTGCTTCTGCACCTGCGAACACTGCCAGAATGAGTTGGGCAGAAAGAGCCTCTGCCCAGAAGACTGGACCGCCACCGCCACAACCGCGACGTGGAGTCCAAAACCCGAACCCTGGATCTGATGCACATGCTTCGGTTCCAGTAGCTCAACGAACAGCACTAATGACTAGGGGCGGTCAGCCAAATCGACCGTATGTCAGCCTTTTATAACTGACACTTTCTTAGGGGTCGCGCTCCTAGGCCGAATCAACCCGATATTACAGGAAACGAGGTTGGTGATCAAGGCGAGGTAAATGGTTTCGCAGATACTGCCGGTCTGTTTCTATCTTTTTCGAAAAAGGCGTTTTATTCTGCGCAAAGAGGTTAGCTAGACCCTTCTCACAAGTTCACGGTTTCCTAAACTGGACTGACTTCGAAATTGTATGTAAGGTCATCGTTCACCAGACTTCCGAATCAGGTTGGTATGGACACCAATGAAGTCCTATCTGTTGCTGTGGCAGACATCGTCCTCCGTCGCTGGTGAAGGGGACGGGTTGAGCTGTCCAGATCTGCTGCCGCGGATCGTCACGCGTGGAGGGATATAGTTCGTGACATCATGGAGGATCAGGTGGTGTTTTTTTCAAGTACAAGTATTCGAACACGATCGGGGTCGATGCACCAATGCCTCGAAGCCATGGTTTGAGCCTCAGTTTCCGGATTGCGCACCATGTTACGTGGTCGGTTACGTGTGTAGTGGGTTCGCTGTCTAGGGTTTTGATTGCGCCTCCTGGACACTCCTGTACGATCACCCTAAGCTCCCGAGAACCCTTTATTTGATCCACGGCGTATAAGAAGACATCGTTAACAAAGGGACACTTGAATTACACTACGGACGAGGTCCCCAAGTCTCACTAGGTCTCTGAAGTTTAATTTCTTAGCGTATTAATACGGGTATGTATTCCATGCCTTTCAACTCGCTATAGATATTATTTTTAGCATTGTTCACGAGGACTTGTGTAAGGAACCCCCTCAAGTTATTATAAATTGAGGGCAAGAAAGTTTATATACCGCTGGTCAATTCCCGAGTTGTAGTCCTTTTAGGTTTCCTAGATAAGTGCCGACTCGTTCACGCATTCATTTCAGTATCGCCTATCCACTCTCGCCAGTACATGACCTCAGAGCTCAGAAGACCGTATTTCTCTTACGCTGCTCAGTAAGCCAGCGACGTCTAAGAAACAACGAAAAGCATGCTCTAGACTGCCATTTTTGCCGCTAAGACAGGGTCTTTCTGTTAATCTGGACGTCGGTTGAGCGGTGCGCCTTGGACAGTGAGTGGTGGGACAGTTTAAATACAACATTAGCTGGCGGATAAGCAGTCACCTGGACTTGAGGGATTGAGGTCTGACACTGCCCATTAAATCTGCGAAATTCGGCGACAGTAGCACTTTGGGTGCATCTCCTGAAGCCGTCATAATTAGTAATTTGCTGCTGGACACACCACTTTACTGCCATTTTCATGCTATTGTACTAAACATATACAAGATGCTTGGCCCTCGTATAATGTGACGTGCTGTACCTCTTCGCAAGTCCTCCTAGTTGTTTTACTCCCCACTGGTTGTTCACGCATATCTAACTATACACGCTAAACCAAATCTTAACTCCCATTTGAACTCTGCTAACAGAAAGCTTCGTACTAGAACGTCTCTCTGCTTTTGACAAAGTGACAGCTGTTCTTCTACTTTTCAGGCACGCTTTCAACAGCCAGCGCCGGTCGCGGGTGGAAGGCCCTCAGGCCCAGGTGGTCGTCCGAGGGGCGGACGAGGAGGTGGCCGGGGTGGTCCGGCTCCGCGCGGAGAATTTAATCAGGCAAACCAACCCAGGCGCAAGTAACTTGGCACGGCTACGATCGCGACCTCTCATAGGTCGGCTTGGTTCGACTTGTATCAGAAAAAGCCGCAAATACTCCTCGGGTGTAATTATTTGTTGGTTTATGCCACCCTCCCGGCTCACCATTTTCCCCATTTTTATCGTGTTCGCGGTAGTTATATTGCCGCCACAGGTGCTCTGCTATTCTGCCGCGTTCGTTTTTTTGAAGTTTTTCAGACTGATGGCATTTAAATGAAAGACCGGCTAAGCCTCGGATAGTTTGTTTCTTATGCATGGCTTTAAACCCGCGCTGGATCGCTGGTTATTTCGGGAATGAAGTTTTTGGTTCTTTGCTAGGTATGGCCGAGCTACCTCTTCCTCATCCCCTTTGAAGTCTTGATATTAGGAGAAACCGCCCTTTTGCAGCCCGTTTTTCCGAGAATGCCTGACTGGGTCTCATTCTTGAGTACGAGTTTTTCAGAATACACGTTGTGCCTAGGTGAGGTCGCTTCCTGCAAAGCTGCTTACTGAACTAGCAACTGCACTCCGATGTTGCACACGAGGTTTTCACCACGGCATCCTTATTGTTAATGAAAGACGCGGATACTCGCCTCAGCCGATTCCCCGCCGTTGACGTTGTTGCATTTGAAGTCAGAATTTTGAGATAATTGCGGAGAGACGCATACATCACGTATCCTGAAAAGTTTCTCAAGAACCGGACGCCCAAGTTTCCTCAATCTCCACGGTCAAACAGTCCCAGACTAAATCGTTTTCGATGTAGGCAATAGGCTAGAAAGATGAGTCATTAGCAAGCATTAGTAAGGTTAGAAAGTGTTATAGGAATGTAACAGTATTAGGTCGCCGCCAACTGCGGTTGGCAGAACCTACGACTGACTACCCCGTATCCTATACAATTGAACGGTTCTATGAGCCTGGATGGCAGATTTTTTACACTGGAACGAGGCTACTATCTGTGAGCGACGACTACGCACCAAGCAATTGCGGTTGAGTAGTTGGTAGGAATCCTCGGGAAAAATTAGCCCGACTTTAATGTGGGACGAGTGGACTGAGCGCCGAGGAAATTCGCCGACAGAGCTTCGCGTCCGTGGGCGTCTTTTGTCTGAAGAGGCGTCTAACCCCACACTCCAACGATTTAGGAACAGTTGTGCTTTCACGCACTTCAGGATGACCTCTGGGCTGCTGTCGTTCGTGGAAGGGCTATACTTCAGTGGAATTGGTACACAGGCATCTGGCCTTCGTCTTGAAGTTGTGGCTCCGTCCTCAAGTCGTTGATTTTAGCCAGCAACCGACCGCCTTCTATGCTACAGTGCGTGGGTAAGTGGCATTAGAAGCTCTGATCAAAGTATGGGTGGTTGAAAGGGACCGGGGACAGCTGCTGTCTTAATTCCTTCCGCCTTCCACTGCAGCTAATTGGTTCTGTGCATGAGAGGAAAGGGTTTGTATTCGAAATAGCGAATATTATAATTTTTTTTTCGGTAACAGGCGGGAGTTGCACACGCTTGACTTGATCCATTGCCGCGAGCTCCTGTGCTTTTCAACTTTCCAACCAGCTGA
>CACRXP010000039.1:627249-637812 GCA_902702965.1 Spirometra erinaceieuropaei | reverse complement strand
GGGGGGAGGCGACATGCCCTTGGACGGTGTCGAGGGCAGCAACTGAAGACGTAGATGGACGTGTTTTTTGCCGGCTATGTGGCCCTCGGGGCTGACGTGACGACTGTCTTAATTTTTGTTCGGGAGCTGACCAACTGCGGCGGGGGTGGCGATCATTCGTGTTGCTGCTTGTGAGCAGCACAGATTCTGGTAGTCAGTCATGGGGGCCTTCAAGTTTACAACTAGGTAAGCAGTAGTTTATTAGTTGATTCTTAGACTTTATGGGCATATTTTACCGACCGGACGGTCTACCGCTTGAGGTGCAGGCACGCAATTTGTAGACTGCGATGGTGATTATTCGGTGGTTATAGGCTGTAGCTCTAAGGCACTGTTATTCCTCCAATCGAATCAGATGAGTGAACGCCACTCCCTCGTGGCTGTAGATGCTGTTTCCGAGTTTGTCATTTAGTCAACCGTCAGTCGAAGTGTGCTCTGAGTACATTTCCACTTGGCAGACCCAAACATCGGTACCTATCGATTTCTGACGACCGGGAGGATTTCTTTGAAGTCCCAGAAATTTAAGGAAAGGGGTGAGACTTCGTCCAATGATCTGGCCAAGATTAGCCGCCTTGGCTGTGTGTAGCCACGGACGCATCGACAGCGGAATGAATCGCAAGCTTTTGCCATCCGCAATTAGGACTTCTTCTAACGGAGTTCTGAAGTCGGGTCTTAGAAGCGGCCAAATCTCGTTAAATCGGAGAGGCAGGTCCGGCATGTACACTGTTTCGCGCGGTTGCGTCATGCAGCCAGGTAGTGACTTTCTAGTAAGGCAGTGACTTCCAAGGGCACAGTTGACCCTGCTCAATAGGTACATGCGTTATAAAACCTGTCTGATCAGAGAGACGAAGCAAGTCGCATTTCATTGAAGAAGTTCCTCAGGAACCTGGGTCCCTTGTCAACGTATGTACAGTTCATATAGTTGAATGGGAGGCTGCTGAGTCCGATCCTCCAGCTGTTGTGCGGGAGATTGTCTCAAGGCGCCGGTTGTCCCCGGAAAGCCAGACTAAAGCGCACAGACCATAGTCATTCGGCTGTCCGGAAACCAGGCTAGATCGTGACTCGCCATGCGGTAGTGCGTGGGTTGCGTTGGTGGAGGAGTATTACTATGCAGTACGTAGACTCGAAGGCAGACGTTTCTCCTCAGTCCGTCTAACCCGCTACTTCAAGATCCGGGACCGTCACCGGGGTGACAAAGTCCCGGGACTGGCTGTCGGCATCAGGTATACCGTAAGTGTCGACAGTTGGAAAACTGACCATTTTGGTGTTGAGAATGCTGCATGCCCTAACGCCTCATCAGTTTTCGCCACAATTTAGCTTTTCAGTACGCGGTAGGCATATAGGTAACCCCGACAGCCATCTGCTCCAGCATTAGACTCCTAATTCGGAGGCAAGGGAGACAGGGTGGAAAGAATAGCCCCTGTTTCGACCTGTGCGAGCGAGCGGTTGTCTGCCGAAAGCCCAGTTAGGTGTGTGCGGTCTGCGAAGGCTGGCACGCACTTTACGGTTACGGGGTCGCAATCGGGTGAGTGACCTCGACGATCACATGACACGCGGTGCACGCGTGGATGTGGTGACGCAGGGGCCTCGTCGACTTGACGTAGGCGGTCGTCCGGGCAGGCGACAGTGCCTCCAGGGAATACCGAATGTCAGCGTGAAAGGACGACATCAAAAAATACTCTGTCAGCCTGTGAACGCCGAAGAGCGCCGACGAGGCGACTAGACTTCATGACCATGAGACACTCGGTGAGCTCACAAATACAGACGTGTCGGAACAGGCGAAAAGAATCGACGCCGATGCAGATAAAAGTTGCCCGATGGTCCTTGGGGTTACGATGCCGCAGGTTTCTGATAGACGAAACCTGGCAGAGGCTACTTGATTTGTAATACGCTTAGCAGAGGTTTCAGCGCAGGAGACAGACTCTTGGTCAGCTGAAGCAGGAACCCAGTTAACTCTCACCTCAATGCTTATACCGAACAATATGGAAGGTTATCGAGCGAGGACCTTTCCTTTGAATGGGGGTATGCCTTTATGCAGGCTAATATAATCCAGCCATGACAGTTAGACGCATTCTATACAAACGGATTTGGGATTTGGGATCCAGTCATTTCCACTGCGCTGTCGATCTGCAGATCGGGATCCTACTAAAATGCCTGCTCCTACCCCTTCCGGCCGTTCATCTAACCTGCCAGTAGCTTGGACACATCCATTCCGGAGGTGATATTCTGTCCATCAGGATGGAAGGGAGGGGGCAAAACTGCCTGTAGAGGCAGCGCCGACTAACGCATCCGCGTCGGCCTCCAACATCCGCCAGGTTCCAATGACAGGTCAGAGTTAAGACAACCGGATATGGATGTGGGCGCAGCGGCTCGTCAAGCGTAAATTTCCATATGCGTCTTGTGCCTGCTGCAGTCCGTCCCCCTGGTGGCCAGTGCGACCGATCATCCATGTCGCCTTCAGTCCGCCCAACACCCCTCTGTCAATCGATTGCTGCACCACGCGTGATTTGGCCCTGATGTGGCGGCAGGTTGACGCCAATCGACTCTGCACCCTCCGCTGATTGGCTACATGCGATCAGAAAGCCAAACGCACGCACGTACTCGGGCCGCGGCTAACACCCTACAACAGTCGGCACTCGGCTTGTGAGAACGCCCTATCCTTGAATCCGTTAGCTAGCTACTGGCTACCAGCGCGCCCACAAGTGGAACGGCCTTCAGCAAAGACTAGCTGCGAAACAAGCAGGCCCTCGGGTCTGGCGAGTAAGCAGTCGGCGATCGACATTGACAGTGCTACCAGGGTGCGAGGGCTGAAGTTAGGGACTCCGACAGGCTTAAGAAATGCCGCAAAGCCCGATGACGGCACCGCGACATGGCGGCCGTGAACCACCATTAAATAAGTTTGCTTGCCACCACTGAGCTACGGTTAGGTTCTTGTACCAAAGTGTTAGAGGAGACAACCTTGGACAAGTTATCCGAGCAGCTGTTGGGGATCGACCTCTACTACTCCTGATTTCCAAGAGACCTCATGAAAATGTGTCCGAATGCAGTATTACGATCCATGTTATGCCGTCCGTGAGGACCGATTCGCTCTGCAACCCTGGTTAAGCGGTGCGGGCGAATAGTATGCGAGTTGGACTACCCCACCGGGACTGGTCTCATAGTATAGGATACTGGAATGGGCGAACGTTTCCAAACCCTGGTATACAAAGTCTGGCGGGGCACAGTTTTCGTCAGTAAGATATGGATGTTTGCTGTCTTTGCAAAGTCCGTATTCCCGTCTCTGATGCTTCGGAAATAAAGATCCCGGTAGTCAACTGACGCTCCACTCGGTAGCACAGCGGCCTACATGACTCTTCTGGTAGGCACGATGCACGACTACCCTCTCGTAACAAATGAACCCTGCACTATTTGCCTGGTGACCAGCCAATGACTGGGTGGCCTTCGGGGTCACTTTACGAACGTTTCTGTCGCCTCCGCGTACCCACCAACATCAGCTGCCGAACAGCGCGATAAAGATATTTTCCTACTCACAGCTGCGAGCGTTATTTGTAAAACGCCCTCCACCATGATCTGCTCCCTGTTGCCGGGGGCTGGAATGCCCGAGCTTGATCTGGCGGCTCTTCAAACAGTCACCATATTGGTCCCGCTGGGCTTACTTCTCGATGGGGCAGTAATAAAAGGATGCTGAATTTTATTGATCAGAACCGACTGTATGCCACCAAAACGTGATTACAGCATCGCCACAAACATCTGCTGACCTGGTACTCCGCCGACGGTCATACGACCAGTAAGATCGACTACACTCCAGTTGATTTAAGGTTTCGCAGCTAGGTTTATGATAACAGACCGGTGTGTGATGCCGAAGCTGGTAATGTCCACGGGTCTGACCATGTTCCCCGTCGCACACGCTTGATTGTTCACTTCTCATCTACGTCCAGAATGCTACTCGCGAGACCATGTCCTCCTTCACACGGTCATAGTTCCGTAGCTGAGTCAGGTCAGTTAGATCCTAATCAGTTCAAAGTTCCGTAGCTGAGTTTTCGATACAAGATCGATGCGTGGTGCCCAAACAAGTAATGCCCGTAGATGAAATCGTGTTGTCGTTCGCACACTCTTGAAGGCTCATATCTTGTCTGCGCCCAAGCGCCGTGTACAAGACGCCATGAATTCGCCAAACTCTGACAGCCCAGCATCACTGACGCCCTGAGCAGAGAAATTCGGTTCTGTTTTACGATCAGAGCCGACAGCGAAGGCAGTAGCCAGTGGTTATCATTGAAGTTATCGGCCTATAGGACTGCTGGTAAAATCCTTTGATCTATCCACCGACGCCGCAGTGACTGGATCAACGGGAAAACCCCGAAGTTGTCTGTTTAACCCGTTAGAGGCAGGTCGCATAATGATGATTCATTCCGCCGATTGCGGGAAATGACGACAAAATCGGCCAGGGACGACGCACAGAAATATTGGGCTGAAACAACGACCTCTATGGAGCAGGCCTCAAACTTAAAAACGTTACCAAATCACCCCTCCAGTTAATGGTAGGCCCTGGACATTTAGCGGCACTGTTCGCGATGTGAATGGCGAATGCATTGTTGATAGCTCGACCAAAATCGATCACTAGCGTGAGCACTTCGAGCGCTTTCTCAACTGTCATGGGCAATTCACTACACCCTCGCATTCCTCTGTCGCAGATTTTACCTTTTCCCGCCTATGCAGTGTCTTGCGACCCTCCGTTTGAGGGACGAGTTGCCGATGTCATACAGAAGCAGCAGAACCACAGGACGCCTGAAGCGGACGGTATTTCCGCTAAAATATACAAGTCGACACTGGCGCTCTGGCTCCATGAGAAAATTGGACAGGCGTGGAGTGATAAGGTCGTTTCTGATGACTGGGAGTCAAGCATCCTTGTGCCTGTCTTTAAGAAGACAACCAAGACAAAGTGCGAGAACTACCGCGACTTTGCTGAGAAGGCCCTCCCCATTGTCCTTCTCAGACGACTTCAGGCTGCACGTGACTGAAGGACGAGGCCTAACCAGGCCAGATTCGGGGCAGGTATTCACGCTGAGGCGCATTCTTGAGTTCCGCCATAGCTACCAACAACAGACAGCTGTCTGCTTTCTTGATTTCGCTACTGCTTTCGACTCCGTTCATCGAGAGTCCCTGTGGC
Organism: Spirometra erinaceieuropaei; assembly: GCA_902702965.1. Taxonomy (NCBI): domain Eukaryota; kingdom Metazoa; phylum Platyhelminthes; class Cestoda; order Diphyllobothriidea; family Diphyllobothriidae; genus Spirometra; species Spirometra erinaceieuropaei. The sequence continues at coordinate 632,609 of CACRXP010000039.1, read as the reverse complement.
GACCAATGAAACTAGAAGATGTGCAGGCTAGAATCGTCGTCATAAACAAGGCTTACTACGACACAACCACCTCACGAGTTGTAGTCCATACTAATCTCTCCCAGACGCTCGGTATGGCGTTTGTCAGGCTTGTATCCTGTCGCCCAATCTGTCCAATTACGTCATTGATTGGATTATCGGGAACGTTCTACACGAAGTTAACGGTATTGAGTTGGCACGCAGCCGCCAGGTGACTGATCTCGACTATGCCGATGATATCGCTTAACTAGCTTCAGGCTTTGACCATCTCTTGTCTACGGTGCCATGTGTCAGCGAGGTCGCCAGATCTGTCGCCTTATCCAAGAACGCTGGGATGGCCCATGTGTTCTCAAACTTCATCCCTGACCGGAGGATGGCACCTCTCGAGATTAATGGCTGTCAGCCTGGAGGTGTAGACAGTTTCAAATACCTCGGGTCGAGCTGGTGTCCAATAAACGGGGTAAGGACAACATTGTCTCCCGAATCGATGCTGCTCACGGGATTTCTTCAGGCCTTCGAAAGTATCTGTGTACTCAATGCGCCATCCCCATCGTCACTAAGATTCGCGTGCACCGTCCGCATCCGTCCGGCCAGTCCTTTTGTACGGTTGTGAATGCTTTGCTGTGCACGTGGAAGATGAGCGAAAACTGGAGGCAGAAAACTGAAACAGTCTGCGCTCCCTGTGAAAATGTCGCGAAGGTATCTCAAACCATTCAAGGAAGACGACTGAGCTGGTTTCGAAACGTTCCTCATTGTCCGCCTCACGGGCTCAGTGTCACCGCCCTCGATCCGTCACCGTCACCCACTAAGAGGCGTCGAAGAGGGAGTCAAGTCAAAACCAGGCTCGACACAGTCCGTCACGACATGGAAGTGGTTGTATGTTTTTACCGACAAAGACATGGGAGGCGGTCTCCATTATCTTTGTCGGTAATATCATTCTGCCTATATATCATGCGCCGCTGTGCGGCTGCTGGTTGGGCTCGAGAGAGAGAGAGCCCGTAAGGCACAACGGAACGAGTGGGTTCCGTAAGAACGATCAGTGAGCGATCCCTACCATGGAAGTGGTTATCGGACCTTCGGTATTTAATCTCGGTCGCTGGCAAAGAGAATTGGTTGAAGTGCGCAGATCTACTGCCGCGGATCGTCGCGCGTTGAGAAGCCCCGTGACAGCATCGAGGCCAGCTGCACCAGATATGATCACGGCCGCACCAATTGCAAATAGCAATTGTGCTATTTCATGCCCCAACCGCTAATACCCAGGAAGGAGAAGACAGTTTTTGAGCGTTGTCGACCCACTACACCTTCGACACGCCGCACTCGAGCCGGTCCCCTGCCTCACGGGGAAGCCGCTGAGAGTTGCTAAGACCAGTAGTAAGGAGAACAAATTACAACCTGGCTACCAAACCGGAGGAGAGCCGAGTTTTCAGTTAGTTGCTAGCCTCCCAGGTCAGGATATTTAACGCCCCCGATAGCTTTCATGCGCTCATAATCACGCCAACATTTCGGGGTGCGGTGGCAGCCCCTGTTGCCGACTCAAGTCGTGCCAGTTGGGATCCCTGCCGCCTCCCCCATCGCTGTTGTTAGTTAAAATCCTGGTGAAGTGTTTTTTGTGGACCAGGGATTGTGGTGGCGCGCCTGTGTGGGGCTCCAGTCGTGCCGGCCACCTGTGCCCTCTCCCGCCTCCGGTCTTCTTGACTATGTCCTGACATTGGGCTTATGTTGGGGAGGAGAGAGGGCGGTAGGTGCTGCGCAAGCCTACTATCATTATAAAAAAAAATCACGTGCAAGTCGCCGTGCCTGCTCTCGCCCTGATATTGATGCCCACGGCAAACATCGTCGGCCACGACGCTCGAACGGCCATTTATGTATACATATAAAACTGCACTATTTGTGGCACTACTTATATGTAGAATGAAAATTACGCAGTTATTTGACGTAAAAGGATTAGTTTCCACCCAAGTGTTCAATGAAATTTTGAGGCCGAAGGGTATTACCGACAAAGACGGTAATTCCATTCTGACTAGATCATGCGCCGCTGCGCGGCTGCTGGTTGGGCTCAAGAGTGAGAGCCCGAAGGCACAACGGGACGAGTGAGTTCAGTAATACGATCGTTGGGCGCCCCTCTACCATTTCGAAGCTGACTTTGAAAAGTCATGTCCTCGACACTTAACTCCAAGCTGTAGCGGCTTTAGTAGTGGGTGTACTTTAACCGCCACATGATCATGGACCAGTCCTCTTTTGAAGGAGAACGGTAAAGACACCAGTGTATCCTGCACAAAAGCTCAGCGGTGGTCAGAGTTCCCGACGCGCAATCGGTTCTGGGCGTGCGCGCGCGCGTGCCTGTCCGCTGGGTTGCTGTGGGCGTCAATGAATAAGCGTCATGTGACAGTCAGTCTGTGTCACTCTCGTAAGTTGATTGGGTGGTTGCGAAGTACCTGGACGCCTGCGATTGGGTGTCCTAGAGGCCTCGTGTGCGCATGTGTGACGGCCGAGGACGTTGAGTACGGCACAAACGGATTAATTTAAAACACACTTGGAATAGATCCTATCGAAGAAATGACTGAAGAAGGTTGTAAGTTAAGTCATCGCGAACTTACAGACGAACAGAGTAGAAGGGCTAGGTGTGTGTAAAAGTTGCAATTTTAACAGAAGTGAGGCTTAAACTACAATACAACAGCAGATAATGCAAGAAAATAGACTCTGTTCCAGCGTATGATCGATCCGTCTGGATGGGGGAGGGGGGACGGGGGGACACTGTTGTGTCTGCTTAGCGACCAGTCGGGATCGCAACGCTGGGAGGGGAGGGCCATAGAAGGTGGTGACGAGGGAGAGAGAGAGAGCGCGCTGGGGTGAGCATTGAGGGAGTGTTAGTGGTTGCGAGAGAAGGGGCACCGCCATTTTCATCGTTCACATCCTGGATCCCGCAAAAAGTTACTCCAGTCTACCCAAACGGTCCCACCGCGCATTCCCAATAGTTTTTCTTTTGCATACAATTACATGACCTCGTCGTCTGTGCGTTCCTCTGCCCCACCTGTAAAAACCTCAACTACCACCGATCTCGTATTACAGGCGGCTGTGGTTTGTTTACCTCAGATGCGGCTACATAACCACATCTGACCATCTTGTTAGCTGCATGGGTGGCTGCTTCTGACAGGAGAGAACCAGGATGATATGAACGGCTGTAAAAAGCTGCTGGTTGGAGTTTGATGTTTAAATTTGGCGCGAATTCGTGTATCGCGTCAGTATTTGTGGGTTTGAGCGAGTATATACCGCTGGTGATAGATGAAAGATATCGAGTGTCTGGGTGCCGGGACTGATTTAGTGACGGTGCTGAAGAATTAAATCGGGACCAACAGCTAGACTGAGACTGTTTGATGACATCCTCGCTTTGCGACAGTCATCGTTAATTGCAATCTCCTTATATTGGCTAAATGAGATGGCGTGGGGAAATCTAGCGTGAAGTGGAGAGAGAGGAAATTAGTAAAGATGAAGTTCATTCACTTCTGGCAATTGTAATTCGGTCAAGTCGGGGTCACCGGTGGGTTGACCTTGGTCATTACAACCTTTAGGGCCGGTTGCGGATAGAAAGGGGAAAGTGGGGCGCCGATATAGAGATGACTGTATTCTGTACACCGTTTCCGCCAATTTTTGCGAGTCCTCATTCCGGTCCCCCACGACTGTGTCGCTTGGATTTTCATCACGAGAAAGGCTTAGTGCGTTGAATCCACGTCGGTAACAATCGGGAGAGGGCACCCAAATATTCCTTGCTTAGAAATAATACCTACTACATCTGTTTCTCCATGACCTCTGAATTTTACAGAAACTCCGAAGTGGGTGGTGTAGCAGTCTGCCCCAGTGGTCGTCGGCGCGTCCACTCACGCATGCCGCCTTCGCTCCCCCCCCCCAAGCACGCCTGTCAATCGTCGCTTGCGTGCGTGTGACTCAGGCGTCGGCTCACCGGCATCGTGACGTCGATCGATGTTTAATCGATTGGCTGCAATCGCACCAATCTCAGGCGCATTCACTTCGTGCCGGGACTAACTACCTAAAATGATTGGCACAGGGCTGATGAGGACAGCTGCTTTCGCTGCTTGTTGAGTCGCGTGTACGCTCGCTGCCCCAGTAAAGGATGTCGAAGTAGCTCTGTCTTTCCTGCCTTTTGAATTTGAAGACTTCGAGTTGTTGAACATCAGACCTCGACACGGGGATTGACATTTTGATTTCCACGATCGTTTTCTTACTCCTGCTCCTTGGGTATGAGATCACCTTTCAGCGTCGTTCCATAACGCTTTCGGTCTAGACGGGGGGGGGGGTGCTTTGACGGCGCGTTCTTGCAAATGCGCTCTTTGGCTTGCTGCCCCCGCGGCCACGCCACAACCGTGGCAGTTAGAGGTGCGCATCTCGTAACCGCAGGCAGCATTCCAATGTCCTCCAATCGGTTGAATCAATACCCTTTGAGTCTCATACCAGCCAATCCACCTGGACAGGACGTGATATGATTTATTACCTGTCACGTGTCTGAGTAACTAACTGGCGTGGGAGTCCATTGCTTAAAACTTCTTTTCAGGCGGTTGCACAGCCAAGGCATGATGTTGCCAAGTAAATTCGGCTCCCCGACTTGTAGGTTGAGTATGTCGTGATTGTTGACATCTACGCGAACCCCCCCGCCCCCAGAAACTTATCGCTCGAGGCTGGTACCCTCGAACATCCGCTCAGAGACGGATTACAGACTTCTCCGACTGTGACAGAGATTGATTATGACGGTGTATGCGCATGATCTAGGGCTTAATAAGCTGACTTTCTAAAAGCTTCCTCAGGAAATTGCGTGTCGAAAGGACACAGCAATTTTGAATTGGAACTCATGCGGCGACTTGGAGAAGGCTGAAAGGATGTCGATTATGGTCCACCACGAGAACGTGTTCTTTTTAGAAGCCAGAGGCACTGCATTAAAAGTCCAACCTTCATTGACCGAGGGAGCAAAGACGATTGGTAGGAAATGCAAATAGTTGTTCCCGTAGCTACTTCTGGCCGCTTGTCGGCCTAGGTCTGCGAGGTCAGCAAAGAGCCTCAACTAAGCCAAGTTCAGGGCAGTCAGCCGATCCTAGAGTGTCGCTATCTGGTGACTCAACTTGAGGATCGTTCGAAATGTGATTTGCCCGTGCATGTACCATGGCATGTCAGAGAGAGAACTATAACTACAACTCATGACAGATGGGCGCTCGCCGATCGGGTTGCGGAACGTGCTTGTTCCGTTGCGCCTTGGGGCTCATACTAGAACCCTCGCAGGCAGTTGCACAGCGACTAGTAGTAAAAGTAAATGGCTTTGTACCGACAAAGACAGG
>CACRXP010000039.1:577863-588753 GCA_902702965.1 Spirometra erinaceieuropaei | reverse complement strand
CAACACTTAGAGTTGTCTATTCCCCCACCAGCCTGTCTTACGGGCGGACTACTACTACTACTTCTATTACTACTACCACTAATACTACTACTACTACCACCACAGCTACTACTGCTACTACTACCACTACTACCGCTGTTACTACTAATATTACTACCACTGGCGGGATTACAGTGTCGCAACACTGAAGAAAACTTTTTCCCCCGTCTACCACCACTGATACGGCGAATACTACTAATAATCCTACTATTAGTACTACTACCACCACCGCCACCACGGCTGCCAATGCTACTCTACCAACGCTTACAGTATGGGGAACTAACTGCAATAATACTAGCATCAGTAACGGAGTGTTGCGACACTGGTATCCAACCCAAAATTTTATGAACTCAGTATAGTATCTTCTTAAGATCATAGAGGAATATATGATTTTCTTTACGCGAAAGGCATACACCTTGTAGACGGAAGTAACTAAACTTTAGTCCAACGGCTGATTAGGTTCAAAATTATTCGGAAAGCGGAAAACCGTTTCACATCTAAACATATCCTTTCTTCGGGGGTAAATTGTAAAAATAATATGACCTTCTGCCAAACGAGTAAAATAAAGCATATTTTGCGCATTTTTTCCTATAAAATATACTTGAAGTTATAAGATCATTAAACATCAATACGAAAAATGCATGCAGATTAGGTAGTCATTCTGTACCCAATATGATTTCTGAAGGAAGTCGAAAAGGAGTGCATTCAAAAGCTGACATCCTGGCGAGTCTGAAGTGCTATAGGTTTATGCTATACGTTAATCAATTTTACAACACTACCTAAGTAATCCTTCCTAATCGAAAACGCGTTTCGGAGTTTCCGCCAACGTTTCGTAAGATCAGTCACGCACTGTATAAATCATCCAAAATTGCCAGTGCTGGCATCCCATCTTGAAAGGATTCTATTTTGATATCGATCACCGGACATTGGATTGGCGCAAGAATCCAACCTGCTCATCGTCAAATATTTTACTCTGCCTAGTAGCTAATTACGTCAAGGGTAGGTTTCTCACGTCAACGTATTTGTAAACCTCCTTTTTTGTGACGCCCCTTTCATTTGGGTCCACAGAAAGAGACATTTGTAAGCACTTCAAAAGTTGAAGATATGGACTTCTAGCAACTTCCAGAAACTCTCCTGAAAAAGAAGTTCATGCCCCTGCTATGAAACGTCAGCGCAGAAAACTACGGTTACATGGAAGGAATAAGGAGGCCGTTCCAGAACCAACTAAAACAAAATGATCAGAAAACAGAAAAGGCGATATGGCAAACAGAGCAAGTGTTCATAAATTTGAGCATACTTTTTGGCTATGGAGGGCTGTGATGAGGTCAGATCAGGTCTCGTAGACACTTTGTGATTGGACCTTTAGACTCTTTTGATGAGTCTGTGATCACCTAGGCCCAGCACGCCGTATATGACATGCTAGGAGTGCACTGGCGTTTACGTCACGACTTATTCTAGCGACAATTTAGTCTATTTTACCGAGCAAATCGCGCATCGCTCAAAGCAGATTGTCCACTTCAATGACTGTTTTACTTCAAGCAGTCTGAGATGTGAAAAAAACAAAGATTTGGACAGCGCTTGTCAAGGTTCTCTTCATGAATGACGAGGGAAACAATGTTATTCGTGAAGAACGGTAGCAGTGTTTTGTCCTATTCTGCACAGGCACTCCTTTCTAGGCTTGTTTTCCTTTAATGCAATTTTTTGCTCCATTTGGTCCGCTAAAATGCATAACAGTCTTGGCCACTTGAACAATCCTGTATTTTGAATGTTTGTGCTCCGTTTAAGTGGTGGGATGAGCTTGGGACAATACTGAGTCCCCGGGGTCCGGACTTCCTGCAGACAATCACTTGGACAAGAGGGTTCGTTTTGTTTTGTTCTTTGAGTGACGGTTGATGAGAATAATCTTCGTTCTCCAAGTGGAGACTGTTTGGCGTCCAGTCTGGCTTTTTTGAAAACAACATATCTGTCTGCGATGGACCGGAAATTACTGTTAATTTAAGCATCCTGTTCAACAGCAAACATATTGGATGAAGTTGCGATTTCGGAGATAGCAAACTCAACAATGCTGTTCTATTCTGCCTATCCTATGAAATGTCTGCCAGCACTCTGAAATGTGCCTTTATAGAGTTAGTAATAGCTAGGCAGGTCGTAATAATGATCATCGTGCAACATGCTTCCAAATTACTGATAGAAGAAAACAGGCGAGTCCCCAAAAACAGTTTAGAAGATGTCAGCGATGAAAGAAGAGTATTATCGGCCTAGCGTTTCGGTTACATAATCACAGATACTAGCAGAAAAGGGTAATAGGAAGATCAGGGTGAGCGTATTTATAGAGCGTTGTTGTCGGGCGACCACAGGCCTGCTATATTTGACAGTACCCGTGTTCATCGCTGGAGTTCGTAGCTGATTCGACGACTGCTTCTCGGTCCATATACAAGTCGGCCATTCCAGTGATTTCATCACTGAGGTCGATTCTTGGCGTGGCGACTACCCGGCCGTTTGGTTGTCTGTCAGAGTAACTGTTATTCACCCGCACCCTCCCCGAGTGGCTAGTTATTTCGCCCAGGCAGAATCAAGCACAGAAGATGGAGGCAGAAGGTCATAGCGCTAGGTACTTGAGTGCAAGCCGCAGAACCATGACTCAAGCGGCTCACGCCTCACGTGGCTGTCAGCTCATGCGACGATTTCGGCCTCCTCGAACTTGAAGGTGGAATTTTTAAAGATCCTTAACTGTCTAACAATAAACCATCGTATATGTCCTTTTTGTAATGACGCTTATGAAGTATACATCACTGTCCACATTCCTTGTTGAAATTCAGATTTCACCAAATATCCCTTTGGCGAAATTACATTTTAAAATGTAAGAAACCGCCACATGAGCCAAAGCCTCCGTGACTGTGCGGTACGAAAAAGGAAGAAAGAACACAACTAAGTCATAAAGTGTTCAGCAAAATTCATAAATGTGCTTAACACTCAAAAAGATTACTTTAACAGGGTTGTGATATCAATAAGTGTGCAGTGTAATCCCACAACAATTAAGTCACTTCAGGATGCCGATTAACTTCTTTTTGGCCACCTTCAAAAATTACACCCGGTTAGAAGTGGCTCCATATGTAGCATGAAATTTTGTCCTTAATTATCGAGGCTCTAATAAATTTAAATATACTCCATAGGAAACATGTATAAAATGTTTATTCTTCTACTCCTTTTGGCGAAAATTACGTATTCTTGAAATTTTATACTTGAAGGGCAAGTATAGTTCAGTTCGAAAAGTCCCTTATTATGAGATTTTTTTGACCGTGAAATTTCCGTTTATAAAGCGCCACGTAATGTTGCATGTAAAGCTTACGACGTACTCAAATCCACTGAAAACTTCCATGAACTACTATGTGGTCTCCTAGTTTTCCGCACACGGACAATTTAAAACTCGTAGTTTAGAAACCCTGAAAGTAAATGCAACTGCATGTTGGTTTTAAAATCATTCGGGAATTGGAAAGCTTTTAAAATCGAATTATATTCTTTCCTGAAGTGTAAAATTTAAATAATACGTAATTGCCTACTAAATGAGAAAAATAAGGAATATTTTTATGAATGCTTTCTATGATAAATATGATAAACATTCACACTACGTAAGCAGCCATTTTCACCAAATGCAACTTATGAAGCCGCCTAAAAAAAGTTCGTTTGAAAACCGGCATCCTGAAGTGCGGTTATAAATATTACATCCCTACTTGAGCAATCTTTTTAAGCAGAAAACGTATTTCAGAAGTTCAGTAAACATTTCATGAATAAGCACATCTAAGTTATGTCAATTTCGGCACTACCTGAGCTCGGCGACACGTTAATTTATTTACCGTGGGCAATTTCTACCGCTGTTGTACGTGCGTGTCTAAGCATGCTACGTTAATTTTACCGAATGTCACCACAAGTTACGGGAGTCTCGCCATACAACTTAGCGCCAGGCCAGATACCCTCTGTTTCCTGGATTTAACCTAGGTTCACCTCTTGCCGTCCATCGATATTATGATCATAATGCCAAACACATATCGAACACGCAGAACAAAACGAAGGGAATCGATGGCAACTAGACATTCAGCTCCGCATTGCCGATGATAGCACGAACTTTTGTCTCTGAAAAGATGTGATTATAAGTAACCTCAATGTGCAGACTAATGTTAGAGAGGACTGTTTTATAAAATCGCTAAAGGTTGGACACATGGTTTTGAAAACTTAAGTTTACACTCGGAGTCAAATATAACCGACTACAGAAGGTGGTCGTAGATAGTCAATTTCTCTCGGCCAACAGAAGAGATCATACATCAACTGCCAAGAAATTGGATGAAAGTTACTGGATTTTATTCAAAAAAGTGAACAAGACGTTCAGAAATGTTCGTTAGAATATGGAAAGTTGTAATCCCACTGGAAGAGAACGTCTTCAAAGTGCTCCAGCTTTTCTCGGCAAAACATTTGATACAGTATAACTGAAAATGAATTTGCAGTTTGCTCAGAAATAGGAACATCTACCGTCTGGAGGCGTTATGCGTATCAGCCTAAAGCGTCGGGCAAGTAAATGGCGTCGGTTGATCGCTTGCCCGATACTCACTAGGGGACGCACGTTTGATTGAAAATAGCTGGAATAAGTCCGCAAAAAAGTGAGGTTTTAAAAAAGAGGAATATACCACAAAGACGCAACTCAGAGAAAAGTTGATGTACTTTTAAGATGTTTCTTCTTCTTTATATTTTTTATTGGAGGCTTAACGGGAAAAGATATGTGTACACTGGTATTTTTGGCCTTAGAAAAACTCAATATGCCAAGCATGCTAAAGTCAATTGCGACATATCGCCGGGATGCAATAAACTTTGGAATTTAGAAGTCAACGAACTAGGTTGGCCAGAGTCGACGATTGCACTGGAATAAAGGGAGGCGCGGTCCAGTGGATGTTACAAACACCAGGCGGTATAGACTAAGTGATCTTACTAGATAAATCTGGACACCGTGCATTAAATTTCAAAGTGACTACTCCGGCCAGAATCCATAGCAGACATTGCTTTAAAATATTCGCTCTCTAGGCCTGGCTTATTATTAAACAAACTTTTATAAAGGATTGTGAAATCCATCATTTTAGACTTTAATGTAATATTTTAAGCCAGCAATATATGCTGAAAGCGCAACGCGCATAAGAATAAAATATTAATAGCTACGACATATGAGCAATTGCTTATTGTCTGACTGTCATACTCCACTTCATAAATTATTTTTAAAACGCCCTTCAAGCCATCAAGTAGCGAAGCAGCTGAAATAGAATCATTTCACAGCCTGTCCATATTTTGATCGTCACTTTTGCACTTGACAAACCCAGGTTGGTCTGCTATTGGCGTAGTTTATCCTTCATATGCAGCTTAAGATTGGAGTTTTTTTAACCACAGAGACAAAGTTATGCGTCCCTACGTTAGTAACTGCAGAGAAGTCTCGTCAGCACTTTACTGTTGCCAACTAAAAACGGCGTTCGAAAAGGCCAGTCTGTTCTCTAAAGGTCATACATCATAATTTTATTTAGGGGACACGGCGACAGTTCACGTTTTATGTTTTTTGTGACTGCTACTGTGCCGGTCAGGCATTTGTGGTAACCAGGCCAACAGACGTTTGGAGGTCCGATAAAAGTGCAGCTTATTTGAGAGCATAAAGTTGGGGCATTGGAGAGATAACGAAGCCAGGGTTTTGCAGTGAAGGCGACTGCAGCTATGTACGTTGGGGAAACCGGGCGGAAATTGCAGGCCGGCCTACAAGAGCACAAATAGGCAACTCGGAGGCCAGATCCAAACTCTCAACTAGTAACACACGTTGGAGAAAGTGGGCATACTTTCGATCTCCAACGAGCTACCATCTTAGGCCGGGGCAAATCAAAAGCAGAACGGCTAACAGTCCAGGCTTGGTACTCCGATGCCGACTCCATTAACAGGCATCTGGACATTCCTGCAGCCTACAAAGTCCTGGGTCATCACGTCCGTAGAACTCAGGGCCAAGTAACCACACTGGATTTAAGAAGGCCAGACATAGGCAGGCCGACGGCGAGTCTACTCGGCAAGGACTCGACGAAGGTTTACTCCCTCCCCCGACGAAACGGTGACTCACAAGGCACACAGATAAGACACCCGCCAACCATCCCCGAGAGGCCGAGGCCGCGGGAGAAGAGGGAAATCGATCAGCATGGGGTCAACATTCCACTCAAATTCCTGGTTAATCAAGTGCATGTTACGCCTTGACCATGGAAAGCCGACCAAGCTCTTCGAAACGTCAACACCTAAATAAGCCCGTTCCGATGAGCCCATTTTTTTCTTAGAATTATCAACCCCGTTTCTTAATTTTGCCCATCTGAGCAGAATTGTTTGGCTGTCCGCAGCCGAGGGACTAATTGAAGTAGTCTCAGTCCTGATGTGGATTGCTGGGCCATTTGGCCTACCGAAACTAACGCTGGAAGTAGTGCTCCCTTGCACCCTCCCCGCATGGTCGACTAATCTGCAAAGGATATGAAGAAGCTTACTGAGCTTGTTAATTAACTTAAGGACGGCAATCAATGACTCGAGATGTTCGCGGCCCATGTGAATGCGTTTTTTGCAAGAATTTTTGCCCCATCAAACTTGGAGCTGTGGCATTGTTCCGTTTCACTGCTGCTACGTGCTCGGTCACCCGCGTCCGGTGGAGTTTTCCAGGTGCACCGACGCAGCTGTTTTATTCACAACGCTACCGGACCCCGTAAATGACTCCAAAAGTTTTCTGCCGTGGCGATGGTTTCTGAACCTCATGACCTGGTGTTTGATGGTTGCCTCCGTCCTGTGTGCAACCTCAACTCCAAGGACTGCAAGAGGCCGGTCGATGGCTTTAGAGACGTCCTTGACGAGTGAAAGTGTCCGTCAAAATTGAGGATTTCTTAGATTTGATCTCTCACCTCATTTGTGCGCTCATCGATTGACGAAGTTGCACGGGTAGCCCTCCGTTCAGGGCTGTTGAAGTTCGGCAGGCAACGCAGGGAGAAGGATCCTACTTAACTATCGGTAGCTTGTGGGCCGTGTCTTACGGGGGTGGTGATAATGGGTGTTTCACGAGTAGAGGAGCATGCCAGACAGAAAGGTAAAGAAATGTAAGAGAACAGATATTTTCTGGATTTCTGCCGAAGTTCTTACCGTACGCTTTAGTATAAAAACGGATATGAGTGCAGGAATTAAAAAAATCAGCCTAAAAGCAAATGTTTTTTAAAAAATGACAGTGTTTGAGCAATGCTTTGGGGTCATAGGAAGTAATTTTTGTTGGCAGTGTAATGTCTACAACGGCCTGCAAATGGATGCTAAGGAAAAACCCCAAATGACACAATCCGCAATCTGCCGACAGTTAAGTGGGGTCCTTCGCCCTACCATTGCCGAAGTTCGGCAACCTTGTGCTCCGGCTCCCTGTCAATTTTGATACGAATGCAGTAACACAAAAAATGCATTCTGGCAATACTACGCCGGCCATATAACACACTTCTATTATCTGGTTGTCGTTATTATGATACATAAGATTATAAATCTAAAGCGTCCTCAGTCATCACTGAATTAGTTAGCCTAGAGTTCTAGACGATTTTTCTCCGAAGCTTCTTTTCCAAAGTCCTATCTTCTTTTCATTTCTTTTGCCTATCAGTCTCATTTAAGTTAACTACGATGTTATTCGCACTAGCTTTAAGATTTATAAAAATATGCATGCTTGTCCGCCTTGTCCAGGGACTATATCTGACTTGGTTGATTTTAAATTAGTTTCTTAAATGGAAATAGTTTGATTTCCTGAAAAATGGTGTCCCGTGGTCCACAACAATATGAGACATACAGCAAGGCACGCGGTCCGGATTTTCCTTATTTAAAATTCTGGAAAAAGAACTGCAGTCAATGTATCGAAAATTCTGTGGGTGCGCCAATTTTGTGAACAGCACGATTATAAACCGGTGGGTTTCACCGAGAGTGGGAAATTACACAGAGCTCCCAAGGTCTTATTTATAACGTGAAAGTCACAGAATACATCTTCAAATAAGATCTTGCACTATCGGAAGGCCATTGACTCTACAATTTCAAAACATTAAAGACACAAAAGATGCTCTCTTGCATACAGTCCGAGCGTTTATTTTATCGGCCTACCCATATTTTATTGGTGGCCAAATTACTAAACAGATCTGCAATATGGTTCGCGCTCCATACGTCTTTAATCCACCTTTGTCATATATTTAACCTTAAGTTTTTCATGTTGCGCTTGCCCAGTAGTCATGAATTCCCAGGCGACTTGTGATGACATAAGCCTCTACATTTTATGCCTCTCACCAGAGTGAGCGCTTTCTTGCCAACTTGACTCATATGTAACACATCGTAAAAAAGATGGAACCGTCAACTTAAAAACATACTCCCGAACTCGATTTAGAATGCATGAAGTCAATTTTGACGGGGATACGTTCTGAGAACTTAACTCATAAAATAAGCAAAAATTGGACATCTTTTCGTTAGGGCAGAAGAGCCGTTTGGCCGAATCGGTTACTGACAGTCTTTGCCAGTCTTTCTAGTTCTGTATAAAACGAATTCGCTATTTACGACTGAATTTCATGGTAGAAAACAGGGGCTATTAAACTCAGATGGCTATTCCAATCTTTATGCAAATGCATCGTACTAAGGTCACTTGAATGCCATGCACTGACTTAGAACGCACGCAAGAATACCTTTGCATATACTACCCTACTGTCAGCAAAGGCAATAGTTAAACACCCAGACATGTGTTTCACCGATATTATGACGCTACCTAACATACTTAGGTGTAGTTCGGCTTACCAATATGTCCGCTGGTTTTGCAGCTTTTAGTCTGCCGAAGCGGACGGGTTTTATGGAAGATATTCATATTGAATTTCCGGTTGAACTCATGAAACTTCGGGCTGAGTGATTTACTCCATGTTTTTCATCCGAAATTGTTGGAATTTTTTTGGATGCATGCCAAAAATCCAAAAGGAAAGCTCTCCTTGAAGGAATATTGCTGGACTATTTCGGCGAGTCTCATCTGAATGACTCGGTAGGTCTTCAACAGTGAAGCTGTCTAAAACTAAGGCGCTGTAGTTCAGATGCATAGTCCTCCGGGAATGTCTGTGCGGCAAAATGTGAGACGATGAGTAAAAAAGATGTGTGGACTTGCGTTTGTGCACCTATTATCCTTTACCCTTTACATCTGACATCGTTTCGTTTCTGAAACAACGGGCAGTAATTTATTCACTTGTCAACATTTTGGCTAAGTTTAAAACCCGTGTAATCCAGGCAAATGCTATTCGTCCTGGGTGCTTTTTGAAAGCTTGTGCAGCGCTATATATGCAAACTGAAATACTAATGGGCGGGCAGGAGCGCACGAAACTGGAAAGCAAATATCCCATAAATAATGCTGCCTCTACTGGGATTCTAAAAATTATATTGTCTAGAAGATCTCCAAATAACGCGTAAAAATCTCCGTCAGGACATTTTATAATAGTAATGTTTTTACTTGTGTGAATTGGGGGAACACGCCAGTGCACGCCGTTATTACTTAATGCTCGGTATCAGGTGACCCTATATTTGGAAGTCGATAGTGACTACATCCTGAAGTCCGAAGAACTGCTTTATCTTCTACGACCTTGCTTTGGAATCTATTCCACCTTTGACGGACAGATGTGCAAAAAATAAAGGCACTCCTATGGGCTTCGCCCAACATGTTTGGTTACTAAGGTGATACTTTAACGAAAAGAACACTTATTGTGCACCACGTATTACCCAAAATTCCGGACTCGTTATATCGACAAGACTTCCATCGCCGTGAAAACATCCAAAATTGAGCGAATCAAAGAGTTTCTGAGCTCTATTGACCCAAATATCTAATTAAAGCTGAACATCTAAACAAATAACCAACTCCGCTGCCTTACAGTATCCAGAAGAACAAACAATACACGATAAGTACTACATTTCAAAAGCATTTTTCCGCCTGACTCCCGCCAATGACGATTACAAAAATGTGTCCAACAGCATAGGTGGCACAGGAGGATGAATTGCGCGTGAATTAATCTTTGGTGGACTTGTGCAGTATCTGCTGCATTTTGTCCCCCTTCCTCATGCTCCCGGGGTCGATGTCAAGAGAGAAAAAAGGCGACCAGAGCTGGTACCGGGGCAGTAGGTGGCAATGTTAGGTAGCCTGTTTGCGTATGCCACGCACGACCTGAACCGATCATGATGGACCGAGTTTCCATAGGAACAAGAAATGAGGGTCGGAATCCAGTCTAAGTGGGAATGCCATGGAGGGGAAATTAAGACGGAGTCATTGCAGACTAATTCTGGATCTTGAGAAGGCCTACTTATCCTGTTGGTTGGCAGAATTCCGATCCACGCATTCAACGTACCGTGATAAATTTGAGCGTGCCAGAGTGTTTATAATGAGAAATATGCGCTAAATGCAGTGACGACGAGGTCCCTAGAATCGAACGCACCATATTTTCTCTCTGCCATGCAAGAATGGACTGCCCGAGCCTGTCAGCTAATTGATGTTGTCTGTATCACAAAGATGCCGATGTCGTTACTCACTTCCGAAGAACTGAAACACATTGCCTTACGCCAATGACAAAAAGCCAAATTGGTGTCGAGGCCTGCAGAAGCCTGCAGACCCACCTACACAGGCACGAATTAACAACTTGCAGACAAGATTCGAACTCTGGGCTTGCAATCCATTTTGGAGAAATTGGCCACAGTTTGACCTTAGCGAAACTTCCATCTCAAATAGGGACATTTCAGGAACGGAACTACAAAAAGTAGGCCTTGTAGTCAAGTGTAAAA
>CACRXP010000039.1:508182-570932 GCA_902702965.1 Spirometra erinaceieuropaei | reverse complement strand
TTCGATACAGTCACTTGCGACTAGTAGTGAAATGAGGCGTTACAGAATATAGTAAAAAATGCCTTTGTCTGTGTTCTGGACTACAGTTTTTGTATGGTGAACACTTTGGTCTTTCTAATTTTAACTCTGTGCCATGTACGACTTAAAGAAATGCATATTTATTAACTACTCAGGTGACATAACGCCGATCAATGTTAATATTTTGATAAAAATTATGCCCTTCCTATCTTAACATAGAAATCGTGTTCACTAAAATTTTTCTGAGTAAATCAATAATCGGAAATGTCTCTCAAAGGCTGGTATCTTAATAAATGCAAAACCGCAGCAAAATGACAGCATGACTTGAGAAATCTCTTCATTTTCAAGCCAGAAACGACGCTTTAACCACCTTTTTGACGATTACAAAATGGTAAAATTTTCAGTTACCTCACTTGCTTTTCAAATTAACAAGTGCCTACGGTTTACTTCAGCAAATACGGAGTTGGTGCCCGATAAAAAGATGCAGTAGATTGGATAAGCCATGAAATGTCGCCCGGAATTCCAAAATGTGTTTTTGTTTCTAAAATGTTTATTAACCAGGGTTGTGAAACTAATTATTATGAAGCATAATTCTCTAATAATTCAGTCACTTCAGAATTTCGGCTTTTTAACAAACCGAAACCAAATAATATCCTTTTTTCGAGTATAAAACAAAAAGAAGACATACTTTTCTACCGATAGAGCAAAAGAATAAATAGTTTTGTGCATGGTTTCCTTGAAATATAATTGAATGTTTATGGGCATCAAAAATTAGCGACTAAAATGCATCCTGCATATATAGTCGTTTTTGCAGAGTATGGTTTTTGCATGCAGCTGGAAAGAAGTTTTTTTCGAAAACCGGCATCCTGAGGTGACTTGAATATTTTGGAATTGTGCTGCGTGATAATTAATTTCACAACTCTGGTTAATTAATATTTTCGAAACGAAAACTCATTTGGGAGTTTCGGTTGACATTTCCCGATTTATCCCACCTACCGTAGCTGGCAATTTAGCTATGGCCTAACACGTTAGGTCTCACTACTACAGAAAAATGTATTGGTTATGTCAAAATTCTCGGAATTGCCTTTTTGTGAACTTCCTTGCAGACGTGTGCATATTTTCTTTAGACGCTATAAACGGAAGTTTAGCTAAGACGGAAAAGACATCGTCCGGAAATAAACGTTCGTTGAAGCAGAAAACGTAAACAGAGCATAATTTTTTCAAAATTTTTCGTGCGCCAAGTATTTTTTGATGGTCTTTCCATGAAATATTCTCGGGTACATGCCAAAGTAAAATAAACGGCGAAATATGTATTACTTGCATTCTGAAGTCAGCATGATGAAGGGCAATGACATAACTTAAAATAATCAGTCCAAAATACCCTGAGAATGCTAACTCTTAAATTAACGTGGTAGGCGGAAATCTATTTTCAGACAAAACATGGTCATAAGACCCTTCACCAATAAAAAAACCATCATATTCGTAGGAAATAATTTTTTTAACTTCGGCAAGTTTTTATATCCATGTGTTTTATAAATCATATTCACATGACTATGTGATTTAGCTACAGCGAGAAAGTTTAACCAAAGCCAACCTATATCAGTTTATATCATGATTCGCTTATCCAATATTGGTAGATGCAGGTAGAAAAATACATCTAAAACGAAAGCAAATTAATATTTTAAAAAATGGGTTTGCTAACTTGTAAACTTTTGCTGCTTGAAAATGCAGTAATGAAGTCTACGGGCAATCCCTTGTCTTGCTATACTCATAATATCTGCATAAAATCGCATGCTCAAATGGAATTTAAACCTTCTGCATATATGGTAGCCATTTTTAATGAGTACAGTTTTTTGCCTGCGCCTGAAAGATGTTCGCTCAAAAGTCGGCATCCTGAAGTATTTGAATTATTATAAAATTATGCTGCAGGATGATTAGTTTTGCAACCCTATTTAATTAGTCTTTTTGAAACGAAAACGCATTTCGGAGTTTCGATTGACATTTGACGAGTTAGCCTACCGTCTGTATTACGTTTGTTCACAACCTTTATGATGTTATGGATACTTAAATAAAGTGTTTAATTCAAGAAAATCACAGAGTTAAACATGCTGCAGACCTCTAGTCAGAGAGATTTGGCGCATTCGTCCGATGTAGATTTCTCAGGAGAGCGGTGCGGTAAGGGGAGCCATTTAATCATCGGTGAACTGCGGATGACATGTGGGTTTTTGTTATGAAATCAATTTGCAGGCTGTTGCAGGCCTTACACTGCTAACAACCGCTGCCTTCTAGGAACTCAAACCACTACTCAAACTCCGTTGGCTTTTGGAAAATCATTTGTTGTTCAGTTTTTGATTAACACACCCACTTCCGTTGCCATACAAAAGCGTGCGATAAGGTTTTCGGCAGAAATCCAAGCAATTTCGGCGTTTTCTTGAATTTTGTTAACCTACTGTCTGGCGTTCTGCCGCACCAATAAAATTCCCATTCTCGTGTGACACGATCCACAGTCTACCGATAGTTAAGTGGGGCCCCTTTGCCTACTGTTGCCGCTTTATTTTTAAGGCGGCTTGTTTTTTGGCAGTTGCTTCTAAGTTAAGAACGAAAAGATGTAGAATCAGCGGGAAGAAGCCATATAATAGGCTTTCCAAAAGAGTATAAGAAAATGACTGTCTGCTTTTATCGTTTTTCAATTTCAAGCTCTCCATTGTAGATAGTTGGCGGTACAAAACTTTATTTTGTTGTCCGTCTGTCAGCAACAAAAATGGGTGTGAAAGGGCAAGTTTTTTACCATTTGCTGTCGTCAGCCCCTGTGATCATTTGACCATCGACCATTTAAGTGAATTGCCTAAGCAATTGAGGGCCGGAAATACACATGTTCGGTTTTGATTAGAAACATTTAAGTTAATCTAGAAGTGGCACTTTGCCAGTCTGATTGTGTGAAGTAAGCCGCTTGTCTATATTTTTTTTCGGGATGGTTGTTTGACTAAGCAGAATTGAAAAACGCTTTATTTCAAATAAAAACCATACTGACTGATGCATAAACAACATTTAACAGTGAGACACCGGTATCTTTGCCTGTCTTGATGACGATAAAATATTAGTTATCCACAATAAAATCAACAACCATAAGTCATTTGCGTATAGTACAATGAAAACAGTTGAAACAATCTTACAACCTTATCATTTTTGGCAAAGATGTAAGAATAGGCAATTGAAATCCGCCTGCGAAAGAGCACTTAAAGAAGCTGAAAAGATACTTTCTGTTATAAGCCGTTTTGCCGAGGAATGTAGCTCTACTTGACAGTTTGGACGTCAAAACCGAAACCGAGGGCTTAATAAGTAACTAAGTACGCTCTTAAGAATTAAAAATTCTATTATCCAGTTTTGTCCAAGGGCTCAAAAACCAATTCTATTTGTGTTTAATTGTCCCTTGAAAAGTCTTTGCAATAATTTGGAAGAAAAGTATAGTGCAAATTGTTTAATACGATTATGGAATAAAGACCTAAGTCAAAACACTTACCTTCGATACATTTTCTGCCATGAGTTTATTCTTCTTCAACTGAGAGCATGCAAGGATTTCACAAAAATAGAAAAGTTAGCTGATGATTAGACATTCTATTTATTTGTCGTGCAAATTAATCCACGGTCACTGAGTCGTGACTTTCATGTGGGAGGGAGAATCGACAGTGGGGCCTAGAATGCATGTGACGTGCGTTTTGTTTGAAATCCCAGACGAAACGTATGAGCAGTCGTAACACAACAAGAAAACAACAACAAAGAAACAAAAAGAGTAAAAACGGAAGCCTGAATGCAAGGGTCCGTCTTATTGGACGTTTTAAACTAAACATGCCACTAGTACCTCATTAGGCTAACCTATCAGCTAGACATAAGCGGCAGAGTGGAACCGCGCACCTTTCATTCCGGAGCAATCGCCATCGCCGTGGGAAAAGAGCCTCTGCAAAATTTAGTAAACTACACGGCAAGTCAACTCAAGATTTTGTGATCAGTCGAAATTTAGAATTCCCGCAAAGTTTTATCCTCATACATAACAACACCAGTAGAAGCACCTTATTTGAACAAACGTAGATTGAGGATCGCAAGGCGAATCGTCTGAGTTTTCATGCGGTGGATAAGACTGCAAATAACATAAAAACAGAGGTTTCAAGGGCAGGCGTTTAAATTAGCATTAATAATGAACTGCAGTAAACCTTCGATATAAATCCTGCCCAGATATGGGCTGGAAGCTAATGTGAATTGCTAAGTCAGCTTTAAGCAGTTTCGATGGAATAACCATTTATATTCGCATTCTGCCAAAAAGCAGTCGTTAGCATTTCAGTACTGACCCACTCATGAAGCTTGAAACACACATCGGACATGCGTTTCGATGTGTCACTGTGTGACAAAAAATCGGGGTGTCCACTTGTCAGCGGGATCCACAAAGTTCATATGCAGCTTTCCACTTACACCCTTAATCTAAAAATGTATTTTTCTTCGGTTTTAAACAGTGTCCAGTGATTTGAGTAAACTATCTTGATTAGACACTTGTTTGCAGTGGATGTAAAATAAAGGAAAATATCTGAGACGTCTAGGCGCAAACATTGGCATTACGATGAAAATGAATTACGGAGAGGATAAATTTATTTTTCGTCAGATTCGTATCCAGTTAATCTAGCTACCTATAATTATGGTTTTAAAAAATGCAATTAGCCTCTTTAATAAGCCAGTGTTAATATGCTTGCCTTTTTAAAACCTGAACGGAGATAGTGTAGCAAGTTGCTACCACATACAACGAAGTTTCACATTTGTGCTTGAGGAATTTAAATATTTATGTGTAATCAAGAGACCCATTTGTACACACAAACATTCTCAGTTAACGCAAACCTTCTGAACGCTGAAAGCTAGTTCCGAACGAAAGTATTTATTAAGAATAGAACGATGGAAAAATCAAATTAATTGTGAAATTTAATACTTTAATTATGGGAATTTGAAATTATGATATGGATGTATAGACTATCACATCTTCGCTCAAAGATATAGGGCAAGGAATTTTAAAGGCGAACGAGAAGACTTATGATGTTGAACAGCTTTTTAGAATAAGAACACCAAATTTTAAATTATAAAATTTACAATTTAAAAATTTTAAATTTTAAACATGTATTTTGGAGGCATTCAACACAGCTGAATGTTTAGAAGTAAATAAAGTACGGAAATCCGAAAGCTAACTCATCTCCAAAAATAAAATGAAGAAATTCAGCAATCCATAATTGTGTTTAGCTCAATGTGGGAGGCAATACGAACTTTTTCTAACAACCAACTTCTTAGCAACCTTGACAAAAATTGAGGGAAGTTTTGACAGTGAAGCCCAAACACATGGTCAACTTACCGGATAGACAAACAACTCAAACAGGTCTTCAGTTTTCTCAGACGAAAACGCAAATTTAATCTTGTTATGGGATTATGGTAGTAGAAACGTTCATTACCTTCATGTTCAAGATATAAAACTGACTTGCAAACTATGCCTACCGCAGAATGGAAAGAGGCAATTCCACAAAACGCCGACTTTGAATGGCATAAAAAACAATTTTTATGTCATTTATTTGTAAAATAACACTCAGCAAGACGCAAAAAGGACGAAGAAATCTGTCACTATGGGTTTTTGAACAAGAGGATATTGGCTATACAAAGTGCTGTTAAGCACCAGTCATATTTTCATGCGATTTAGCAACGTTCCCGTGCTTACTATAAAATCTCGTTATGAGCAGGTGTCAAGCAGTCTTACCCCTTTTGCATTCGTTTGTACTTATTCATATACTGCCGCGAATCAGGAACTATTTGCCAGAGAATCAGATAAGTCAATAAATTAGCTGTAGAAATATTATTCACATTGTCTAAACAAAGTTGGAAAAAATACGACTATCCCATTTTGACTAAAACAACCATCACCGGTCACGATCGTAGCAGAACATTTTGTCCGACGAGTCCACCGAACACATTCACCAGTAAAAATAGTGACAGTAAAAATTTCAACATAAATGTACCGCTTTCACGGCATATACCCTTTAAAATAACGGTCTCTCAATATCCTTGGAAAGTCGTCAATTTCTAATTGGCCCTCTATGTCTCGTTCTTTCCTCTCGTTGACTGTTGAAAGAGCCTATTTTTAACGCTATTTTTCCAAAAAAATTTGAAAACAAATGACAAACAACAAATGCGTATACCAAACGAGACGATGAAAGAGGAAGTGGTTTATTTAGCGTTTACCCCCCACAATGATGAAGTGGGTCGAGCATGTGACCCACCCGTGTCATGACGTATTTTTACCGCACAAGGATTCCCTCAACATAAGCTACTGCTTTACGAGTCTACACACATAGTTCACTGAGGATAACTACACATGACTCTTGTCGGTAGTTCTAAAGATCGTAACATATTAGCAAAACGAATTATATAAGTGGCCTAATTTTAGAGAATATTTAAGGGCCATCTCGCGGAAGGAAATGCAGAAAACCTGACAAACGGTATTGAAGACGTGCAAATTCTATTTTCGTAGCTTTTCTTAAGGTGATACTAGCTGAGAGCTAATCCATCATGCCAACGTCCACTATATTAGTTAGACTTTCAGGAAGATATCAGAAAAGTAGCCAGTTGCTCGGCCTCCGAAGCCGGCTTATCGGAAGACAAAAAATTGCCAACATTACAAATTCTCCATGCAAGTTTTAAGAAAAAGTGCGTCTCTTTAGGGGCATTTCTGCAATTGAAACGGTTAAGTTAACGACTAATTCTCCCACACACACCTCATTGTTGTGACCACTTTTGGGATAATTCAGAAAGAAATCAGGCGATTTGAGAATCACGAACTTGAAGGATGTCTTGCGTAGAGCTGGCAAATGTCTTTTGTTTAAATTCTTATTTTGTCAAAACAAGTAATCAATATGTCGAATGACTTAGGCAGTATTTGACAGAGAACAGGCGAAGTTATTTGTAAGAGTATTCGCCAAATTTTCGGTCTTTCAGATGTTCTTTTTATTCGCCTGATTTATTTTGACACGCGCAAATGTCTACGTGTTCCCCGTTTTTAGCCCAAATGTTTGTGCGGCTTCTCCGCCAACTTTAATAATAACTGCAAAGCGACATTAGAATAGTCTATTCAGTGCGGCAGAATTTTGAAAGCTGATACGATCTCAAAGGTAGGGTCTCTGCACCAGAAAAAACCAGTTTAAAAACGACTACCTTTTTCAAAAAACCTCTTTTGTTCGCACTCTTTATCCACTGCTGGTTACAAATAAAAAATATACAGAAGTAGTCCAACAATAAAAATACAATTGGTACAGAATTTTTCATGTGATTCGATACTTTAACTGCGACCTCTTTCATTCGTATGTGGTAGTGATAATTGTTGTAGGTAAAGTCGAGGAGTATTTCCAACGTGGTAGAATGTATATTTGCGTTTCAAACCTAAGCTATTTCCTTTTAGGTGGCGACAATTAACATTATTTAACTACTTTTGAGGCAGGTCTTTAGTAGATCTCTTTTGGAGCACTTCTCACTAGACAGCACCTTCAAAATACGGCTAATTTACAGGCCTCTGAATAAGTCAGAAGCTTTCAAGTGTTTTAAATGACTGACAACGCAGTCCATATTTTGAATGCTCAGACATCGCATATGGCTGATTACAGAACAAGGAATCATGCAAATGCACTTATTTCTATGGTTTCTTAATTCTCCTATTAGATATGCTACTATTTGTGCAAAAAAGTAGGACCACAAGTAACCTCGGCTTGTACGTCCTAAACAGCCTAATCTCTAGACTTTCCACATTGTCAGAAAGGATGCCCACGAGGATTAGAAGCTACCAACACGCATTTTCTCAAAATCTCCTAACTTAAGCGTTTGCCTCATGCCTGGTTCAATTCATTTTTCCTCCTCATTAAAAATCTATAACAGAGTGGACCCTCTATCACCAAAAGTGTATAATAACTTCATTTGACGTGTTGGGGAAATTTCAATCTTTAAATGACACACTAACAGAGGTCCACTATTGGTACGAACCTAACAAAAGCAACAAACTTTTGAATAACAAAATGACATGCTACTTATAGAGCAAAGGGATACCATATTAACAGCATAGGTATTGGGCAAATCCCACATACGCACGTTTCGCCGACACTTTGCCGTTGTATGACACAGCTGCGAGGGGTTCAACCCATCAGTAGACCCCCAAATATTCTCCGTCTTCTTTCTGATAGATACACCTATTTAGAAATTGTTACTTATTAATTTTTCCAAAAATTAATTGCGAACTTGGAGTAGACTAGCGTATTCTAGGTCCATAGGCTCAAACTGAAAGTTCTACACATTTGGGCAGAAGTCCATCAGCTACAGCGGGAAACCGCGCAATATTCATTAACTCTCGACAGACAACGAGGAATATACTTTACGGTAAGGGGATGGCATATTAACAGCACAGGTACTAACCTTTAGCTATATGGGACATAAAATAGGACTTTTTGCTCATTTGTTCAGTTTACGGTGGTATTAGTCATTCGAATCCTGCGCCGTGTTCGGTATTGGTCATTTTTCTTAACTGACGACGAGGTTTTCTAATTCGAACCGTATATCAGATAGCAGATTCTCAGCCTCGACCCCAGACCTGACAAACAGCGCAAGGTTGATTTCATTGTAAGGTAGCCAGAAATGAGCCTAGCCTGGGCTTGCTATATGGCTGGTTAACGAGGCAAATATATGAAACGAGACATTTCTTTTCTCGCTTTCTCCCCCTCTCGGTACTGCAGTCTTTTCTGCATGCAAACATCTTCTGAAGTCAAACAAGTGCTGATCTGTCCAAACTCCCTCATACAACACTTAGGTCACGTGGGCATGCCATAGTTTGATTACATAGAATATTGCCTCAGATTTGACCCCTAAGTAAGAATAAGGTGATACATTCTCAAGTGCCTAATGTTTTTAAAAACGCTTCGTATTAGCATGATAACAGGACCGCCGCCGGTGGAATAGGCTGCATGCCGGTTAAACATTCACAGCTCTCTAAGGGCAGTCATGTTTCAAATGTCTGGCTGGAAGTCCCCAACATTCCATCGAACCGAAAGACATATGTGCCACGCAGACGTTTGCATCTCCATTCGAAAACTATTGAAAAATTCTGATGTCAGTGTACTCGGTTGTCGAATCTAAAATTCTGCTGGAAAAAAGGAATGAAATCTATGTGGGATTTGAGTCCAAGGTAAACACACGATAGGATCATCAAATAGGACGAAATATATGAGAGCGCTAGTAGCAAATGTCTGCAATTTACGCAGGACGCAAGTACTTTTGCTTTTGGTTATTATATACTGGGTCCCTAGCCATTTGGCGGAAAAATACTATCTGAACTTTATAACGAGGTCTATTTAACCATCACTCTGGACCTTCTGGGGTAAAATGTATTTACTCCTGATCAGGAGTCCTGGCGAGGCAGAAATTTTTTTACCATTTCCCCTTCTGTTGTTCACAGGTGCGACAGAAAACGTCCACCAAAAGTGTTAAACAACGGCGACACAATCGTTCGAGTTGCAAGAAGTTGACAGTTGTTTTTTTGCAAGAGACTGCACAAGGAGTACGCACGTACCGGACCATCAGTGTTTACATGTTACTCTGTAGTGTACATAGGCAAAGGAACGCGTTCGCTTGTAAGCGTAATTTTGTTTTACAGGTGGAATTGCGCAGAAATTCTGCGTATTCTTCTGGATTTGCAAACACATAAACGCGTTTTTCTGAAATATTTTCTGTTTGTTTGTAGTATACTCAAATGTGCACAGCAGATTTGTTTGTCCCTAAAAAACACTAAAAAATTTTGTTTACAAAACATTTTGGAATCTCGATAAACAGAAAAAGATTTAAGCTTATTTATGGGCAACATGAAAAACGTTTTCATTAACGCATTTTTTATGCCAATCATTTTGCATGCGCGATAAAAAGAGCACTTTTATAGTGCTAAATCAATCTTAGACACCTGAAGAAAAGTGACCGTCAATGCCTTGTTAAGTATCACAGGGGCGCTAATTTAGTGTGCTTCATGGTGAATTTATGATTCTCATGCAAAAGGCAAAATATCTATAGAAGACTTTCGAAAATAAGATAGTCCCCTTGATTGCAGGTACCTCATAAATTTTGCGTTCCGCGTTTTAATTGCAGGTTATCTGGTATTTCCTATAAGAGAGGAAACGCAAGAAGAACGCGAAAAGAGAAGGGATATAATTGGCCTCCCTTGGCGGTGCTGAGGATTTAAATGGTCGAGTAGCACCCGCGCAAGTCGCTAGCACCTGCGATAAAATAGTGGCAATTAATGGTTTTAATGGTCGTGTCCGGGCAATTGTTTCGCATGAAGGACGGATATTTGGATAGGATTGCGTGACCTACCGATGTTCTTATTCATGTGCTTGAATAGTTATTGCGTTTTACAGATTGTCTATCCCCTGCGCCTGCTGCTCTGATGATGTATTCAAGAGTAAATTAAAAACGTCAGTTAAATAAAGTCGGTGTCCAAACAGCCGATTCGTCTTGTTCTTTCCAATTGCATATAACAGTATTCAATGGCAGAATGGCATTGTCGAGAAAGACAAGGGAAACTGGAGTGGACATTTTTTGCTTATTAGCCGTTATCACCCAATCACACCCAACCCCGAAGTGTGGCCCATCCGAGGCTCGAACTCGCAACCTGTTATTTAGAACTCCAACGCCTCTAACCACTGGGTGACTAGTTCATTGTCCTGTCGGTATTCATTGAATTAGTAAGGTGTTCTAACTGGTCCCGCCCTCGTTGTCATCGGCAATCAGTGTAGTATGCTTCAAAAGGCGTTTTTATGCACGGTTAATAAAAGCTTTAGAGTAAATCGATCAGCGATATTACTAAACACTTTCCAGGCAACATTTCTGATACGGTGAAATCTAAACCGTTAAACGACTTATCGTCTTTGCTCGCCAATTTTGCACTGCGTCTCCCAAATAAACGCACAGTAACTCATCGGGAAAGCAGAAGTCCGCAGTCTATTGGACGCAATCATTAGGATTAAGTCTATTTTTTCTACGCAGACGACAAGGCCTTTGGAAGCACGACTCTCGAACAATGCGCCGTTGATGGAAGTGAGTATTTCAAGATTACCTTAACTGTCGCTGCGTTTAGTCTCAGAAAGATTATTTGGGTGCTTAAAGGACAAATTGTTTGGACTTATTTGAAAATTTAAACTCCGCTCACGTCAGGCTGTTTACTTGGGGGTTCGGCATGGTTTTTGAACCTCCTATTTTGTAAATATGCGGATTAAAGGTAACATTTCTTATTTCGCATGCTGCTTCGAGTTGGCCATCGACCCTAAGCGTATTCCTTCGCAAAAACAACCGGATATATATTTTTCCAGGAACCTATAAACGAATGACTCACTGTAGTGCAAAATCGCCCAGAAAGAAGACACTGTGTGGCACTAGAACGTTCAAGATAGCGCCCACAGTAATTTTTCTCACAAACCGTTTCATTAATCTGTGCATGAATCGACTGCCCACAGAAAGGGCTAACACTACTGCTAACTTTTGAAATTCCAAATACCTCCTTGGGCAGTATAATGATCCTATGAAAATTTCTGAATCCGTCCGAGCAAGAGAAGCGCTCGCTGAAATTTTGTCTTTATTCCTACCACAGGAATAAAACATTTTTAGGTGAAGTAAGACTGAAAAATTTGAAATTTGGTAACTGATACTTGAAAACTAATTTGCAATCTACAATATAGACAGACACAGATTTCCATTCTTTAAACATAACCGAATTAGTCCAAAGAATCCTAACAAAAGTGGCATCTTCAAGTGATTTTCGCATGAACATGTGGGCTTAACAAAGGGAAAAGATTACGGACTATTTTTGATAAAAAGTCTCATATTGAAATTTATGGTTAGTGTTCTCGAAATGCAAAGGCATCAGCAAATGTACATGAATAGTTGGTTGGAAACTTTTAATTTTCAGGCGTTCCTATATAAATTGCGACCCTGTTTGTTTACGTTCACGGGAAAAACCACTCAGACGTCATAAACATAGAAATTTGCACACATGCTTGCCTCCTGCTGTCTTGCATAAAAAAGATGTTTTTATTGGTGCTGACAAGCGCTAAAATCAAAGTAACTAGATCTGGGTGAACCAACGGTCCGCTTTAAAAAACATTAACGTTATAAATGCTAACGAGCGATTATTCCAGTTATCTGTTCCACTAATCATTAAAGCAAAACGTAGGAGTTTGATGATGTACTAATGATCCTGAGATTGGTATCAATTATTTATTTTGTTTTAATATAACCTTGTTATATCGCTGATGAAATGTGCAGGTTTCAGTAACTGTTTTTATCTGCACTTGTCTCATAAGAATCGCAAAATATGGAGCATGTATTCTGAAATAGAATAGTTTGCTTGAGCGATCAGCTTACTGTGTCAGATTTGGTGGATTTTAGATATTGCAGTGAAATGGGCAGGCGACCGGATCCAAATGCGCTTAAGCTCACGGCTCCCAGTGGCACATGGAAACTCATCTTGCAAAAGTGTTGACCGCACTCAGGCCTCCTCCTTTCCCTCGTGGATTCGAGTCCCCTCATCCCTCCATCCTCATATGGGGCCGAGTTTTTCAAAATTTGATTAAAATAAATTAATAAACATCTGCCAAAACCGAGTTTCATGGCCAGAAATCGAGTTTGAAGGCTCAGAACAATAAACAAAATGTTCCGGTGCTCGACCACCCTTTTCTATCTTCAACTAAAATTGTTTTAGGAAACCATCCATATGGTATAAATCAAGTGGGGATGCAGGTCCAAACCACGCCTCAAAATGAACTATTATAGGAATAAATTGGTGTTTTTGTCAGATTTGAATTATTTATTTGATCCAGTTGTAAAAAGCCAGCGACTTCCGTAGAGTTCGAACCTAGGAAAGCAAGGTTAAGGCTTGAGTACAGCCAGCGTTCTAGCCAGGTGAGCTACCATGTTCCATCGGGAGCCGTCATTTGTGTCAAGTCACCCGCACAGTCTACCGTAACATAGAAAATCCAACAAATCTCACACATTAAGTAAGTCGGAAGACAGCTCCGATCGAGAATGGCCGAACACGCGGCAGCGGTGCGCAGAAATGACGCCAGCTCTCAAGTTGTGGCTCATTCTTCGAGATCCGGCCACACATTCAACTTCGATGAGGCCGAAATTCTCGCAAGAGGTGACAACCGCGTGAGCCGGGAGCTACTGGAATCATGGTTTACTGGCCCCCAGTTCATCAACAAGTGCAACGATCTTCCGACTCCATACTCCGTGCTAAAACTTTGCCTAGGCGGAGTAACAAGCCATGCGGGGAGCGCAGAGGTGAACACTTTTCCCAACAGCGGGGTCGCTGCGTCAGATGGTCGAGCAATCATCACTTCAACATCCAACGCACGTGATGAAATTGCAGCAATTATCGACTCGAATGTCGGCCATCAAGCAATGACCACACCAAGTGCGACGATCCGGAGGAAGGGGGGGGGAGCCGTGAATGTTCATAGGTATGCGGTAGCATGGTTACTGCATTCTATAAATACCACAGCCCCTTGTGCAACAACCACCCGTTTCTGTTTCTTTGTCTCTGATAATGGACTCGAGTAGGAATCCGAAACGTCGCACTAATAAAGCTCTTGTCCCGGCGATCGTGTCTCCTTCTTCAAGTAAGTTGACTGCCCAAACAGAATTTTCCAAGTTTCTGGTCTTGAATCCACCAGACGACTACCAGGCAGATTTTGAATAATTTTTTTTGATTCAACTACTGGTCACCTAGTGTATTCTAGGGAGTTCAAAGGTGAAGACCTACATTTCCCTCAATAAACTGAACTGAAAATAGGGTAGTTACGAAATGCTGCTGAGGCCGTCAGCTTACTGTGTCAGATTTGGTGGATTCCAGATATTACAGAATGCTGGAAGGGCAACTTGATTCAAATGTGCTTAAGCTCACGGTAGGTCCTCTGGCTCGAGTCTTGATCACACTCGGGCCTCCCCCTTCCTGTCGGGGATTCGAATCATCTTCCACCTGCCCCGAGCTTTTCACAGTTGTGTTAAAATGAATTTACAAATATCAATCAAAACCTATTTTTATAGCCAGATATCGTGTCTTGATTATTTTCACACAGTGCTGACACTCGTGCCTACTTCACCTGGCCTTTCCCCTGGCGCGATTGACTCGCAAATTCAAAACAAATATAAATCATCCCGTTTTCGTCCGATTTGAGAGACGGACTCCAAGTTATTTCAAGAGGTCAAATATAATTATGTGGATGTATGCGTCGGAAGGTTTTGTCGCTTTTCGCTGAAGGTTTGTCTTAATACTGAGGATGTGCACACTATAGACTACTCAGTAGAGATGGGAGGTTTGTCTGTGATAACTTGGAACAAGACCTTCCATCGTATATTCACGATGTCGGCAGATCAAGTCAGGCCTGAAAAGCTGTGTAGATTATTAAAATCTTACAAACATATTTGAATTACGTGAGCCTAGTAGTCCTTTGATGCATTCCAGACTGATTGCTTTGGAATTCCCACTTAGGCAGCCAGCTTACTGTATCAAAGTTTGTGTATTACAGACGTTGCAGTAGGCTGTACGGGTAACTTGATCCAAATGTGATTAAATTCCTGTCTTTCGTTGGGGCCTCGTAACTGAGGTGGCTAGAGATTTGGCTGTTTTAAAGCCTTCCCCTTGGTGTCTTGCGTTCGAATATTACCAGGGCGCCGAGGTTTTCAGAGTTAAGTCAATATGAAAAATATTCTGCTTTTTGTCGCTTCCGAGATAGGGACAAACCTAAAACACATTATGTAACCTAACTCATGAAACATTATGACGTAAAATGAGACAATCATTTAACGCAACTTATATGCTGCATGTCTTAATTATTTGCCTAGCATATTCAGGAAAATGTCGTTTGTCGCATGTACGAAATGTTTATAGATAATACTACATATGCGAAATATCTAAAAATTTTTGCGGAAATATGCGTTTCTTGTATTCCAGCGGTCTTAAATGCCAATAGCTATTCCGAATAAACTCAGGCATCTAAGCGTGCTCTTTTATGTAATGTGAATAATTCAAACTCGGGCGGTTTATTAAATGGAACTTGTCTCACTTGAAGACTGATCTACTTCCATAACGTAGATGAGGAAAAAAGTGTAAAATAACAAGTTATTTTTTACAGAAAAAGGGGTTTGATCGGTTTTGAAAGGTCACATTTGCAAATCTGTGATTTCTTTTCTTAAAACGTAGTAATGACGCCAACTAACAATCCTTTGTTCAAACTTCACGAAACT
The DNA here is from genome assembly GCA_902702965.1 of Spirometra erinaceieuropaei. Taxonomy (NCBI): domain Eukaryota; kingdom Metazoa; phylum Platyhelminthes; class Cestoda; order Diphyllobothriidea; family Diphyllobothriidae; genus Spirometra; species Spirometra erinaceieuropaei. Next base: position 555,569 of record CACRXP010000039.1, on the reverse strand, counting down.
TTCATGACACTTGCAAATATTCGATAAATTACCGAAAAAGACCCTTTACAAGGTGGCTATGTTAATCTTTAGGCCTAATGCATAACACTTTTCTTATGGTTCGATTTCCGCTTATGCAAAATTCGAAAACGGAAAAGGCAGAAGATAAGCAGTTTCCGCAATATCTCAACATTTTTGGAGCCCTCTGTTGTGCACTTATGTTCAAGGGACAGTGCCTAAAAATAAATGCTTGCAGGAGGTATCTTATTTTAAATGTTTTAATAAAAATATGTAATGAAATCTACATTTATGAACATTCAACTAAAGCAGTGCAAAATGTTATATATTTATTGATATTTCAAGGATGATATGAAGCTCATCGTACTCCAACAAAAACTACGAATAGCTTTTGGGGAAAAAATAGTCTTTTGATACACAGACATGGGATGTTAATCATTGCAACTACCAATTTGATTTAGATGTATAAGTTACTGTACGACCGGTCAACATGTGGCCCAAGGCAGATGTTTACCAGTATTTCATCTCCGTCGGTAAAAGTAAGCCGAACCCTGTCTGCCATAGTTAAATACAACTGAGACAAGGTAAAAACAAAAAACAGAGACACTTTCACGAGAACCCCTTGGAATTTATCTTCAAACGGTGGGTTGTTGTCTAAATCCCACACTTGACGTTACACTTATTTGTGAGGGATATCTAAGTGCATACCTCATCAAAGACCCATTTTCAAAGCTAGTCTGTCTGTGTTGTTTTGTTTATCCAGTTATTTGCATAAACAGGTATTTATCAATCTAAAACCTAACATGAGTCCAGCACAACGTCTTTTACTGTTTTTGGAATTTTCACTTTTTCTTTTAATTTAATATTTATAGACAATTTAATATCGATTTGCGTAAAGATTCGAGGTCCAGACATTGTATCGCGTTCATCATCTCCCGAAGAAGAAGAAGAAGAGAGGGCGAATTCATGGACCATATTGAATTCGAACTGACGTTTCGGAAACGGCTGACGTGGGAGAGGCCAAGCGACACGTTGATTTTACCACAATTTCGTCGACCCAAAAGGGAACAAAGGTCACGCAGACCTATCAGCGGTCAGCCCCGGGAACGTCTAAGCCAGTCAGCAGGAAACAGGCAGGTCAAAGTTCGTGCGTCCAGTACGGCTATAATACGAGGCAAGCGGCAAGACTGAACAACTTAAGACCGGCAAGTGCAACAATTACGCCACTCTGATGATGGAAACTAGGAATTTTCCGAAACGTCAGTTCGAATACATTATAGTCCACAAATTCACCCTCTCTTCCTCTTCGTCTTCTTCGGGAGATGATGAACGCGATGCAGTTTAATATAAATTATATTTGTACTAATAATCCTTTTTGTGTTCCTCGTTGACATAAACAGCGTTAATTATTTTTTAAAGTTTCGGTCCATTCGTTTCGGCCTGTTTGCGAGTCGTTAGCGGTCTCTCGTAAATTATTGCACCAATCATGAAATTAGATAGACGTGTAGTGTTGATCATCTGCATTTGATGTAATACATCGCAGACAGGCAAACTCAGTTTAACTGCCCGCCTGTAGCACAAAGAAGAATGTCTTTGGCCACGCTATCAAAGGTTTTGAGAATAGACAGTGCATTCCACACTGCTGCANGGACCATCGTATTTAGGAGCATAGAAATCTTACTTAAAATACACTTTTTAAATCTCTGTCATCCAAAATAGCCCACTGCAATCCTAACAGCAGTGGTTTGCGCAGCTTGCGAATTTTTCCTCTAATATTTCAGTAGATATACATTCTTATTGCAATGTCGGATCTTGTTACATAAGGAATTGATTTGAAAGGGTCGTATTATCATAACATAACTTCCTGTTCTTTGGCTATTTTTATAGTTAGCTAGTGCGTTTTATGCCCTCAGAATGCCAAAATTGCCCAGTAAACGACAAAAAGCCTTATAAAATTCTAAGGGGATAAAATATACAAAACAAAAAAAAAGAATTTGGCACGAGACATAAATTTGCGGCTGCAAAACATCATGAGCAGTTTTAGAATGGAAAAGCAAACGGGTCAGTGGATTATATGCTGCAGGTTACATCATGTTTATTATTTCAACTGTTTGCGTTTTATCTTATTTCCCGATACAGGACACAACACAGATGAAGCGATTTTGGCGGCAATCGATTATGACGCAACAAAACCGATCGCGTGAGCGCTGCAGGCAGGAAATCTTTAAGTTGACCAGTTGCGTCCTCCCTCGTCTGCTCACGTTCTCATACTTTACAGAAGTATTTGCTGGGGGCGGGTTTGTCGTTTGCATTCTACCGAAACAATCTTCGGATTTCAAGATCTACGTACCGAAATGCTTGACCGGCTTGATGTGCATTCAACTTAAAGATCAGCATTATATCAACTCACTTTCTATTAACCATGATCTACGTGGGGATTTTGCTTGAAGGCTTTCACTGTTTGATTGCATTTTCAAGGGGAAAGTAATAAGTATTCAATGAATATGGACAACAATACCACTATCAGTGTAGGCAATCCAGAGGTATAGTGACAGCGGTCGGTACTGGCTGGTCAAAATATAAATTAGGATTTGTAGGAGGGAACGAAGATAGCTGGCACGGCCTGGTTGACACCTAGACATTCCACCGCAACCCCTGATTCCCAAGAAACACTTAGCCAACAAAAGCCGCAAAATAGCGGGTCGACAAGACGACGAGGATGACTGGAAAACCATGCTCATGACCTGTGTACCCAGCTGGAACGCAAGCGTATCCACCGGCAGGGAACCAGGTACCAAGGAACTGCCAGGCCACACCAGGCTGCGAGGGTCATGGTTTGCTGATCATGGCATAGCAGATGCTTAAACTCCATGGGGCCATCCTTCAGCTTACTCGTCAAGACACTGAAAACTCAGATATTCAGCTACCTGTGGACGGGCCAAATGCGGCGGGAGAAACGCGACCTATGCAGCCACTTAGACTACGTGGTGAAGCTCAACTTATCCTGGCAATCCTCAGTCCTTAGATCAAAACACGCATTTTGCGTGCTATATTTCCTTCTTCGTTTTCAAAATTTAAGTTTTAAGATAACATTTTTGTTGATTAGTCTGCGTGCACTAGACAAAACTTTGTTTTTCATGGATTTTGTGCATATCCAAGCTGCTGCATACTTCTTATTTGTTTTCTGATTTTTCCATCTGATAGGCCGTTGCGGAATTTGTTTATACCAATAACTTCTTCCTTGTTTACTTGTCTTAAAACTACACTGGAAAAAATAATCCAAATTTGTCAAAATGTTTATTTACCCATTGGCTACAAGTCAACACAACAAATGTTCTTGCCTCCAAAGATTTATAATTTGGATTACTTTCAAAATAAATATCCCTAATTTTTGGGAAACAGGACATCATGGCTCATTTCTCCCGATTGAACGTGCCTTTTTCATGTGATCGACTGCACGTAAACATTTTGCTTGTTGAATTATTCAGAATGCGTGTCTTGCCTTACATTCTCTCGCAAAATGTGTCCCTCTTCTGGCATATTTTCTCTTCACCCTAAAACGTTTCCTAAGCCAAAGAAACACACGAACAGCTGTAAATCCCTCCCACGCGTTGACAGCTTCAAATCATAGAATAACAGGTGTTTGACTTCATGCGGGATAGCAAAACGGCTCGCCGAGCGGTTTAATTGGCGGATGAGAGTAACGGAATTGGGGCAACTACTCTTAATAGTCAAAGCCAACTTTAGGGCTTCGTACAAAAGTTGAAGCAAGCATGCGGGGCAGGATTTCATGGTATCAAAAACATTCGCGACGGCTCGTCAGCTGCAGCCTATTGCTCTATACCATAGAAAACGAGTGGGAAGACTAGAGTAGTTTGAATTCGTACAGAAAATCAATTCAGAAAAAACAAGGTCTTCGTTTTGGGTTATGTTGGCTATTTAATAAAATTAGTAACTTAAACTTCCAATTCAACGGACGAAGGATGTCTTGCCAATGCACGCTAATTCGAATTCTGTTTATGAATTCACATGTACCTGCGGATGCAAGTACATTGGGCGAGCGTGCAGGCAATTGGCAGCCCCATCTATTGGGCACCTGCAAAGATGGCTTCTAAAGCAAAAAACCGAATTCCGCGCTTCTCAATTATAAAATATCTACTTGATAGTGGTTGATCCCTCGACTCTTAAACATCCTTTGGAGTACTTGTTCGGGCACAAACATCTCAGACGTTGCTTTACCTGGAAGCGACCTGTATACGAAGGGCGAAAACAGATCTTTGTAAGCAGATAAAACTTACGAGTAGTATAACTTTGTCATGGTAGTCTCAAGCCCCATAATTTTCACATTCCCTGTCTTTTTGCTCGTTAACGTCTTTTTCCTTCTGTTCTTCCTATGCCGTACCTAAGTTACTAACTTCATCGATTAGCCGGCATTACCCAGAACGATGACCGTGTTTTTTCTGCACTGCTTTACTGCCCACACGTTATCTATACTGCAAAACAACAGTACTCGGTTGACGAGTCGTCGGGAAATTATTTGGTACCAATGAACCCTGCCCTGCATGAATGCTTCGGCTTTTCACCAGGGATAAAATGCTACAAAACATGCAAAAGTCAATTTTTGCCAATTTTAGTCTTACATCCACATTTAGACGGCCTGAGCTGCGGTGAAAAATGTTCCTTTTTAAAAAGTGGATGTTTGCCGTGTACCTCCAGATAATTGAAAAAGACTTACATGATCGAAATAACGGTCTGCCGAAGGTACACATGGCAAATGTGCAACTCAGGTCAATCGTATCCCCTCGTGGAATTCCCACGTATGGTTTGGCAAAATGGATGTTTTTGGTCGAAGGCTCACCAACAGCAGTGTCATCTGCGTAGCAATTCCTCGAAGGCATAAAACATATGAGGTTAGAGCCAGACGAGTCCGTGGTATCCTTTGATGTCGTTTCGCTCTTCACCTCCATTCCACAGCAATTAGCGATAGACGTTGTGGACCAACTACTGGCAGAGCGTTATGAGGAGGGAGACAAACCCTTGAAGTCTGAGCATCTGCTCGAGCTTTTGCTATACTGTCTCAAGACCTATTTCACCTTCGGTGGACAAATGTACGAACAAATAAAAGGCACTCCTATGGTCTCCCCTATATCAAGCCTAATCGCTGAAGTAGTTCTTCAACGAGTAGAACATTGGTGTTCACCAGGTATCAACCAAAGTTCTGGGCCCGCCATGTCGATGACACCTTGGTCGTTGTCAAAACAACTGACATTGAACACCTAAAGGAACTACTGAACTCGGTTGACCCGGATATTCAATTAACGATGGAAGCAGACACAAACGACTAACTGCCTTTCCTTGACGTACTTGTGCGCCGGTGTATCACTGGACAGCAGCAAACTACAGTATTCCGAAAATCCACCGACACAAGACAGATCCTACACTTCAACAGCAACCATCTTCTGTCTCACAAGCGTAGTTGTGTCCGCACTCTATTCCAAAGAGCCGAAACACACTGCAGCACACCAGAAGATAAAAGGGTCGAACAATTTTACCTTGTGGACCTATTTGCAGCCAATGGTTATCCCAGGCATTTCATCGAGAAAAGCGCCGTCCTCCGTTCCGGTCGGTGCCTGATCTATTGGGCACCTGTAAAGCTGGCTTCTGAAGCAAGAAAACCAAATTCCGCGCTCACCAATTATAAAATACCTGTTTGAGAAATGTCAGTCCCTCGACTCTAAAACATCTTTCCGAGTACTTGTTTGGGCACGAAAATCTCGGACCTTGCGTTACCTTCAGTCGGCCTATATACGCAGAATGAAACCAGATCTTTGTAAACAGATAAAACTTACGAGTAGTTTAACTTTGTCATGGTAGTCTCAAGCCCCATAATTTTCCCATTCCCTGTCTTTTTGCTCGTTAACGTCTTTTTCCTTCTGTTCTTCCTATGCCGTACCTAAGTTACTAACTTCATCGATTAGCCGGCATTACCCAGAACGATGACCTTGTTGATTCTGCACTGCTTTTCTGAACGAATTCAAACATATTGTTTACTGCCCACACGTTATCTATGCTGCAAAACAACAGCACTCGGCTGATGAGTTGTCCGGAAATTATTTTGCACCAATAAACCCTGCCGTGCATGCTTGTTTCGGCTTTACACCAGGGATAAAATAGTATAAATCATGCAAATGTCAATGTTTGCCAATTCTAGTCTTAAATCTACATTCAGATGGCCTGAGCTGCGGTGAAAAATGTTTCTTTTTAAAAAGTGGATGTTTGTACCTTTAGACACTGGAAAAAAGACTTACATGGCCCGAACGACAGTATAGAAAGCCTGACCAACAATTCGAGCTGGGTAGGTCCATCAAACAAGAAAACTTTACGACACCCTATTGCCGGCTGTACACACCAGTTGGAATCTACCTCGACTTGAATACCGAAAATAATAATCTTCAGCTGGGTTCTGTATGATTATGGACTTTACATAAGAGCAATCGACCATAACCTATTAAAACGGTTGTACATTGCGGACTTCCAGTAAACAGCTGTTTCGGCTTCCCTTGAGAAATGTCTCTTGTGTTGATTGCTCATTCATAAACATCCCTCTCTGACTTTCGATGAAGGCGCCAACGGAAAGTGAGCATCGTTTTTTCTTCTGCAATTAGGAGAGATCGGGTGAAAGTTATTTAATATGACTGTTGGAAACAGTACATGTGCGAGTTGCCTAAGGACTTACAGTACCTGTGCTAACTCATGAAATGTCACGAATTAACACAGGTTAACGCCTTTAACGCAAAATCGGTAAACACTACGGCTCCCAAAGTCTGATAGCGGAAAATAAACGATGTGCCAAAGAAATAAAGCAAAGTTTGGTTAAGAAAATATTATTTACTGAGATAATAATAAATAATTTTCGACAAAAGTCACATTTTCGAGAAACGCCTATATTACAACCAAGTTAATAAAGGCTACGTATGAGGACGTATAAAGGAGGAGGGCGCATAAAAGGTCATCAGCAAAAGCAAGATGCATCCTTAGAAAGGGATTTTTGAAGCAGTGTATGAAGCAGTTTAATGCAATTGTCTGAAAAATTTGATCGTCCCACACAGTCCTAAAGAACTTCACAATGACTGTGAACGTCTTGGGTCTGTGACTTGAACTCCATCCTTGTAAAAAACAAGTAAATCAACATACTAGAAAAAATATACGCACAGGCATTATTAGATAAGTTGATTCATAAAAAAATTTCCCTCCCATGTGGAAAGTAGGCAACAAACATCTTTATACTTTTAAATAAAGCTGAAACGTGTTGTTTAAATCTACTTATTTGTAAAGTCGGATTTGATGATTAAGTGAGCGTTCAAGTGGAAGTTGTCTCAGTAAAAGTCGCTCACATATCTTAGATGAAGAAACCCGGATCAACAAATTTGTTTCATTAAGTTATCTCTTTCTTTGACAACGCTGAACCAAAGGAATTAAAGGAATCTTGTATTTTTCTTATTTTGTGAGATTAAAGTTAGGTCTTAAGAAGGATGTAAAAGAACCTACTCACAGCAGCTTGTCATATTACAAATTAAAAAACATGAATAATAGCCTTTCTGTTTTCTCTTATTAAAAAGTAAAGTAAAATATTTTTTGCTTGCTCATAGGAAATAAGGATTTAAATAGTTTTGGAATTGAAAGCCAAAATGTACACTGCACACTGTTGGTGCGTACCACTTTTCTCTCCGCACACTTTTAACACTGTCTTATAAAATCATATATTGGAGTTACCTAGTCTCTGTCTATTTTCGTTGGCTGGCCCTAATTTAACCAGTTCTCCAGATGCTTTAGTTCCCAGAATATATAAAAAACAAAGTCATAACTTTTTTCGAATCAACAGTAACTTTGGTCTGATTATGTACGTTGTAAGGCACCTTAGGCATATTTCCCGGCAAAGCTTATCAGCCTGCTCAAAATTTATTTAGGTTTATGATGACAGAGAAAAGGAGGCATGTTAAACTAAGATTAGTTCATTCTAAATGGCAATTTAATTTAATTTTTCATCAAGAACTGCCAAAGCGAAACTCATTATTTTTATGCAAATGCACCACAAAATGTACCGTGAAGACGTTCTTGAGTTTAAAAATGTTTGCTTATTGTGCGAGCTACAGCAAAACAGCGTATAGAACTCAGCTGAAGAACTTTAAAGCTTTGAGTTTGAGATGCCTGAAATATACATACGTCTAAATCCCGAGATAGTTGCATTGGACATAGTTTATTGTATCTTATTAAGGGTTTGCATTGCAACTAGGCGCGTCCAATCATAGATGGCGAAGTTTGCAGGTCCAAAAGGTAAATGAGGGAAAAGACGAAATGCTTACAAAAATGAAGAGAGCCTGTTCTTTGTGATTATCATTAGGATAACGCTTTATGGCCTTCTCAAATCGTAATTTCTATAAACGGTTAGAAACAGCCTTTAATTATGCTGATTTATTTGGCTACCAGATTTTCGCACTTCGCCTTTAAGTACTTATATTGAACTTCAAAATACCCTAAATATATCGCCCAAATAAACATTCGCTAATCATGCTCAGTCCTAATGGTTGACCTGACTATCCAATTACATCGTGGAAACCGGTCCAACAGCATCAAACAAAGCTCCCGGTTAATACTGAGGTGCTTCAGTTGAAAGAAAATAAGTAAACAACAGCGGAAATAGTATTTTGCAATTTGGAATTAGCAATTATCTTAGAAAAAAAGAAATAACGAAAGCTCGAATACTTGTCTTAATTAATTAAACCTAGCTTATAGATACGCATAAAGTCTGCCCTACAACCAATTGGCAAAATAAAACAAACTGAGCACGAAATTATTTGCAAATGCTCTTCGGTTATCGCCGGTACAAAGTTCGTTTAAACAAAAATGCAATAGGACGTTTGCATTCATTAAACTGCCTGATGTTTAATTATGACTGCACTTTTCATGTCTTTGTGCTGCCCCAGATGCGATTAAATATGTAAAAGAAAACAAAACTCAATTCAGCCGAAAAGAACGTTACAGGTATAGCAAATGCTTATAAACCGCATGATAGGCGACTAATGTATACAATTATGAATATCATTTTAACTTTTATAAAGTTATTGTGTGCTCAGCTCTCCCTATTGATCCTTTGATCAATTTTGAAAAAGGATGGGTCCTTTAGTTAGTGACGCGGCCATCGACGCAAAACAATTATTGAGGTTTTTTGTGGGCAATAAATCTCAAACGGTTTTTTAATGCCGATGAGCTATGGGTGAAATTTATCAACTCGCCCATACACTAAAGCCAATTGCTTGAAAAAATTAGCGTCCGCAAATAAGGTCTGCAACAAGCATGCTTCAAATCGAATATAAATTTTCCCTAGGAGATTACCATTATAAGAAGCTCTCTTATATAGTTTCTGGCTGGTAAATAGCGGCGTCTTTTTTCTGTTCGCAGAATAAATCCGTAAATAAATGGGAATATTTTTCCGACATACGCATGAGTCTTCGGCCGCAGGCGAAAACAACTTGCTGTTCTACTTTCTCCGTAGGCATGCTTACTTCCATCGGGGATTTGCGATTATCACTGGACCACACAGCAACCACACAGATAAGAATACTCAGACAGGCTCGTCATATTAATTATCGTGTTGCATGATATTACATCACTTCTGTCGGATATATATTTTCCGTGTAAAGGAATCATATATGACTATATTGTGTTGAGAAGAATATATAAAGGGCTCATACAATTTCGTAATGGATATGGACCATGTCTTCTACGTTAGAAGCAAATTTTATAAATTTGCTCCTCCAGTGTCGTAGAACTGGACATTTTGCGATCTGAAAAAATCTCGTGGCATGAAAATTTTTAAAACCAAAAGACACTCTCTTCAGGAAGAAAATCTAAAAAAGATTAAGATATGGCTATGTAGCCCCACCTGTTGGAAACAATGTTGGTGGGGTTGAGTTTAGGGGTCAGAGTTAGTAGTTAGTGTAAGGTGATTAGGACTTAGGGTTGGAGGTTACGGTTTGGGGCTAGGGTGTGAGGTTATGATTTGGGTTTAGAATTAACGGTTAGAGTTAGGGGTTTGGACAACTATTTCTCAAACACTCAAACTACAATCGTGCATTCCCAATAGCTTTCATTTTGCATAAACAACTTGACCTTTTCGCTTGTACATTCTTTAGCCCCACCTGTAAAAAAGCCCTATTACCACCGGTCTGTATTACAATAGGTTGGAGTTCGCTCACTTCATGTGGGGCTACATAACCACATCCGACCAAAAAGCGGTTTACTACCAAATAAGTAGAAAAAAGGACATTTTTGTGCCGGGTTTCTATACAATATGTGGGAATTTATAGGGACATAAAAAATCGACGGACGAAATTCATAGTACTTTAGTGATCATTTTATGCGGAACTTAATTACGGAGGCGATCGATAAGAGGGTCGTTTGAAAATTAGCATTTTAAGATGACTTGGATATTTTGGCTTTGTGCAACATGATAACTAACGTGTCAGCTACTCTTGGGTAATCTTTTCGAATTGAAGGCTTTTTTTCAGAAGTTAGCTCAAACGCATATGGGATGGCACAGAGATATTGTTATGTATGCTAATATATTCGCTTAATCCGTTGCTTAATTCCGCATTAGCAGAAAAGATGCCACCACGAAAGCATGTTGCCGTAAGCCTAAAAATAAAAATATTCACTGAGAGGCAAATTTGATACGCAGTTACCTGTGGAATACTTGCTAAAGCTGGGGCATTACGGGTGCGTTAAAACGAAAAATGCCTGCAGGCGTTATTACTGCCTTTCAGTGCATAATATTACATGGGTTGAGAAGTCAAAACGGCCTGAAAGGCCCCCTTTTGAGACTAATGTGCTCATTCACATTTGGCTCAACTAACCTAGCAGGTTGTAATAGTTGATAACTTGCCAAGGGAATCTTCCTCCAGGGGTCGGGTTGGTCTTCCTCTGTTGCCCGTTTGTTCAGCGCCCGCTTTGATCGATAAAATGAGCTGGGAGAATCGTTCATTTACTTTCTCGACTGGGTTAAGGACATGTGTTACAACTATTTAAAATTTAGCGCTAATACAGCTTTCTCTTTGAGACAGAGGGTGTTTGCTGCTGAAGTATGGTATTTATCGTATGTTTAAGGTTTTCCATAGATCATGGTTTGCATTGTTTAATTTCGTTCCGGAGCGCAAGGACGTCGGGAAGATACATTGGTTGTTTGTTTCCTGAATCCGATATTTTGGCCAATAAAGTCCAGCACAGTTTACCATATTCAATGTGGAACGTCTTTTGAACCATGAAATTAGCATCAACATAACGGCTCTAAAAATGTGGTTAATATTTTGATGGCCTAAAATTGAACCTGAGGTATTTTTTCCCCAACCATCTGATCAACAGCCCTATCCACGCAGAGAGTCGGGCTACAACGCAGTTACGGCAATCCACTCTGATGAGAGTCGGCAGACCCTATTACCTGAATTCTGGTTTGTGTGCTGGCAGACACTGACGCGCATACAAGTGGATGCGGCTGCATACATTATGGCGTTAATCCCTACCGTTAGTTGCCTCGAACTCGTATTGTCATCAACGCGCAGATTATAGCTGTTATGGTCCTCGTTGTTTTAGATAGAAGAAGTGCGGTTATCTTAACAATGATGAATTTTGGCTAGAACAATTAGATAACTGTACTACATTCCAACGGCAGTCGTTAATAATCTTGCCAGAGGAAGTCTTGATAGTCACACTTAACAGGCCGCTTGTGACTCCAAGCCCAGATACGCGTTGGGAAACAATCTCCTGATAGGTAAATTAATATGATCCGCAGCAAAGTCCCTCACTGCAAAGGATGCACAGTCGTTCTCCGTCAGATAGTTGACCATCTTTCGAGTACGCTGCAAATGAGTACTTTCGACAGTGCTCTTGTTTGTTAAAATTGTTCGTCTTCTTTAAGTCCTGCGGGTTATGCACATGTGAAGTGTGCATGCCAAGAGTGGAACAGGCCAGATGCAGACAGCTGTTTCTTGGTCGGTACCGACTGTCACTACGTCATAGGGCTTATGAAGTGAGGCATGTCAAGTAGGCGTATGACCCTAACTGTTACGGTTAGGATCTCACTCGATCCTATTCTGTTCGTCCGCCAGCTTGCTACTGACGTCAACGAACGTTGTGTCATAGGACACATATCAAATATAATACATAAGCATCTCTCTAATTGTGCAACAGGCCAGACGTAAGTCGGTCAATAGTAAGTTAGCGGGCGGAAAGAATGTGATCGTGTAAGACCCGAACGCTTTCTTGGCATGAGAAATGCATGTTAGCTTACGAAGGTTAAAAGGGTGAGAGAGACGAGCACTCGTTTCGCCTTGATACGTGTCGACCTAGGCTCATTATTCGGGGTAGTATTTACGTGTTGTAGAGGTTTGGCGCCTTGCTCGCCTCAGCAGGAAGATACGGTGGCTGCAGCAAGGTAGGAGTGACATTTAAACCGACTGTTATTTCATCCTATGGGCCCCTCAGATTTACAAAACTGGTTACGTGGGTGTTCTCAAGATAGTTTGTCATGATCGGCTACCATTTAATGAAGTGTTCCGTCCGTTCTGAGCCAACCATTTTGTCTGGAGATTCAAAGATAAGTCAAAAGCTTGCCCTAGTTGTTTAAATGGTCTAGGTTTTGTTTATAAAAACAGCAGAAAGGGCGTGAATAGAAGCATTTCCTATATTTTAGGTGGAAACAAAATGTTGCGTCAGTAAGCCGGTAAAAATTTGGGAGGCTTCACTCCGAAAGCGAGTACTCTCGATCCCGTTTGTGCAATAAAAAACTACTCCAAAGGAATCGACACAAAAATTTAAACAATTCGGTAACCCCGGTAAACCGGACTCTTCTTTTTCTTCCAATAGGGCATCCGATATTTCCTGTCAAAATGACATTTCATTTGTTTGACTACCATTACATTTTCAACCGCTTGCTTGCTGTTCAGTTCTCCCTTGCATCAATGAGCTTTAGGCGTTTCAGTGACCTTATAAGTTATATGAATTATTATTTCTATAAGATATTTAGCACTGTTGCGCACGATATGCCTTTAATAAAGAAATTATTCCAGAATCAACAAAATGGAAAAATTAGATTCGGAAGGCCCTTTTCCTACAATTGGTATTCTTATGCAGATGCATTGCAGTTTAAGAAACATATTTTCTCTTTTACTTTAGGAACTTTCAAAAATAACAAACTCTTCTGCGCTTTGGAATAAGCATCTCACATTCAGTCAAATTATGGAGTTTACTTTAAAGCAAATAATCCATGTACTTTGCAGTGTACTTTTAATAGTTCAACAGGCCAAGACTTTGCACATCACAAACAAGCTTTTCCCGTGGCAAATCTTATTCAGGAATATCCATTTGGTTTATTTCTCGCGGCTCACGTTCGCTGTAACAGCGTACATTAACAGCAAATGGAACACGAAACAGTCAGATTTAGCCTGGTTATCAAAAAGACGGCTTGTGGTTGGTCTCTAAGCAATCCATTTATGTCCCAAGGTCATTTTTGCCGAAAATTTTGTGAAGCCCTGAAAGAATCACGTGACCTTACATATGGAATGACGATTTGCATAGGTCCTATCCAGTCTGTCCCCCCGAATAGATGATCACGGCTTTGAACTCATATCAGCTTTCATCTGCGTTCAACCTTAAACAGTTTTTACATTACGTGAGGCATTTCTCGTGGGTTTTTAAATTCATGTGGTGAGTGATTTTGTGTTGTGATAATTTGTGAGAACGTGAATTTTACGTTGTTAAGTTAATTTCAAAAGTTAGATGACTAGTAACCTATTTGCGTGTTTAAGGCAACTCCGCATTTTAAACCTTTGTGTGTAGGCAAGGACGAGCCTTCTAAAAATCAAACAACGGTAACAATGAGATATATACTGCAGGATAGGTTGGATAGGCTTCATACCTAAACAACCATTCTCCCGTTCATTCCGCAATGAGAACATACCAGTTAAAAGTAATGTCGGGCAACTTTGTTTATTTTCTACATTGTTAAAAAAGCATAAGATTGCTAATTTGTTTAGATACGGTGCTAAATGTCCAATGATTCATTAAGCCCGGGTTCATAGCTCGACTGAATCAGCACCTAGAAGGTAGCAGGCTAGAAATCGCCAATTCAGTGAGCCTAATTCGTCTTCATAGTGTCTGTTTACCATTAATTAAACATATTAATTTTTTTCACTAAACAATTTAAAAACAAAACGTCTCTTATTCATTAAGACACCCTTAGCATAGTGCACGACAGAGTCCTGCCTAGTTTAACGACTGTAAATCCCGTTTTTGTGCGCCATGAATTTGGATGAGATTTATCCACCGTCCCGCCTTCTCCTTTACTGTGAAAGTTTCTATCTCTCAGGTAATCCTTTAAAACCAGCACATAAGGAATAAAACGACATGCGTCAGTTTGAAGTTTGCTACACAAGATTTTGCATTTTTCTTTATGAATGACACCTTTTTCCTAATAATTGCGTTAGTCATTTCGAAGGCAAAGCATTCGAGTCGGCCTTACTCATTAGTGTTTGGGGTTTTTTCCGAAAATGTTGTAGCGGACGATAATGGCAGCAGTCATAAACCTCTAAGTTTGGAGGAATATTTTGAAATATGTCCCACGGGCTTACTTGCTGACAACCAGAAAGAGTTAGAAAATTTATTTTTAGGACAGGTAAGCCGACAGGAAAAGTGGTGCATTTGTATGACGGAAAAGAGGGAAAAACAAATTTTAAGTCACAGAGACATGTTCTTAGCCCGTAAGTTAGTGACGGCTTATTTGCCCCGTTTCAACAATTTCTCGGCTAATATGAAGGTAGGTGAGCTGTTTCGATAATTACCTTAGACATTCTGAAGAGTTTCGCCGTGTTACTCTTGTAACTTACTGATGTCAGCAACTGAGAGTTTTTCAGAACGTAGAACATGCTCAAAGTGTTCATGACTATTCAAAATTAGCTTACCTCATTTCTATGCAGTTTGTTCACCTAGCGTATCCTACGACCTGCGTTCATGACCATCGACCCATACTCAAACAAACTCGTTTCAAAAGACATTTTTAAAAAGGAAGAAAATCCAAAACTGAGAGACACCGTAAAAACAAAATGTTCCAGAATGCAGATGCATATCTGGATCCTATAGTACGCATAAACAAGTGGGTCCTATTCGCCTACAGTGGATTCGGCATGTTGTTTTAGTAAATTCCAACGAATACCGTATGAACCTTTTTGATCAGCTGATAGAAACAAAAGTTTAGCTCGCCTGGCTGCAAGAAACACACAAATGGGCGCCGCTCAGATGAGCTTATATCGTTTACGATAGGATATGTGGGATCCTCCCTTTCTTTCGCTGCAACAGAATAATGTTTTTTTGGACAGAAACAGTTGGCTGGACCTTTTATCCACAGATCACCGATCAAGCACACAGAGTGCAGACCGACAGCTTGAGGTCTCGTGAAACGTCTCTGACGGTGAGATCTAGATTCCTTTAGTAAAACAGTTTATATAACCAATTCCCTAGCTTTGTTTGTTTTTGCTTACGTGCGACAATGCAAGCTTCTCACGTGCTGATGACTGGTTCATATAGTTCGTTTCCACCCACGCTCAAACAGTGCTAACTTAACAGCTTCTATCTAGAACAGGTAAGGATAAAATGTTTTGCAAGGAATAGAAATTTGGCCAAACTTTGCTCTGGAGGAGGGAACTAAAACTATAATTAACTGTTGCGGCGGCGTTTATTATTTCCAGTAAAAGCACAGGTTTTTTCTAAACTCTTGGGTCACCCAGTCAGTTTATTCCTTGTAGAAACGTTATTTTAGTGCAGACAAAACCCAAAAAGCCTTTACTTAGATCTCACGATTTTATATAATTGTTCAACCATTCTACGTGGTTAACAAGTCTACCTCAAAGGAGTCTGGAGTATATCCCCTAACGCTGCCTTGTTTAATTTCCGGGGAAATTACTGTGAACTTGGAGTAAATCCTTCGGAACAGACCTCTTAGTGTACGTTCCGAAATTTGATCTCAATATTTGAGCCAAAATCCATCAGCTTCTGCGGATTAACCGCGTAATAATCACAAACCTCCAAAAGACATCCAGTGCCCGTGTTGTCAGTACGGTAAATAATCACACAATCCCCTAACGTCTTTACTAAGGTCACATTCTGACCGTTTATTTATTTGCAGCGAACCGTCTGTATTCGGAGGTGGCATAAAGAGACACAACCGTAAATCTCTTGAACGATGCCGTAAGGCGGTTATGTATTCTCAACTGTTGTACCCACTTCAGAAGTAAAAAGGCTTATCGCGTACTGAACTCAAGAAATTAGGCAATACTTTGGCGAATGAGAAAATCGTAATTTTTTATAAAGTTATTGGCTATTATTGACGGTAAAATTAGACGTACTAGGAATAAAATGTCATTGGGAGATTTTAAAAAGTTGATAGACGTTTAGAAATATGCACAAAAAAGTATTTGATCGATGCAGTTTTTCCCTTTATTTATCTAAAAACTATTTGCCTGACGGTAATTATGCTGTATATCTTTCTTATTTATGTACTGGAAGATGGGCACCCCAGGTTTAAAGTCCTTCATTACCATTGTTGAGCACATCCCAAGTTGGCATGTTTAACCTTGGGAATTATAGAAAACATTATCTTGCACCCTTGATAAGCAGAGAAAATATGCGCCGAAAAGACTGAAACAGACATAGCGCTTGGCCAATGATATGTACTATTGCCAGGCAAATAGTTACATAAAGTTTAATGATTTCCTGCTAGGAACGACTATTAGCGTTTCTTCTGAAATCGTTGGAGTTTAGACAAGTATTCACACTTCCGAGCTTATTTTAAGCTTATTGTTGGGGCCTTTTTGTAACAGAAGGTTCTTTTGGATGATATACTAACACTTCTGTGCCTCATCATACTTCTTTGATTTTAACCGTAACTATGACTTTCTGACGGAAGCGCTCGTTACGAATTGGAGGTTGCATATACCAAGAAAATTTAATATGTTCAGATTGGCGAAGTTGAGATATCCGAGTAGAGTATATGAAGACGAAGACAGGCTCTCCGTAAGAGGTTTATTTAAGCGCTGACGTTTCAAAGAGCTGGGTCGGCTCTTCATTGTCAAAGCGTAAAATGCACTTAATCGATTAGAAATTTGATTCAAAGTGGCAGTTGTGTTGGCCGGCCTCATGCTGATCGATTTTTCCTCTTCTCTCGCTGCCTCGGCCTCTCGGGAGATGGTTGACGGGCGTTTTGCCTGTGTGCTTTGTGAGTTACCACTCCGTCGAGGGGAACTGATTGGACTTTAGTCGGGCGGTCGGTCTGGCAGTTCTTCTTCTTCCTCACCGAGTAAACTCAGCGTCGGGCTATCTCCGTGCGGCCTTCTTAAGTCCGGTGTGGTTGCTTAGTCCTGAGCTTTACGATTGTGATGAACCACGCTAACTCTCGAGGCGTGGTTCTCCGATGCCCACTCTATCAACAGGCATCTGGACCTTCCTGCAGCTTACAAAATCCTACGTCATCACAATCGTAGAGCTCAGGACCAAACGACCACACCGAACTTAAAAAAGGCCGCACGGAGTTAGCCCAACGCTGAGTCTACTCGGTGAGGAAGAAGAAGAACTGCCAGACCGACCGCCCGACTAAAGTCCAATCAGTTCCCCTCGACGGAGTGGTAACTCACAAAGCACACAGGCAAAACGCCCGTCAACCATCTCCCGAGAGGCCGGGGCAGCGAGAGAAGAGGAAAAATCGATCAGCATGAGGCCGGCCAACACAACTGCCACTTTGAATCAAATTTCTAATCGATTAAGTGCATTTTACGCTTTGACAATGAAGAGCCGACCCAGCTCTTTGAAACGTCGGCACTTAACTAAACCTCTTACGGAAAGCCTGTCTTCGTCTTCGACAAAAAGTCAATCTGTCTAAAACAGGCAGTTAATACGGCTAAAAGGTTGCGTGTTATATATATGTACTACCCTGGGGTTTTAATAATGTACTTTGGGAGTGTGAAGACAAAACATGACGTATGAGTGCTATTTATCAACACAAAACGGAAATGCAAGTTCCTCACCCGACTTGCTGTCTCCGTGCCGCACCCAACTAAATGAGGCAGACTTAGGAGTCAGGGACTTTGCCAGCGGATCTTTTTAATGCATCTCATTCCGTCCGCTTAACTGTGCTATGTTCTACATCAGGTTAACTTTGTTAAACAGATTACTAACCGTTGCTTGGCCCACTACATGAACCAGCTCTCATTAACCGTAGGCATAAAGTTTGATACGATTACAGATAGCGCATACAACTTAGCTGGAGCTCCTGTAATAAGGAAAGAAGTAACCAAGCGCACTTTGTTTTCTAAATCAGGATATGTATATGTAGTAATGGCGTCACGTAAAACACGGATATAAAAATAAAAATTGAGTGCTGTTCAGCGGTTCATAGAAGTGAGAGGAAAGAATTAGAAACAGGTAGATATTATTCGCTACTGTGCATGTGGAACATTCGTGTCCGGGGGTTGGGAGAACGGTGTGGATAATGGCATGCAGTTTGCATGTCAACTTGTCTTTGGCTACTATAAACACATCGTACATGCAGGCCTTCTGCGCGCTCAAGACTTACCTGCGTATTAACTAGCCTAAGGCCTACTTGTTAACTAGTTTGCCTCGATATCTTGATGATTCCTCTCGAGGATATCTTTATTTCTTCCTGTAAAGGATATGATATAAATTGTGTATTCTTCCACCAGGTTTTTTTGCCCGTGTTAATTTATACAAATGTCTTGTAAGAAGTCACGAAGGTCCCCTCCCACACTCGACTAGCAAGACGTTAGATGCTCCTTAAAGGTTTTGTTAGGAAGAAAAACGTCATTTGATCCTTAAACTGTTTTTAATAATGCGACTTCCATAAACGTCCACAGCATTACGAACATAGTCTGATGCGTGCACATTTACTACGGTTATATATCGTTTTCGTGATGTTATCTTGGAGTATTTAAAGCCCACACATGACGTATTTGTGTAGTTTTTTCACTGCAAAACGGAAATGCAAGTTCTCCGCCTGGATTGCTGTTTACACAATATCGAAAATAACTGATATTTACCCAAATTCTTCGATTTCATTATGGTCAGCGGAGCTCTTCATGCAAGCGCAGAGAGATAAGTCATTTTTTAAAAAAGTGGTTATCACATCTTTTTTAAACTAAACAACTCATGGTAAGGTAATATTTTTAACGGCCTTATAGAGATAGACATTTAAAAGACTGTTGTAGGAAAAAACCTTGTGCCATTCGGAAAGTCAGAAGCTTGCTCTTGAGTTCTTAAATGTTTGTTAATTAAATAACATCGGTTAAATGACTGAAAACGCATCCACTCAGTGGGTGATAGATGACTGGAAGCCGTGACCAAGTGCGGTCGCTTTATGGAGGGTAGGCAATAAATATGAGTACTGTTGGGTGCGTGACTTCTTTAAAACTAGCTATTTTGTTCTCTTCAGCACCACATGAGTTGGCATATGAAATTGTGACTCAGAAGCTGCAGGATGAAAACGTGAAAAAATACCTCCTCTGGTGCGTTAACCCATTGTTTTATGAGATTCATCCGTTCCGTTGTGCTTTATGGCTCTCTCTTAAGCCCAAACAGCAGCCGCGCAACGGCGCATAATATGGGCAGCACAACATTATCGGACAAAGGCAAGGGAGACTGGAGTAGCCACTTCTGGCATATTGGCAGTCTTCAGTCAGCTATACCCAACTCCGAGGTGTGTAACACCTGGGCTCCCACCCCACGACCTGTTGGCTAGAAGTCCAACGCTTCTAACTACTGAGCCCCCGGCTCGTTGTCGTGTCGGCAGCAGTCGGTAATATACCATGGTAATGCTCTTCTGTCTATATCGTGCGCCACTGTGCGGCTGCTGGTTGAGTTTGAGAGAGCGGGAGTCCCAAGACATGACGGACTAATGAGTTCCGTANCGGCCCTTATCACATCTACTTACTGGGTCAACTGATTTTATCAGTATCATAATGCTCCACGGCAAGATTTTAGAAGACGATTAGATGCAAAATAACCCCGTCCATAAAATTCATTTCAAATGAGAGGATAAATGATGCGTCACCAATGTATATCGTTTTACACTTTGTTTACAACTTTATATATGTATACTTACGAGCGTTAATATGGATTACGACCGCAAAGGCAATCGAGAGTCAGTTTACCAAAACACCCACCTGGATGAGTTTTAAAACAAGTCTAACGAAAGGCAGTATCATTCAGCTGGCATAAGCGTCCGGCCACTCTATGTATGTCGACAAAACAGTCAGCAAATCAACTCCTGTTTGCAGGACACATTCGAATGTTTAGAATTCATATTACGTTGATATAAAATATGCTGCATTTCAGAAGAACTTTATGCAGTGGACGCCCAAATCCGTCAGGTAGGGACACCGAAGCAGTCATTTGAAGAATTTCCGTGGGCAACTGATTAATTCAAGGACAATCGATCCCGGCCAGTGGGATATATGCGGGTCTCGCCAGTCCTGTTTGTACAGTTGACTTCTGGCTCCTAGCACACATTCTCCCCTATGTCTTCATGATATCCGTAGTATGCAATATGACTTTGGCCCACACCTGATACACAATTCGGTTTGATATCTACAAATGAAGTTGGAGAAAAGTGTTCTAAGTGAGAATCCAAATAACAGAATTTGTTAGGAAAGGCTGCCTATCTAATGTTGAAATGGCGATTACCGATCTGGGTATAGGACAGGCTCGTTCTGTTGAGCCTTATAGATTAATGGGCATTTTAGTTTACCTAGTTTCTTTTCAGCGTGGTCGCTATTGGCCTGCCTTGGTGGGCTTTAGACTGAACCTCAAGATACAACAAAAATAACACGCCCCGTGACCCAATCGGTAATGGGAATTCCAATAAAGTTAATTTTCCCAATCACAACAAAAAAGACAACAGCGCCATGCCTAAATGATTGAGTATTTCGCTAATTTGGCAAAGATTCTGGGTTAGAGTCTCTTGTGTTCCGAAAAATCTGAGGTTGGGTATGGCGGACTGACTACATCGAGCGGTTCCATCTCCAGTTTCTTTTTCAGCCCTCCCTTCAGTGCATCTCACCTAGCCCCCTATTGTCCTATGTGCTTAGTACGTTGAGCTGTGAAGGATGTGTCAAGGATTTTTTAATTACAAGAAAGTGGTAGCTTTCTTGGCCCTCCCAAAGTAACAGGTGGAGGAAACTTAAAGAAGAGGTGAATAGTGGTTCCTTTTGTCTAGATGTCCTTTTTAAATGTAGTTAAACATGGTGTTTTGCACTCTTCCTCCGATGGGATCCAAGGATCTGGGCCGTTTTTTGAAAACTTCTAAACAAAAAAGACGGAAGCATTCACTTAGCGTCGTTTGCCAAATCTGCAGATTTTCCAGGTATGGTTCATTGTGCGTGCCCAAAGGGGCTAATCTTTGCGTCGTTAGGAAAAAAAGTGATTACTTTTGAATGTGAAGAGTATCAGGAGCTAGCCTGTGCTCCTGCGCGTTACTGCCAGGCCGGTAGATATCAGCTGATGTAAGTCAATACGAATCGACTATTATTCATAGAAAATATTTCATCAAGCCTGTAAAATGAAAACGCTTATTGTAGCGCAGGACAACGAAGACGGATATGGGAAGTACAACCTAGCTACAGACCTCAAACGTTAAGGTTTAAATTCATAGGATTTCCTGTTAAATTGAAAACTAGTAACAGTTGAATTCAAATGCATGTTAGGTACCGATTTTCTCCGTTACGTAATAATTTGGTCTACTACAGCCACCTGCCGTGCCAGAACAGACTTATATTAAAACCTTGAGCTAGAAATAATTTGAGCGAATTCTAGAAGTGTCCACCTAATCCTCTCCGAAGTACCCATCGGTTTTTTGCCATCTGTGCGAAGACAGTTACGATCATCATAAAATGAATTTAAAGAAGTGCAGGGGAAATCTTAGAAAATCGACGTACTAATTTCCTGCAAATATCTTCACCTAAATGCACTTAAACTAATTGAATTATGGCCAACCAGCAAGCGTTTCTTGGTGCGCATACACTATTCTAGTGCTCAACAAGAAGCTGGGTTAGGGAAGCAGTTGTCTTCTGCAAATACTCTTCCCATGAAAAAGCATTTTGACAACAGAATTAATTATTCTTTGGCTGTTTGGTATTACAGTCAACTGGAAGGTTGTAGACGGTAAATACTAGTGTCATATAATGAGTTAAGATAAACGGTTAATCAGTGTCCTAATAAAATCTCTGTGTTATTTTATGTTCAGGCGTTAGGAGCCATTTGACTGAAGATATTCAAGACTCTTATGAAAAGGCAGAGAAGATATACACTATTTAAAAAAGCACAAAACATGCGGTGGTCTGTCTAGCGAAAGGCAATTGGAAAATGTCGAACTTTGGTTAGACATGACTGCATGCGTTGGTTCAATTGGGACGCACACAGTAAAGTGCATTTAAGCCGAGCGCTTCTAGAAAGCACAAATTTGGTACATAGGATCAGTTTAAGAATACATCTTCCTTGAAACATAAATTAAAAACAATTTTCCGGCCTCTAGATAATATAGCCAGAATGTGACTATGATAAAGTTGTTTGTCTAAAATTGCTGCCATAAAGTGGCAAGGTTTAGTACAATGTGGTCAAGCAGTAAGCACGTTTGGAATTATATTACTTTCAAAACAGAACTGAATAATTCACTATGCACTCTCACCTATGCTATTTTTGCCTTTGCAGGTGCTAGCCGTTTTCATTGAAAGAAAAGAGCGCTTTGCGTATAATTATGGGTTTCGTCTAACTGCAAACAGTACGGAAGTTGAAATAGCACGGTCAGTGGTGTCTGACCTGATTTAAGACGTCCTTCTGCCTTATAAACTAAAATATACAGGGCAAGGAAATGCAAAAAGGTGTCCTCAAATTGTTCATTCAATCAATTTAGTCTTCGAAGGATCCATATGCGGAAAATGTTTGATGGAGCGGCTTTTAGCCAAATTATAGATTGTTTAATTCTTAGTATAGTGTTAAAAATGGGGTTTACATTACAGGGACCTACAAGTTTAACTGGTTAATTCAGTCCTCTGACGTTCAATTGCACTTTTGCATACTGAGTTAAAAATCAAAAGTTATCGAATAAATTTATGGTAGAATGCCATTAGGTTGAAAACAAAATTGTTAAGTATAAGAAATAATAAAAAACGAATAAATCAAATAGTAATAAATTACCATTTTTTCCTTCACTCCCACTTACTAACACACAGATCTTCTTAAACCTACTTTAACGCAATGTGGACATCTAAGCCCAAAATGACATCATGGGACTAAATCAGAGCAAAAACTGTTTGAGAAGATTTTCGCGCCGATACAATGGCGGACGAAAATAGTATCTGCATTTATTCAGTAAGGTGAAGCAATATTGTCTTTATCCTAAATAAGCAGGATAAGGAGTATTTATTAAAAGAACGTTGAGGTGGTAGCTCAAAAGTTTACATTCCTGAAGAAGGAGACACGATCGCCGGGACAAGAGATTTATTAGTCTGACGTTTCGGATTCCTACTCGAATCCATCATCAGAGACAAAAAAGCAGAAACGAGTGGTTGTTTCACAAGGGGCTGCGGTATTTATAGGATGCAGAAGCCATGCTACCGCATACCTATGAACATTCACGGCTCCCCCCCCCCCTTCAGCCTGGATCGTCGCACTTTGTGTGATCATTGCTGGATGGCCGACATTCGAGTCGATAATTGCTGCAATTTCATCACATACATTGGATGTTGGCGTGATGATTGCTCGACTATCTGACGCACCGAACCCGGTGTTGGTAAAAGTGCTCACCTCTGCGCTCCCCGCATGGCTTGTAACTCCGCCTAGGCGAAGTTTCAGCACGGGGTATTGAATGGGAAGATCGTTGCACTTGTTGATGAACTGAGGGCCAGTAAACCATGATTCCAGTAGCTCCCGGCTCACGCGCTTGTCACCTCTTGCGAGAATTTCGGCCTCGGCGAATTTGAATGTGTGGCCGGATCTCGTCGAATGAGCCGCAACTTGAGTTTACATTCCGAAATATGGAAACTACATTTTCGCTGTGGTCAATTGTTAAAACGATAAGATTAACAGAACTCCAGAAACTAATAGAGGCACGTGCGAGAAGCGACTTTTCACATAAGAATATCAGCATATTTATGCAAGATAAAACTGGACGTATGTAAAAAAAAGCCGTTTACAGTAGAGGAAAAGCTTCACAACTTGACTTCAAATATTACTTACGTAGGATCTCAATTACCTCGGCCACAATTTTTCTTCTACACATCACCTGCACAGGTGAGGCTCCGTTTATCCTTTTCATTGAGATGGATTTCTTAAAACTAATACCTAAGTGCAAAGCTGAAAAATATTTTTTTAATAGTGTTTGATCATTTGTGAAGCATGCAGCGTCCGTAGGGGGCACTTTTACTATGATGGGTTGTTTTCAAATGGACATTGCTAAACTTTTAACAGCAGCGAATATGACAAGGGTTGGTATGGAAAATGCTTTAGAAAAAAGACTTGCGTTTTCGGACATGTTTTTGTTAGCCAAAGCCTGATGTTGAGAATGGTTTAGCAAGTATAATATTTCGAAAACCCAAACATAACTTGTTTTTGTTCTTCAAATATTTCACTTAATTAGATAATTGACCTTTCTTGAAATAGGGAAAAACTAGAGCATGGCCTTAGTATATAAACATGATTGGTTGTAGAGAAGGTTACCAGGCTCAGGCATGCTGTCGAAATTTAGGAAATTTTGCTTATTACGCGCAAACCGGCGCCAGTGCCTAAGCCGAATATCAATACTGATAAATAACAACTTAAAGGGAACTGAAAAGTGAAACAAATAAATGTCCCCTATTTTTAGAAAAGGTGAAACTCCTAGAAACAACAAAAATGGTTATGATTGGGTAAATTTAATTCTTAGGAGTACAATAAGCCTGCCCATGTGACAGAATGAGTGCAGTAAAAATATAATAATATCTAATAAGACTAGCGTTAACATATATTTTAGGAACTAGTGTAATTTCAGGTATTACGGTTCTCAAACAACCCACCTGAATATAGATTCCGAAGCGGTTTCTCGAGAAATGACAATAGAGAAAACGATTAGCAAGCAAATGAAACGCAAAAAAGTGAGGAAATCAAATGATTAGTGATATCAAGGTTCGGATTTGATTTTTCTCGTGTTTTAAATGTTTGCATAGATTCGGTTTCGAATAGCGCAATGTCCGAACGTCTGAAACATCAAAGAAGGGTTTAAAGCTTTGCTTTAGAACAATAAGTTATCCATTGTCTAACCGTTACGGTTTCATAGAACAAGTAAAAATGTACTTTCGCTTCCAATACCACAAGGATAAGATTTTAACTAACTTAACCACAAGTTGCCCCGGAAGTCATCTTCTGAAATTTTATTTGAATAGGTTAGGTACCGGTTATCTCGTAAGTTAAAGTGGATTTCTTAGGAGTGGAAACCATAAGCAAAGCTGAAATATATGCCTTTTTAAGGGTAAATTGCTATGAGTGTTTGACCATCCAAGAAGTATATATCGTTCCTCGGGGCGTCATTTAAAACAACAAGGTAGGTTTGAACAGACCGTTTTGCCTAATTTTTGCGGTAATTGCCAGATCTCTGAATCCACTTGACCGAGTGTAAGAGTTTGACAAGGGTTGATTCAGCGCAGACATTGTGTCGCACAACAACAAATGCCTCATGATATTCCAAAGAGATTATGAAGGGGGTTTCATCCGCATTGCATCAGTATGCAATTCGTTGTTTGTAGGTACCAGTTACATAAGGAATTCTCATAGGAGTTCAGTCACCCGCTTAAAAGTCTCCATATTTACGCATAAAGACGTCCGGGGAACGCAAATCTTTCTCTTCCTTCATTTCGTTTATTATTTTAACCTTTTGGTGCAGGTCACTTTTAGCAGCAGGGAATCACCCGATGTATTTGCCATTGTTAAAAATTGCATTTGTTACATATGTCGAATTTATATTTTAAAAAAGGGCAAATTTCTCTCTCTTTTTCTGTCTGCATACGTTCCGTTTATCGTTTTCTTGCTTGCTTTTGACGACAGGTTGTTCTATTTGACTAATACAGCGGACGGTAGCTAGTCGAAACAGTGGGTTTCTGCTTGTTACTTCATCCATCGCACCGTGATGATGTCTGAAAAACAGGACATGCACATTTTGAGCGCGGAGTATCCTCCTTTAGATGTCTCTGGCTATATGCATATATAAGTCACGCGTCCAAAAACGTCGTGCATTTGTCCGAAATATTTTATTTCTTTATATTTTTGAAAAGATAAATTGTCGTTTGAGAAGTAGGCTGCAAGCTTATACAGAGTCTGCTCTAATTCCATGAGGGGCAAATCTCCGTGCATGTATCGAGAAAAGCTCAATATCGACAGAATCGTTTGCACTGTTATTCACACCTATCAACATTTTAAATACATATGGTTATGAATAACCGAGGTAGTTTGCATTCCGCAATGATATAATAAAAGGAGAAGATTCGTCAGAAAATTGAGATATACTCATGAATTTTAAAGTGCGTAACAACGATCCGTCGTCAGAAGAACTGAAGTATGCGAGGGAGATAACCGCACTAGGCAGCTGGGGGTAGGGGACATCGAGGTTACATAGACAAAACAGACGTCAATGCGTGGTGATGAAACCCCAAGTTTGGGTAGGTGCCGGAAATTAGGGAGGTGCTGAATCCATGATATTCTAATGCCCGAACACGGTGTCTTAGGGTGGACGCATGCCGGAGAGCTGTGAACGCGAACCCATAATGAGCGTCCAAGTCGACATGGCGGTTGATGCTGTTGTTATTGGAGTGCCAAGCTTCGAGGAACTCTCGTGCCTGTTTAAGGTTGAAAATGGCAATCACTTCAGCCCCATTCTATATGGTTGTTAATGCGGGTCCCAAGTCGTCGACCGGTATGACTAACATAAACGCTAGAGCAGTTTGCGCATGGAATGCGGTAAATGATATTTGTTTTCTGCACGTTTGACATGGGGTTTTTTACTCCGGATAATCGCGTGCGCAATGAAGACGCCGGTTTGTAGTCCATAAAGATTTCTAACTGACTTAATTGTCGAGAGGCCGCTTTGGAAATTCGGGACATGTAGGGCAGGTTGTAGAATTTCCGTGACACCTCTGGCGTCTGAGATAGTTCTTCACCAAGGTCACCGCGTATCCGTTAAGTCGGAAGAACCGATACGGTTATGGCGAGGAACCCATTTTTGATGTCCGGCACGAAATTTGCGATGTGTGAATACCGACATTTCGGTATATTCATATGGAAGAATGGTCCTCAATCTGATTAATTTTTCTGCCTAGGGATCCAAAAGGACAATTTGTTCGTTGGTTATCTTTCACATTTCAATTTATAATTTTCTATGTGGGTTACTGATGGTGGCAAGTAGACGAATGGTCACGCAGTTGTTATTGCGCAATATAATGGCATCCAGCATATATTTTCCTGTTCAACTCTAAAAACTATTTGTCTTTTATCTAAGTATTTTATATATTTCAGTCAAAAATTTCAGATTTTCGTGTAAATATGTCCCAGAAATTTCCTGCATTTTTTAAATATGTCGGTGTTCTCCTGATCAAATGTGAAATGACAGAAAACAATCCATAATGTCGGGCACTTTAACCCCGTTGGTTAAATTGCGGTAGCTGTCGTGATCTCATGTACTTAGACTGTCAACCGCAATTCAGTCGGAAGGAGGGCAGTAAGAATTTTAGCATCGCGAATGCGAAACCACGTCCGCTCTTCACCACCATTTTTGTCTAGTATTTGGGAAATATAGCATGCTGCATCTCCACACCCTTCAAAGCACAGACGCAAAATTTGCGAAAAATCGCCTGATTCCCTTACAGCTCAACATTTCTAGAATGCCGTAATTACGCGACGTAAATGAAGCCACTAGAGAATATCCGTACGTTCAGACTGGAACCCATCACGTTCCTAACATATCGTCCGCAGTTAGAATTCGATCTACCCAACTACTCCTTCGCACGGCAGTTTGCTTGTTTGTTTGCAATTATGCCTGACGATTTCTAGAAACATGGCTTGCGGGAAACACTTGTGCAAATGCAAACTTCTCCCACTTCTCTTGAATTCTCTCTGATTTCTTTTAAACGCTTTGTAACAGTCTGCAAGGACTTTGTTTTATGCCAGTCCATAGGCATGTCTTCCGGAATAATTCTATTTAAGGCAGAGAAACTATCGGGTTTTATGTCCTGACGAACATGCTTTGCGTGAGAGTTGCAGGCTGTTTTGCGTCAAGGACGGAGGGTCATATATTTCATGCGTATGTGTTTGGCGAAATCGTCTCGGGACAGTTTCCGCATTGTGACTGCACTCTATTTTACAACCCAAAGGGACGTTCGGAAACCCGCCTTAAACGCCAGCAAAGTGCATTCCGTCTCCATGAGTGAATTGAAAGCCACGGTTATCCCGATTTGCATACGTTTGGAAACACAATATATGCCTTAACTGCATTATATTTGTGATTAACAAATTTTGGAATGAAACTATACAAATTGCTTTACCAAATGTCGGATAAACAGTTAGGACTGCAATTTCAAATAATTGACGATCATATTTAACTGTGGCGTTCATTTTCATCAGATAATATCTGTTTAGACTTAATATGTCGCAAGCATGGCCCTATTGCTTAAAGCGAAGAGTATGGATGTGAAAGCCCATAGGTTGACGGTGAGGTCAATGAATGAATCATCCAAAATCTTTACTTAAATTCATTGCTTCTGACTTCGATAAAACAGATACACCCACATATACGGTGGAGATATTTGCGGTAAGGTCGCACTAAGGGACTCCTGGAAGGAAGGCGCCGAAAATCTTGATTATGCAAAATAAAACGTCGACTAAATTATCATTCTTTTCTTAATTTACTGTAATTAATTCCAAAAACAGGACTTCGACAATTTAAATGCACAACAGCGAAAGACATCTTGGAGAATTTTGACTCCCATACCCAATTCAGGCGCATGACCTCATAAAATAACCTTTCTACGTTCAAAGACTGCTCGCATTTGTCGGAAATGTTGTAGTAATTCATACTTTCGGTACAAAGTGTCTCCAAAGTTGTACGTTGCGCGCAAATGTTACATTTTCTTTATTACTGCAGGAGCCAATTGTAAGGGCTTGTACCAAGTAAACCACCAGAATCATCTGACATTGGATGTCCGTTTTATGTCATTTTTATCACATTCAGTTTTTGAATATAATTACAATCCGGATTTAGTAATGCCGCGCGTCTAAAAAAATTCCCCTTGTTCAAACACTTTTAAAACCATCCTCCGATCGACCTCCTTTATCAACATTCTTTTTTCCTCTTCTGGCTTTCTTCAATGAAATTCGCCAGTTTCCTACTGAAAAGGTTCCATTCATAATTCATTCGCCGAAAAAGATTTTGTTACTCCGTATTTTCTATTAAAAGAAACCTGACTTTTAAAGTGCATTTTAGGAACCCGTGATGAATTTACTCTTTTTCCATGAGAGACCACTGTTCGCGCTACTAAGAAGGAAGCGACCAAATTGCCAGAATCAGCTTCAGTCCGTTTTGAGACATTTTGATTCAAATAGACTTGGATTGAGCCACATCTTACTTTTGGTGATGTTGTGCTTCTAACAAAATTCCCTTTTTTAAACACTTTCAAAATCATTCTCCTGATGGCCTCCTTCATCAACTTTCCTTTGTCCTATTCTGGTGTCTCCCGAAGAAATTCGCTAGTGTCCCGTCTGAATGAACTTTATTTTCTTGACAAAGTTCTTCTTGTTAACCAAGACAATACCATGAACTTTCTGAAACCAAGACATCACCAGTTATTTATGAGGATTTTATGGTGGGTTGCGTAGAAGCAGCATTACAACGAAGACAAAGCCTAAGCAGCAATTTGGAACCTTCCCTCATTGGCCATTCTCCTTTTGATTCTCACACACACTTGTTTGTTGTCCTCGCATTTGTATTCTCTCATTGTGGTTTTGCTTGACCTCCTTTTGGCGATGTGGCCTCATGCTGAAACTGTGACCTTTCTAGTTTCACTTTCGATCATATGAACGAACTTAACATGTCATTTATTTCTTCGTCTGTATCCATGTCATGAAGCGTCGGTAGGCAGCTGATAGCAGTGGCGAATGTTTTTGCAACCAATAAATCCTGTCCGGCATGTTTGCTACGACATATTATTAAAACAGATGGGTTGCATTAGACACATGTTCAATTTTCCAAAAAGTTGCCTAGACCAAGCGGAAGCTCACCTTAGTAATCAGAGAGGGAATATTAGTCGGTTATGGCAGCTGGCGAATTCGTTTTCAATAGCATGGTTGGTGCAGTACTTTAAGCAATTACGGGTCTGAAATATTTGTTTATGCGCCTTTTTAGTTACCAGTCTGCCTTGGGTCAGTGGGCGATTTTTAGAAAATCAGCAGTATCATACCTGGTAAGCGTCTGATACATTACTCAATTAGACTGCATTTAACTACTTCACGGCAGAATTGTTAAGCCAATAATACTTGTCTGGTTTTCCCCACCATGGCTGGCAACTCATTGGTCGTAATTCCCCAGCTCAGCTGATCGAATTATTGATTCAACTGCTCGATTACCACATAATGCGCCTGAATTTCAATTTCCCTGTGCTATGGTCCGACAGCTCTTTTGCTGATGACTCAAACAAAAACGGAGTTGATCTCACCCTGAACCCCGTCTTTGACGGCAGTTCTTCATGATTATTAACTCTTCCTAACTGTGCGACTAGCTTTGAAGATCACTGGTTAGAGCGCTCAGAAAAAGTAGGTTACTCATATTCGGGCTCTGCTCTAGAAACACCTGCGTGAGCGCCAAACCAATACGACTCTGAGTATTTATGACAAACTTTGACAATCCTTGCACTTACTGACCAACCACTGAGATAGCTCTCTCAAATTCTTCGTACTCGAATGTCCAGACTTTGAAAACCTAAGTTAACGCACCTAAACTGAGATCAGACTGTCTGTGCGGGTCGAAAAGTTTTTATTAACATTTACTTTTAAGCGAGGATTTCGTAAATTACTGTCGCCCTCAACATTGATACCATTCTCAGTTATATAACATAACGCGCATGTTCAAAGCGTACCGCCGCTTTCCCGTATATTAAGAGGCATTCTTAATCATCCGAACATCCCTTCGGGAAAGCGGCCTAGACAAACTTCCGTTCCTCAAATTCCCTCAGGCCTCAGAGAAAAGTGATTTGTCATTTGCTTTTCAGTGAAGTCTAAATAAGCGGCGGCAGAGAAACCAAGATTAATTGCTAACGACAATGCATCCTAGCTCGGATAATTTTACAGGGTCACAAACGTTAAGGATTGCCGTATGCATGCAATATTTTGCTGATAGTGATCAATCTAATGCAAATAGTGATTGCAGAATTTCGCGAAAACACATTTTTCTCGTTTCTAACTAACGATAAGTTTCCCAATACGTCTTGCATTTAATATCAGCGAAGCAGACAGACGTTCATATGGGAAGTTCTCTCAAATGATGTGCATCTTATTCGACAACCGTTAGAAATCGTTAATTCTCACTTCGAAATTCACAAATGAAGCTTTCTCCAAGTACACCAGACTGAAAGCTTTACTGTGAAGAAGATTCAACAACAATGTCCTGTTTAAACGACTACGTTATTTTTAGGAGCATTTGTTTTGTTTATAAAATTCTTCTTTTTTAAAAGGTAGATTGCATGTTTGTCGTTCCTGATGGGAGTCCAGAGCGCTGACTCTCCTTGGTAAATGTCAGAAATTAATGCCATTAATTTGGAAAACTCATCCGTAGGATGTATTATACAGCGATATGGAAGGTAGTATGGCACGAAATGCAGGAAATTCAAATAGTTTTCGGTTCTAAAATAACTGTCTTATATATCCTTTTTAGTGTCAGTTACTTGGTACGTCTCCATCGAGTAAGCAAAATGTTGGCGCTCATGTACCGTGCAGATGCCTCTGGCATGGAACAAAAATCTAAATTCACATTTTTATTGCGGCAGTTAAAAATAAGCCATCTGAACATTTTCCCTGGTAAAAATCTCGGCCGCATACTGTATCCGTACGCTAAAAACAACGTTTCTTAAAATGGTGACTTTCGAAACAGTTTGGATGATTGGAAATATTTGCAAAATATCCGCCACTGAATTACGTTCTGACGAACAAGTTATGCTGCGCATAAAAGTTTTTGCTTTTCCATAGAAATTAAAGCGTTCCATGCATGTTATTGTGTTTAGTTCTGTGACCGCCGCCAGTCATAATTTAAATTTCGACCTTAGATAATTTAAAACTTCCAATTCGACGCACGTTTCGTATCCGCTCAGTCCACACCATAGATATTTAGATTTCCTTCTACAACTTGCACGCATTTTCCAATGCAGCAAATTCATCACCCTACGCAGATGAAATAAGAGTCTTTGAAATAAAATGAAGGGAGAAATACTTCATACCCTGTATTTTGTTTTGCTAACTGTTGTAATTGGACACGTTTGCATGATAACAGAGTACAAAGCTTCTGGCTTATGAGCCAGCGCTGAGATAAACAGAGAAATGAGAAAACCGGTAAAAAGATTGCGTATAAAATGAAAGCCCACTTTGCAGATCCCACCTAGACGTAGTCCACTTCTATGCTCCGGAGACCTGCAAAGCTCACTCTCTTATCCTTCGAAGGAGTTCGTCTTGTCCGACACAGGGACTTCGGTCCCTCGAGTTCCTGTACCGAGCTCTCACTGACTTCCGTATCCTCAGTGGCTTCTTGCAATGAACACTCCTCCGCCGTCGGGCCTAGCTGTGTTGGTAGAACGTTCACGAAGGGCATGAGAGCACCGTACTGGAAGTGCTTCTCAAACTCTCGAAAACCTGCAATCAGCATATTGATGTCCACGTTGTCCTCACATATGAGACTGCCATCGGGTCCTGTCTTGAGCCTCAATTGAGTGGAGGTGTGTGGGGTTCGGGCAGAATGGTGATTGCGCTGTATTTTGTAGGTCCCTGAGAGCATACTGGATAGTCGATGGGATTGTCGCCGCTCCGATCTCTCCCTCCAGCAGCAGGAACCCAGCCAGCGACGTGAGCAATCCTCCTCGTCGTCTTCCTCGTCCTTCATCTCATCCACACTCTTCTTCCTCGCTTTCGGCTGCTGCTGCCCTTGCAGTCCACTGTCTTCGTGGAACTCTCTATCTTTCTCCACATTTGCACTGACAAAACGGCCTGTTGAAGTTTCGTCGAGGAAAACCCTAGAGGAATGACCTCTAGCGCGCCCAGATTGGTGCTCAACACCAGTAGAACTGAGACCAGTCTCAGCGTGCGATGGTTTTTTAATTTTTTCATGTTGGACATCTATGGTCCTCAAATGACCCGTGACGCTGGAGGAGTAGATAAGATTTGGCGGTGGCCAGTCCGCGGACGAAATCATGGTTCGTTTCAGTTTCTGTTTTGTGCGCAGAAAACGTTCTCTCGCCCAGGTCATAAGCGCCTCGGTGTTAGTCATCCTGAAGACGATGAGGCTGGGGTCGTTGGGGGAGAAAATATAAAGGTTGCCGACCGCGACACTTCGCCTGAGTCAGCCAATGAGAGCGCAGAAAAAACCTCGCACACCCGTTGGATGCTGTAACCCTGTCCAGGACGAATTAAACGAGAGATTTTCCCCCTAACAACAAAGTTCTGTTTTGGTGGCCTTAAATGCCAGTGGACAGCAGAAAGTGCTCTCAAAACTGGCAAAGATGACGGGAAAAAATCAGCCTTTTTGCAGTTGCCCCAGTAGCCCCCAACATAATATGTAAGACTGTCAAAACGTACTGTTTTTCCAACGCAGGTACTTTTGATAAAAAAAACGCAGCACACCGTACACTGAGATGACAAACTCAAGTTACTTGCTGACCAAATTAACTGTCAGATTATTTCCCTGG
The DNA here is from genome assembly GCA_902702965.1 of Spirometra erinaceieuropaei. NCBI lineage: Eukaryota > Metazoa > Platyhelminthes > Cestoda > Diphyllobothriidea > Diphyllobothriidae > Spirometra > Spirometra erinaceieuropaei. The sequence continues at coordinate 521,502 of CACRXP010000039.1, read as the reverse complement.
AGGCAGTTAATATTTTTCTATTGAAAAAAGTATTATCGCAGCTTGGTAGGAAAGTGAACACTGACGAATGTAAGATCACTTCTAGCCGATCCTGAATACGTGGAATTTGATACATATATTTGGAGTGTCTGCGAGCTAAAAAGGAATTAGGCGAAAATCTATAGCATGCTCAGTTCGTGTGTAAACAAAAGGCGTTTTACGATATAACGCGGACCTTTAAAGGTGATTCTGTTGGTAGAAATATTGAGAGACTGGGCTCTCAATGACCAAATCCAAAAGGGGAAAGGAAGAGAGCGATTTAGTTTAATCTGCTAAGAGCAACAAAAAACTAAAACCTAACACACCGCATCGATCTCATTTGGTAAACTGGCTGCGTCCATAGGTCGATGTCGGTCGATCGGCGTTTAGGAGGTCAACAAGCGTTGAACGAAAGTTTGTTAACGTGAATTCCACGCCAGGCAGAATTAAAGTCGCATTATGGTCACCATAAATCCTACAACGAGAAGATACGGGAACAGACGAATATCTCCAGATATTGTTATACTTCGGGTAAAAATCGTGTTGGTGCCGAATCACAAGTGCTGAACTGTAAATTGTCGAAAACACTACGTAGACACTGAACTTCGAAATCGGTCACTCCACATCACACAAGCGTTTTGAGTTAACACATTTAAGGCCCAGCCGAAACAACTAAAAACTGTACGCAAGTAGTTCCTTCGGCAAGTTAAATACCCAGTCACTGGACGGCAGCTTAGGGCAGGATGATTCGAAGTCCGGAATACAGTTCCCATTTCAAAATGATCCTTTTGATTGTTTGGTGGCTGACAGATTCATTCAATTTAGGCATTACCTGTGTACCGCAAGCAGCACTACGACGCCGCATAAGGCAGTTGAAGGGTATAACGGTGCGGTTGCGCCAATTGTCCGCAAATTCTGTCGCAGTAATTGTGACTGTGCATACGTAAGGATTTTGTGCAAACACTGCAGGCGCATCTCTACAACAGGAAAAATGAGGGCCTAATCTCAACTTAATGATCGTACTGACCAAAGTTGCCGGTCTCTAGAACTTTAAGCTCAAAGAATTCCTGCGCCGATACTTTGAGCACCTGGCGCTTGATATGTGGCTTTCAGACGCCACATACCATTCAGTATATCGAACAGAGAGAAAAGGTTCTTCGGTCGTTACCGCTGCGAAAACACAACAAATCAAATCGACCGTGCCTTTTGCACAAAATTCCTTCCAAATTCGGTTGTCACTACTACGATTTTAAAATAATTTACAATAACACCTCTGTATCATTGCGTTCAGAATGTCTTTTAATTCCACAATAAAACCTAAAAGACGAATTTCAGTTTTGTCAGTATTTTTTGCTTAAGGCCTAAGTAATGAAGAATAGTTATAGACCGTGGGGATGATCCAGTCCTCTTATGATGTTTTTTAGAGCTGTGGACTAAGGTGAGCGTGGGCAGACCAAAAAAAGGCCAAATTCACGACCGCGGGCTCCCCCTAAAATAGCCAGAAAAGGCGACTCCAGTAACGACGAAGAACAATTTCGAAGAAATTGCGGTTTCCACTGCGCCAGCAACACAAGACCTCTGATAGATTTGTAACCAACACGTATGGGTCTCCGAAAACAACCCGACGGCGCCTCAATTTCGATCATGTTTATTAATGCATAAAATCTGCCTTTTGAAATTCAAACGATATTGGATTCCTGCTTGCCGTCCAGCTAAGACTTTACTGATACAAGCGAAGATGCGAGTTCCAGGAACTAGTTGATCAGGAGAAGAAGCGATCGCTGGAACAAGGTCTTTATTCGCCTGGCGTTTCGGATTCTCACTTGAATCCATCATCGGAGACAGTAGCAGAAAAGGGTGACTCGTGCACAAGAAGCTGCAGTAGTTATAGGATGCAGCCGCTATGCTACCGCATACCTATAGCAATTAACCGCGTTCCCCTTCATGAAGGATCTTTGCCTGCTGGTGCGCTAATTGCTTGCTGGCCGGCATGCAAATTGTTAATTACCGAAATTTCATCACCCGTGTTGGATTCTGGCGTGATAATTGCTCGGCCATCTGGCTCACCGGCTTGCGCGCGCCCCGAGTGGTCAATTACCTTGGCCAGCCTATGCCTCAGCACGCAGTATGGAGTGGGCATGTCGTTGCACTTGTTGATTGATTGAGGTCCCGTGAATCATGACTCAAGCGACTCGCGGCTCGCACGATTATCCCCTCTCGCGAGAATTTCGGCCTCATTGAACTTGAATGTGTGGCCGGGTCTCGTCGAATGGGCCGCGACCTGAGAGTTGGCGTCATTCCTCCGTACCGCTGCCGCGTGTTCGGCAATTCGCGTTCGAAGCAGTTCTCCAGTTTCTCCGACGTAGTTGCTTTGTGCGCAACCGCACCAGATCCGCTAAACGACTCCAGATGTTTCATGCCGTGGCAGTGGGCCTTTTGGTCTCATCACCTGACGCCTCAAGGTGGCCTGCGGTCTGTGTGCAACTCCAGCCCCAAGAGGTGCAAGAAGGCGGCTAACGGCCTCGGAGACGTTCTTGATGTACGGGATCGCTCGCCAGAATTTGGGGTCGGTACGGTTTTGTCGCTCGTCTCGTTTGCGCATACACCGGTTGAAGAAGTTGCGATTGCTTCTTCTTCTGATAAGACTTTACTGTCCAAAATGTCGTTATTTACGTGTAGGCGGAAGTCAGTGCGTCCGTGGCATCCTGGCTTTTGTTTATTGCATCAATACGGTCTGTAGGATTTACAAAGAAGATAAACAATTTTAAATATTGCAAAGGCCAGAATTCTACCGTTAATGCATAACCTGTAAAGCGCTGGCCTGAATTTTGGAGAGGCGTACGCTTGGCTGGTATGTGATGCATAATTTGCATGATGTGAAGGTCACACGTTGTGTCCAAGGACACGTCCTTCTAACCGAACGCTTCCTGTGTAATCAAACATTAACATATATGATCACGTTCCTTAGGTGGATTAGGATTGTTGTGCCCCGTATCTTCAAGGTTATTCTTTCATAATCTCTTCGTATCACAGGGCGATTATCTTGTATGCCCGTTTTCGGGACTCGGTAATCAGTAATTAATTAAAATTTTATTAAGAATTTAACAAAATGCATTCTATAAACTATGAATTTGAATATCCACAGCGTCACCGAAAACTAACTTTAGGTCTATAAGAATCATCGGAGATGCAGAAAGCAAAGTTTAGCATTGCTCATATTAAAAAACGTTTTAGAATTTACCTTTAAGCAGATAGCAAATTGTAGGAACTTTAAAAAAATACTAACCCTTCGGTTTCCTTTTACGCCGCACCGCAACTTCGGGGGCTGCTTCATAAGTGATACTTGAGGGAGGCTTTAATCATATTCAGACACACCGGAGGACAGATAAGGCGGTTACCAAATCCCCGTTTCTGATCTTGTGTCAAATAACTACTGGACCATCGTACATATATCAGTTGGGCTAGAGCAATGGTAGGCACACTAACCGTTTCCGACCAAATACCATGATCGCTCACCTTTCACAAAAAACAACCTGTTAAAGATTTGCATCAATTAGATAAAACGTACAAGATTCAGACATGATAGTCAACCTTTATGACCGCTGTAATTTTATCAGTCGGGATACGCAAACATCCGTCCAGCATTTTCAGGTTTAAACAAAAAGTAACAAACCATCACACGAAGATAAAAGAGAAAAAATGGAACAAGCAAATTCGGACGTCAAAAATGTTAAACAATTAAGTAACAAACCAGGCTAGTGTCATTTGATCATGTAGTATATGTATTAAAGCATATTCATCAGAACAACTCTCCTAGATATGAGTTAAAATTGATGTTGTGACATATTCGAGCAATTTCAACAGCTAATACCTGTCCTAGACATCGTCTGCACATCTGAACGTGCTTTTTTAAGAAGAGGTTATTAACTTTGCAGAATCTTATTAAATGGAGTCTGCCGCATTCGCAAACGAACCTTCTATCTAATGCTGACCGTAGAATTCAGGTTGGAGACCCACGGCCAATTTTTAAAAAATCAAAAGTTTATTCGTTTTATAAAATCCATGTTTGAAATTCCGCATGAATTCGTGCCCTCCCGTGCGGTACTAAGGCACGCAGATAATCCCTCGTCTAAATTGACCAAAATTATTTTTATGTTTCGAAAAAAAGCATAAGGTGACATCAAAATACCTATCACCGAGTACTTATTTTTAGTCCTGAACATATGGGACGTCACCTTTCATGCAGTTTAGTTTTTGCGTACACGTAATTTAGAAATGAAGCGAGCGTTAAATTGACAGTTTCAGCAACATATCAGTGTTGTTATGGCAGCCCTGCCGTGCATTTGTAATCGTAGATCGCTGTCCAGACGTGAGGAAGGTCAGAAAAAATAAGTTCAATATAAACACAAAAGCACGTTCTTACTTTTCGGCAGCAAAATATCAGTATTTTGCAGCAACCGGAAAGAAACGAACAATATGTGAGGTCTTTCTCTGCCTTGCTGTGTAAGAATGCTAAGTACACATAAGATGACTGTCAAAGTGGCATTTTTTCGTAAATTTTGCAAATTCAGCAATTATGTCAATTATGCTGTTCTTAAAGATGGAAATCTCAAGTTTGTTATTTCGATTTTCTAAATTAAGCTGCAATACTGATTCGCAATACGATTTGCAGATAGTTCATTCATTTGAGGACATCCGGCCAGGTGAAAGAGGAGGAGAGAATGCGGTGGATGCAGCGCAAGCCACTGGCCCTGATTTCACTGCTCAGTGGAGCACACGCTGGGCATCGACGGTAAGCGCGTTCCAGGTGCTATTATACCGCAGTAAATCGTACAAAAGTGAAATAGTAATTATCATCAACGGTAAATTTTTGTTTCACAATACAAGCAAAACAAAATGGCATACTTTTATGTGTGTTTGATATAAGCGTATCGCAGAAAAGCGGTGTATTCTTCTCCATTTTCTTTAGCTAAATTAACTTTAAATGTAAGAAGTGTATTATTATCCGTTTTTGCATCTGAGGTAATAATTTTTGCCGTAGTTTTTAAAAAAAGTACGAAGAAATTACAATGTGTGCAAATCACTTTATTTTCAAACATACTCATATAATTTTTGTTGGAGGCTGTCGCAAACGAAACCTGAATTTTGAGAAATGCTTGCATTGACCAAGTATGACGTGAAGAATGGTTTTTCAGGAATAATATTTCTAACGCTAACATTAGTTGTTTTTGTTCATTAACTATGTCACCTAAGCTCGAACTGCTTTTGTCGATATAGATGAACAGATTAGGGTATGCTTTAACGATATTTCTCACTTTTGGAAAGGCCGGATGGACATAGTTGTTGAATTTGCAAAAATAATGAAATATAAATACCAATTTTAGTGTCTTCTAATTATGCTGCATATTTTCAGTAATGTAAAATTAAATGGCAAACAAATATTTTCGAGCTGAAGCTAAGTCACTTATTGCAGCGGTTTTACACTAACACATAGACGTAGCAGGTTTTCATTCATCATGCTCTCTATTTGATTTCACTGCCATAAGGAAATCTGTCGTTTACCGTAAGAAACGGCGGTTTCATGAAGAAGATTGAAGACCTTCTTATCTGAGAACTTCTTGGCAGCCGTCATAGATTATTTCCGTTTGTTTATCTGTTTTGGTAGTGTTCTTGATATAAGAAATTCCTTGTGAACTTGCTTACTTCCGGTGGCAAAGTTATTTACGTGAACCTTCAGTTAACACCCGCAAACAACGATCGCTTGCAGGTCGCGCGAGAAAATCGTTAGATATCATTAGAAGTAGTTTTACAACGCGCAAATTTGGTAGGCAACATAAGTTTTGAAATATGCCAGAGTTAATGAATATTACAAATCATTCGCAAAGCCGCACAAATGAATGGAAACAATATTTGTTTTAATAAAGAACAACTTTAAGGAAATTCAAGGCACAAAAATACTAACGGTGACATTTCGTTTTTTCGAAATGTCGTTCTCCAGAACCGTAAGGAATGGTTGTAACTGGATAAACATTAATTCTGAAGGCATTAAAAAATTATCCGTGCAAAACGGGATAAAGATGACAGAGCAAATAAAATAACATTCAGCAGTAGTGTTTTAGTGAAGTTTGCCCTTCAATATCTTTAAGGAATTAGTGTGAATTCAGGTAGAACGGTTTGCCGACAGGCTTTATTCTGAGTACGGATTTCATGCGATTTCTTGAGTGTTGACGGTATTCTTTACGATTTAAATTAATGAAAATGCAGAAGAATAAGGCAAATAGGATTCTGCTCGAGTAAGTCTAAAAAATAAGAATTTTCATGGGAATACATGTTCTCTGGCTAGTCAGTGGCTAGTAAATTTAAATACATTGGGCAGATGAAGCCATCAAAATACCATTTTATGCACAAAAAGACGGCCTTTTCTGTATGAAAATAATTTGCACGTTTTCTTTGTTCTAACTTACGTTGGGTTTCAGTCAACTTTGAAAAATTGCTGAATACTTCCTGTTTTATGGCGTTTTTGATCGACTTTCTATAAAGACAACTTTCTATCACATCTCCATGAACAGCTTTGAAATAAGATAACTTTAAGTGGGGCTTGCCGACGAGGTGAATGTTTCGATGTTTTTTCATGCGGGTGGTCCTTTGGATCACATTTGAAGACGAGAGCTTATTGTCAAATAAAATGAGCGTTAGCGACAAAAGTCAATAACGCGTATGCCTTCGATCGAATTGTAAATATTCCCTAATAAGCTTCCATTTAAAGAGTGCTTTAATACTGCATCCGTTAACGGACTTCTGTGTGCTTTGCATTTTTACACGCAAAATAGAAAAAGACCTAAAATCTTGGCCGTTTCTTTCCTGCTGCTGCAAAATACTGATATTTTGTCGCCAAAAAAGTAAGAACGTGCTTTTGCCTTTATAGTGAGCTCAATTTTTTCTGTCCATACTCACGTTTGGACTGCCATCTACGATTATGAATACACGACAGAGCTGCCATAATAATACTGATATGTTGCTGAAACTGTCAATTTAACGCTCGCTTCATTTCTAAATTACGTGTACGCAAAAACTAAACTGCATGAAAGGTGACGTTTCATATGTTCAGGACTAAAAATAAGTATTCGGTGATGGGTATTTTGATGTCACCTTATGCTTTTTTTCTATACATAAAATCAATCTTGGTCCATTTAAGCGAGGGGTTATCTGCGTGCCTTAGTATCGCACGGGAGGGCACGACTTCATGCGGATTTGCAAACATGCATTTTATGAAACGAATAAACTTCTGATTTTCTAAAAATTGGCCGTGGGTCCGCAACCTGAATTCTACGGTCAGCATTAAATAGCGGGGTCGTTTGCCAGTGCGGCAGGCTCCTTTTAAAAAACATCTGTAAAGTAGATTACCGCTTCTTAAAAAAGCACGCTTATGGGCAAAAAGAATGTCTAGCACAGGTATTAGCTGTTGAGATTGCTCGAATATATCACAGTGTCCTTTTATACTCAGATTTAGGAGATATATTTTCGGCAAATCTGCTTAAACGCATTTGCTGCATAAGGGAATTTCATTAGCTTAAACGGACTAAGCGACTGAACGAATTACGTTATGCTGATCCTTTCAAATCCCTCATACCCTTCTTTTCCAGCATTTTTTGACTATAACTGTGTTATTTTGCCACAGAATAGGCGTCTGCTTTTTGTCGCCGCGCCGTTGACAACTCTATTTTCGGTCTCCGCAACGCGGTGTTACTTGTCATTGCAATGTAGATTTGTAGTTTTAAAACCGAGCCTTATACCTTTTATTTTTTTATCAGCACCAACCCTGTATTAGAAGGAAGCTATTTTTCCTTAAATTATTCCGCCACCGTTTAGTAAATAAATTTTTGAGACTACTTGGTTATTATGCTCTTCCAAGGAAAACAATAACCTGCCTCCTGATTCACCTCTTGGGGATTTCGAATTTGTCTTTGCTGTTTCCAAAGTTCTTAACCTTGACGCCGTCAGGCCGCTAATAGGATTTAGTAATTGTTTGAGTCCATAGCTTACAGTGTTTGAAATCGATATATTGTTGTCCGCTTTGGTACTACAGATTAATTGCATCTGAATGGAACAAACTTTGGAACCATTAATTCTTAAACTGTCAAAAACATTTAGGCAGTTTTGCTGAAAAGCCACTGTGAGAGATGTGCTTTGTAGTGCTTGACATTTTAAACGGTTAATGCATTAATAATTTTAGGCCACATGACTTTAATAACAGAACATTTTTTAAAATCTTTAAGGATATTTTACATTTTCTGTTTTTAATCTTTCAAATAGGTGACCAGAAATATAAGCGGAAAAATTAGGTCATCAGGATATTTTGGAAAACTAAATAGTAGTAGGTAATACAGGTTTGTTAAAAATTTGTTGTACTGGAATTCTATGAAATGGGCTCCAGTAAAATCGTCGTTTAATATAAAAGCAAGTGAAGGCGTGTTAAAATGAAATTTGAAATTGTACTTGTATAAAGCCTTTCGTTTTGATATCCACAATTCGTAGTTCAATAAGGTACTGACACAAGCCTTAAACTTTCAGCTATGGACAACATAAGTAATACATACTTCTTGACAAAGCAAGCGGATATATTTTCGCAAATATAGTGTTTGCGATCTTGCCTGTCTACGTTTACAGCTTTTTGCAAGACGTTGTTCCTCATATGTTTTGCCTTTTGAATCGCTGATCACATATTCCTGTTGGCACGGCAAATGCCTATCCGCAGGAACGAATTGGCGATTTTCTGCAAATACCACAAAGAAAGTCAACTGATTCTTTTTCTAATTCTTCGGCCACATGTGAAACTTATTGCTGCCCAAAACATGGGTGCCATTGAGAACAGGCATATTTAATCAATGCTAGATAAAATGTTCATTACTGATACTCAGGCACTGTTCTCAAATTATGCAATATCGTTTTATTGGATTAGATTTGCATTATTGCAAGAAGGAACAGAACCAGTCTCTGCTGGTCTCTCACATCGTCAAGTATTTACATGCAAGCGCCAAGGGCGAATTTTTTATGGCAAACTCACATAGAGACTAAACTGACTGTTGTTGCCTTGTTTGCCGTCGTCTGACGGACAGACTCAGTTGCAGTTCACTAAAAAACTGGCGACAAATCTAGCGCTCGTAGGCCACAGGAATAGCACTGGCATTCCCGATTTCGCACAATCTATTTTGATAAAACTGCGCATGTCCATGCAGTATTTTGTGAAGTAGGTGGACTAAATCATGAAATTTCTACCGAAATACCAAATGCGTTTTCGTTTCGAAAAGAGCAATCAAGCATAGCAGTGAAACTAACCATCATGCAGCGTAAATCTATAATGATTAATTTACCACAGGATGCCGGTTTTCGAAAGAACTTATTTTGGGCTGCATGCAAGGACTATACTCTGCAAAAAATGACTATTTAAGTTGCATGCACCTTTCTCTTTGATTTTTGGTGCCCTTAAACATTCAATTGTATTTGATTGGAAACATGCATAAAAATATCCATTCTTTAGCCCGTACGATAGAACACTACGTCTTGTTCTAATGTTTTACTCGAAAGAAGGGTAGTATTCGGTTTTAAAACGTTTCCAACTATAAGATTTTTTAATATCGTGCAATGGCCGTTCATAAAATGTCATGTCTCTGCACTTGCCAATGTGGCCTGTAAAGTTATCTATATGGCTCAAATCGCTGTTAAATTTTAAAAACACCATATGGTCTCCTCTTAATATCGTAGAAAAAGTATGGTTTTCCGTATGCAGAAGACGCATGGTTTGTAGTTTGTAAACCCCAAAGGCAAGTGTAACGGCAGGTCGACTTCAAAATTAATCCATTCCTTGGAGTATAAAATTGGCAGAAAACATCATTTTCTACGGAATGGCAAAAGAACGGGTATTTTATTCATGTTTTCTACGAAATATAATTGAATTTGCAGGAAAAATGCTTGTTACGTAAGTGGTCATTTTCTGCAGAATACAGTTTTCGCATGCACCCCGAAGGAAGTCCTTTCGAACACCAGCATCCTGCGGTGACTTAATTATTATAGAATTATGCTGCATGATGATTAGTTTTACAACATTACTTAATTAATATTTTCGAACTGAAAACATATTTCGGAATTTTGTTCACATTTCACGAGTAAGCCCACCTGCTGTATATTTACTTTCATCTTCAAAATATTTTGCGAGACATTTTCTGACAACAGTAGTTCAATGCGGCCGTCCGTGTTAATGTGTGTCGTGCTTTGTGCACATCTTTTCCTCTGAGTCCAGTTTTTTAAGTCTGGAAGCGACAAACCATTGAACCCCGTTTCTGTCCTCCAGCTACAGTATGACGACTCACCAACCAGACTTCGTTGCAGATTTTCTGTCCGCCACGGAGTAATTGCATTGCACTGCTTTAGGAACGTTGCGGGTTTGACCTCAGTCTAGTCAGCCTAGACGACTCCATATTACTCGCTTGTCTATCTTCAGTCTGCTACATTGCACTCGCGTCACGCAACCTTAAGTCGGTTTAACTGGAGCGTCGTCTTTGAGGTGTTGTTCTACCACTTGAAATCTCCCTGATTCGCTTTTCTGCATAGAAGTTTATATTGAAAGGAGAAAGATCGTCGGAAAGTTTCCTAATCGTCTGCTTATCTCTCTCTGCGTCCTCAGTCAACGGTATGGCAATCCCACATCTCAGTATTCATTTCATTTGACGACGACGTGATGTAGCCAGCTGGAATGTGCACGAGGAAAACGTTTAGTTCCGAAGCTTTGCCCATTTATTATGTCAGTTCGGATTGTACACTACTTTAGCTATTTGGCAGTTTAATGTGCACTTTAAAAATACCACTCCCACGTCGATAAATGCGTACGTCTTGTCTTTTCACGGAAGTCATTGTACTAGTTAAGTAGGTGCAATTCAGATAGGAAAGTGCGATTTACTAAATAGATATTTTATTAAACATACATTTTCTTCTACATTTGGATACTGATTCGGCGTTTAAAATTTATGTTTTTGTTCAATGCGCTGTGGTTGGAATTTTCGCAAAATTTAACAATGCGTTTCTGCCGCGGAACCGCGTCTGGAGTCGCGATCGGTTGAGACGGCCTCTTAGAGTTGATAACCCTCCTCATCCCTTCGCTCATTCGGAGAAGACCTAAATTTATGCTTTTCGTTAACAATCAGGAGAGTGAAAATCCTACCGAGTCATTTTTACCTGATTAATGCTTGATGTCATTCCTTCGTCTGCTAATATTCCTCGCATAAGTTGTTTGCGTATTTCTTCCATTGACGAAATGGGTGCAGTAGTTTCGAGACGTTAGGCTGTTTGCGACGGTAAATGTTGAAGTTTTTACCAGTGAATTTGATACTCAATGTGTCCTTATGCTCCCCCTCAAACTAACATGGAAAAGGGAAAATTACATGATACTGTGCTGAGTTCAAACGCTGACCCCTTGGGGTTGATGAAAAGTACATTTTCACTCACTGTAGATGCATGTTAAATAATTACTGACGCTGCATCTTCCGGGAGATTTTTCGCCCAGTAGGTGATTAATCACGTAAAAATGGAATAAAAGGCGAAAGTGTGTTTTCGTTTAGAAAATAATACCTACTCGAGTTAGCGATGCTGACTGGTGTGAAGAATAATCCCAAGGAATATAATTTTGTGATGAGTGTGCTTTCAGCCGTCCTCGAGCTTGATGTCCTATGACACGTAAGTATTTATTCTGTGTACACTTTGGCATTTTACAAATTTTATCATACTGCTTAAAACATGCGAATAAAATAAATATTATTGTGTTGACATACAGCACACGGTTTAATTTCTTTTAGATTAAAAACTCTTAGTTCCAAAATTTTCAAGCATTTCATCCGAAAAATCTGTTTACGTTGCTTCAGGCATATGCAGCCTGATCCACACCTGTTTCAAACTTACACGACCACTATGTCTTTAGTTTCAGTCGGCTAAATAAACATATAATTTTATTTAAAAGAGACACGTGTAGATTGTGACCCAAAGCTGTATTTCGGATGACACATGTGTGAAAAAAAAAACATTTTCAAAACCGAAAGACACTCGGCCAAACTGTAGAATTTGGAAAAAACAAGTTCCTCAAAGTATGTCAGGATATAAATTTGCTTAATTTGTTAAAGGATATGATAAAATTTGTGCTAACAATAAAGGATACTAAAGATGTGTAGAAACTAGTGAATTTTTGGCGACTGTGCTTTTTAAAGGCGCTGCCGTGAAGTGCACGAAATATTTAATAAACTCGTTCAGTAGTTCGAACGTCGCACTCGACGAGGTCAACAGTGTGCCTCACATCAAGGCGAAAGCAGGGACAGCGACGTGCGCGTGAGTTTCTTTACGGTGGCAGTAGACTTGCGCATCAGCTACCGCACTCTCTCCTCCCCATGCGGGTCCGGTGTCAAGACAGCGCCGAAAAAGGTCGAAGGCGGGGAGGCGCAGTCCGCACATTGGCGCTCTACTCCTCATCCCTCAGTCCACAACAAACACTTGACCGGGATTTTTACCACCAACAACAACCAGAGAAAGGACATGGATGACCTGCATACCCAGAGGGATCGCAAGTTCATCTACCGCCAGAGAGCCAAGTACCGGAGAACTTTCCGCGCACACCAGGCTGCGAGAGCCATCGTTTGCTGATCATGGCATAGGAGACGCGAAAAAAGCTTGAAGTCTAGAAATCCTGTCATATACAATTTGTTATTGTAGCTAAGTGTAAATGACCTCCAAAAACGAATCCATATTTTTTAGTATTCTATGCGTCTTGACGTCAAGTAGAGGAAGCTGCATCTGCTGAAGCCGGTTATTTCTGAAAGTCCATGAAGCAGAGTATGGTACTCTAGGACAGCCAAAAAATGGCTTTGATTTGTTCAGCCACCTAAGTTTGATTCCCCAGCCTAAAGCTTTGTTATAGGAATCGGCTAATAAATGAGCCAAATCAACTAAAATATTTACTAAGATATAACAAAAGGAAACATGTTTCCTTTGCACAAAGTGCCTGCTTAAAAATCTCATGGGAGCGACAGTCATTGGTCTGAGCTAAACGAATTATCAGCGTTCTTGGCGACATGTCTCAATGCGGACAGGTCTTAGGAGAAGAGCTGATGTCCGCTGAGTGGAAATGAATAAAAGGGTGCCTTAATTCCTTTTCTGAATAACCAAAGGAATAACTACGCGTTGTCAAAACAGTCCACCGTTCCACGTCAATCCGTACAATTTGCCAAACTCCCACGCGACAGAGACACTGAAAGTGACTCATGA
>CACRXP010000039.1:425257-492395 GCA_902702965.1 Spirometra erinaceieuropaei | reverse complement strand
ACTAAATGGAAAAGGAAATATGTTCCCTCATTAAAACAGCATAATAACCTCCCCACAAGGGGTTTTATGCCCTCCGACCTAAAGCCGATTCTGGAGAGACAAGGTTACTGCAGCAGACAAGTACTTCTTTGTTTCGGATTTCGTCATTTATGATTCTGCGATGATAGATTACAGTAGTTGTTAATTTATAAACAATGATTATGGACATGGCGAGTTACCAGAAAGCTCTACGGTGCCTTTGCAAATACACAGATGTTCATGAATATTCACATTTTCTCCCTGAATGTTCTCTGGGCTTGTCTCTTCCATCCGGGATACCCATGATCGCATTTAACGTACTTTCTGAGTATGGATATTTCGTGTTTCGTTTCACAAAACATGATGTGTTGCGGTAAAAGATTGCGCCTGTGCATTTTATACCTCTGAGTCAGAGATTGCGCAATTTCATCAAAAAATGTCTCATTTCAGTGATGCCTTTGGGATCGTCTACCATATTTGCAGAATTACTGGTTAGGATGCGGCCTCGGCCGTAGCCGACAGAGCGTGAAGCCGTGGTTAATTTGATCGAACATAAAAAACAAGCATTAATTAGTTGTGGAGCCGCATACCAGCCCATCCTTGCCTGAGTTGAAGCAAAGACTGACTGACAACAGCATCTGAGTCCAAAACGGTCCGTCCACATTCTGCGATCACTGTCTTTGATACCTCTCCACAAATAATTACCATTCGCCATATTTAGACTGACTGATTATTCAAGAATATCATTTAGGCGATGTTTGATAAAAGTTCCATATAGAAACAAAGGTCTGCTTTCTGCAATGGAAAATTGTCCAGATGCATTTCTGCATGGTCATAATGACTTTTGAAGACGCCTTAATTGCATAGAATTGGTGTTGTCGGTCATTTATGTTTTTTTCTCAGCTCTCATTAGATTGGCAGAAGAAGCCCTCAGGGGACGAATTTTGTCCAGAGGTTCCAGAAAACTCACAGTAAAAAATTTGAAAGAACTTTGATATTGGCAGCAAAGCCGCTAATCAGCTAACGCCAACAACCAACATCAAGATCACAAAAAGATAACAGTAATAGTAATATTGCAGTGGGTGACCGATCTCATGAAATGTTGGCTGAAATTCTGAAATGCGTTTTCGATTAGGAAGGATTACTTGGGCGTAGTTGTAATACTCATTATCTTGCGGCACAATTTTATAAAATTTAGGACTCGGCAGGATGTCGGCTTTTAAATACGCTGATTTTTAATCTCCAGTACAAACCGTACTGGGTAAAACATGACTACTTAAATGGCATGTATTTTTTCCATTGATTTTCGATGGACATGCAAATTCAAATATATCTTGTAGAAACCATAAAGAAAAACATGCTTTCTTTCAGTCAATTAGTAGAGAATCATGTTATCTTTATACTTTGTACTCAAGGAAGGAGTAGTATTTAAAAGCCGACATCCTGTCGAGTCCTAAATTTTATAAAATTGTGCTGCAAGATAATGAGTATTACAACTACGCCCAAGTAATCCTACCTAATCGAAAACGCATTTTAGAATTTCAGCCAACATTTCATGAGATCGGTCACATACTGTACTCCCCATTCCAGCGAACGTTTCACGTCAAAAACGGCCCAGTACTAATTCAGGACAATGGTTTTATTCTAAATCACAATAGGCAGGTAATATTTTTAAATAGTAACATAGCCGTCTATGGCGAACTTCAGGCAATCGATGATGTAAGTAACTTTTTGCAATCGGGGAATAAAATTCTGAAACCAATACCAATGGTCATTTTCTTGTTGAAATCATGAATGTAGCAAAGGGACGAAAAAGTCGACAAGCACAATGCCTCCAAAAAACTCCGACTTTAAGAGAGTAAGGAAGCGAAGGTACACAAGCTACCTCCTAATCAAAAATGTCTTGAAGTTTCTTAAAGATTTTTTGGTGTAAAAGCTGCTGCTTTGAAAAACGACTGACACCCATCCACTCCGACTTTCACCCACAAGACTACTTTCTGTATATTCATGTCGTCACTTTCATCGTAGGATCTACGTTCTCCTACAGTATGTAACCTTACTTGTGAAATGCGCTGACGAAAATTATGATGAGAAGTTTGAAGGTCCTAGAAAGTTATGCATTTTAATTATTCCCAAAAGTTGTTGGGAAACATGTCCATTTCGCATGTACAACGATTTTTATTTAATTTCTTTGGGCTATATATCAACAAATGTGGGTGAAACCCTACGTTATCTTAGATATGGACAAAATAGTATGTAGGCAATAGTCCATTACTACGTCTGCTCATTCCGGCGAGTTTTTCAAGGACATGTAATAAATCTCAACAGACGAGTTTCGCAAAAAAATCTGCCAAACTTTAAAACTGCTTTTTTAAGGCAGGATTCGAACAAACAGGTTATTTTTTAGAAAATCAGACATTTTAACGACTACAAAAAGCCAGACTTGAAAATCCGCGTGATCTCATGTCTTAAAAACCAAAAATGACGTCTGCAGGCAGTCTTTCGCTTTAACGTGCTTCTCTTATCCACCATTTCCGACTATACCGTAAGCAACCGTAAAGGCTTTAATCACAAGCATGATCAATCAAACTCTTGATTATATGATAAGGTGCTTTTTGTGAGTTTCAGTTTTTGTATATAGGTAAAACGAAAACGGAGTGGGTAGAGCTTCAAACGTTTGGGAAATATATTAGTATATATTTATATGAAAAAATCCTTCTTACAATCGTGTAACGGGGTTTAAGGCAGGCAGCGATAACGAAAATGGTCCAAATATGACGAAAAGAAGCAGTTCCTACGTTTACAGCAAAAATATCATCAATATTTCTCGGAAAAGTTAAAAAAGTCCATTTTGCTTTACGTGAACACCACTTAGCCAGATAGCTGACTTAGATGATTCTTAAAGAAGAAACCTATATAATTAGTGTTTTAGGTTATTTTTTGGGTATACTTAATGAATATATTTCGATGTATATTTGGAAATCCGAACCTAGTTATGGACGTTTATTTTGTGTCAGCGATGAGAATTTATTTCTTTACGGTAAGGTTATTTCATATAAGCAGCACAGGTAATAGCCAAAAGTCCATACGCGCGTGTTTTGCCGATAATCTGCCGCTGCATGACACAGCTGCGGGTGGTTCGGCTCGTCAGCGGTCCCCCAGCATTCTCCTGTCTGCATTTTGGTAGATACGCCAATCAAGAAATTGTAGATTTTTAATTTCCTTGGAAACTAACAGCGAAATTGGAGTAGGTCAGCATATTTAAGGTCTGTAGGCGCAGACATGAGTATTTATGTATGAACATTTGGGCTGAAGTCCATCAGCCACAGCGGATAACTGCGTAATATTCAGCGGCAAAATACCAGTGAAACACGAGTGTATGTTGGTTAGTATACGTGCTGTTAGTATGGAATCGCCTTACCCTACTAGTTGCTTGACGGCCGGTAATGCATATTACGTGGCTGTCTGCTGCGGCTGATGAACTTCGGCTCAAATATTCATGCCTAAAAACTTAAGTCTAAGCCGATAGACCTTAAATATACTGATCTACTCCAAGCTCGCAGTTAATTTCTAAGGAAGTTAAAAATCTACAAAACTTTGTTTCTGTTGAGCGTGCAAGCATGAACCAGACAGCCGTTTTCATGTAAAAAAGTCCAAGAACCCGCCACTGAGTACATACTCACATAAGGTATCCTAACGAATGTTCTGACAGACAAAAAAGCTATGTTTTGGACGGTCGATTAGGGACATGAGAAACCCAAACGAATTCGCTGATACTTCAAGGAAACTCTGTAGATCAAAGGCCCCCATCGTCGCCAAAATGTACACTGTAATTTTCCCGCGGGGAATATCTTTTAATACACGGAGAATGTTATGCTTACAATTACATCCGTCAATTCTGTCCGACTTAATTTGTCTTTGATCGAACTTTCAGTGCGTGAACTTATGGAAACGTTTATTCCTGTAATGTCTCGCCGGAGAATTAAAGCGAAACTCTCTTTGTTTTAATCAACCGCACCTCAAACAAAACACGAGCAAAAAAGTTACATCGCATCCTCATGGGACAGTTTTAGGACCTACGACCAAACATAATGCACTTAGCCATTATTAGTTCGGCATTTCGGTGGATGCATTTGGAGGGGCTTGCAAGTTATTGATGATCTTCCGTTAAGCTCAACATAGTGAGTTAAGTCGGGTACCGTTTTTAACCTGATTGCAGGACGATCTGTTCTCTGGTCTACATTTTCCCTAAAAGTCATTTCGTAGAGACAAACCACAAAGCGTAAAGGAGTGTTTACGAAGAGACTAAAATGATTATTCTGACTCCGGAATACATTTACCGACACAGAAAATAAAGACTGAGAGGCCCACTTCTGACTTACCGACTCTCGTCAGCTAGCCATATATACTCCGAGGTGTACAGCACCTAGGGCTCGATCCCGCGACCTGTTGGTTAGAAGTTCAACGCCCCTAATCACTGACTCACGCTCGCGATCGGTGAGCGCACCTCTTCCATTGTATGTAACGGGTTGCAACCGACAGGACAACGAGGCTATGACTCAGTGGTTATGTCTTTGAACTTCTAAGCAACGGGCTTCGGCATCAAGCCCCAGGGGTTGCACACCTCGGGATTGGGTATGACTGGCTTAGAACGCTGATAGAAGCGAACAGGCGAGTTCCAGGTCGCAGTTCAGAAGATGAAGATGCGATCTCTGGAACAAGAAATTTATTGGCCTGACGTTTCGGATTCTCACTCGAAACCATCATCAGAGACATTCGCAGATAAAGGTGATGGTGGCACCAGGAGTGCAGTGCATCTCGACGCGCCGATATAGCGCCCTTACGCAAATGCATTTGTGACTGATCGGGTGGTTGTTATTGAAGTTCAGTACGCAAATACGACGCAAATACTGAACTTCAATAGCAACCACCCGATCAGTCACAAACGCAGTTGCGTAAATGCGCTATATTGGCGCGTTGAGACGCACTGCAGTGAAATGAAAGACAAGGTTGCTGAATTACAATATCTTTGACGATTAATGAGAGCCAGTGGTTACCCGCGCAACTTTGTCAACCAGTGCATACGAAATGGACACCAGAGATCAAATCCAATCGACCCAAAGTTTTGGCAGGCTCTTCCGTACGTGAAGAGCGTCTCGGAAGCCGTCAGTCGTCTTCTCACCCCATTTGGAGTTAGTGTTGCACACAGGTCAGAAGCAACCATTAGGCGCCAAGTCCTGAGGCCAAAAGACCCGCTGCCATGGCAGGAAACGTCTGGAGTCGTTTATCGGATCTCGTGTAGTTGCGGACAAAGCAATTATGTCGGAGAAACTGGGAGATTACTCCATACGCGAATTGCCGAGCACGCAACAGCAGTGAGGCGGGGAGACGCTAACTCTCAGGTGGCGGTACACTCGACGGGACCCGGCCATATTTTCAAATTTCAAGAGGCCAAAATCCTCGCAAGGGGTGACAACCGCGTGAGTCCCGAGCTGCTCGAGTCATGGTTCTCAGGCCCGCAATCCATCAACAAGCACAATGACCCCCCGATACCATATTCTGTGCTACGATTTTCTCTGGGCAGGAGAATCAGTCACGTGGGGAGGGCGCGGGCGAGCAAGTATCACGGTGACAGTGAGCCAGTTTGCCTAGCAATCGTCACACCGGCATCCAGCACGCATGACGAAATCACGGCAGTTAACGACTCGGACTCGGACCCACAAGCCACCATCGCATCAATTACGACCCCAGCGGTGATTGCAAGAACTGTTAATTGCAGTGCTCATACGGTCCACGCAGCCACATGTTATAAATACTGCATTCCTGGTGCCACCATCACCTTTATCTGCGAATGTCTCTGATGATGGATTCGAGTGAGAATCCGAAACGTCAGGCCGATAAATTTCTTGCTGCAGTGGTCGCATCTTCATCTTGTTTGCTGAGAACGGCTAATATGCAAGAAATTGCCATTACAGTCTCCCTTTTTTGTCGGTAATGCTCTTCTACCTATATTTCGTTCCGCTATGCGACTGCTGGCAGTGCGCGAGATAGCTTGAACGCACAGCCGGACAAGTGAGTTCCGTATAGCGATCGGTGAGCGCCCCTCTGCCATTATTCTGATTTTTTTTTACCGTCGAAGAGCTTTACCCAAAAACCTACAAAGACCCTAGACTACATGCCAAATTCAAAAAGGTACAACCCATATTTCTTGGCGATCACCACACGTTGTTAAACGCAGACGTGCACAGCGTCCACCGTACTCCCTATTCGATAACCTGCCCAGACCCACTATCAAGACAGAGCCATGAAGACCAGAAGAGGGCCTAAATGGCTAACTGGAAGGCCACAAACTGAATTTCTGTGATAACTGCACCGACTGTCTAAATTTTCTGATAAATTGCTCAAAGTCTATTTTCAAAAATTAGGACTGTGAAAAAAGAGGGAGTTTTTTTCAGAGGAATTTCCTCGGGGAGCTCTCCCTGTTGTCGAGAACTCAGACTGCGTCAGTTGGCCGTTCTCATGCCAGTAGTTTGATCGCGTTGGCCGATAATCGCGCCCGTGATGACATTTGAGTTATAACTCGTGCCGAATCATGCACGTTTGGGGAAGGGTCTACAGAGGCGATGGCGTGACAGGCGGTGGGGTCGACTCCCCAGCGTAATTCCAATTTTCAAAATTTCGGACGGCAAATGAAGCTGTCGTAGTCATCTTTCCAGGTCTCGCAATACTTGCGTGAAATTTTGATTCACTCTGTAATTTTGGAGCGCAAGGGGACAAGGTTGATGTACTTTCAGATCTCAGAACCTTTCGGCTCGAGATTGAAATGGATTCGTCCACTGACAGTAATTAGGTCAAAATGAGTCGTAAGACTTTTCTTCTCTTTGTCTATGTTGCGTAGCTGAGGTTTTTCATTAACTTACTACACCAAACTGCCCTTGAAATGTCCACTTGTTCGAATTTTGAAAATCCCTGAAATATTAGATTTTTGCGCAGTCCGCAGTTCTTAGAAACTGTCGACCTTGAATAGTTCTTTGAGTTTATCCAAACAGAGGGAATTTTTAGGTTTATTTGCCAGAATAAACCCACAACATTTATCCCGTCAAGTGTCTTCGTCATCATGCACAAACATGCAGGCAACGGCTTTTGTTACTTACGTTAAGGTTACTTACTTAAGGTTATTCTTCTGAGTAGGAAGTGACGAATGAAAAGTCCTTGTTGTATATTTTCTTTGACTTACGACTTTGGCTGCGCCTATGAGACTTCAGCCAACCAATACAGCAAAAACGGAATAACTAATCGATTTGCAAACCATTTATGCTCTAGCCAGGAAGAACAATGTTCCACTACTTGGCCATGAGCTTTCGTTAATTTCTCACCCAGTACTTGAGGGCTCTTGCTTTTCTGGCCTTCTCGGAGTTGATGCCTTGTCCGTTGAGGCTGGAAAATTAAACCGATCCTTGTGTCAAAAGACACAAACTTGCACATGGGAGGACTGACCTACTTCTAAAACAACAAGTTTTGAGGAAGAAGGAAACTGCAGTTGAGAATGTTATCACTGTAACAGAACTTTTTACCTCCCGACTTAAAAATCCCCAAGGAATTTTTCAAACTATGCTTTTTGCCGTGAAAAAAAACAAGTGGAAAACGCAAAACACCTCAGCCTTTGAATGTCCGCCGCCTTTTCCAACATTCAGTGCAGTTTCAGCGCACCGTTTCAAACTCGTAAAGATGTACGAACTGAATAATTTCAATTTTTTCAAAATAAACTCAAATAGGATTCTACCTGGTAAACAGTGCACACTGGACCTGGCAAGACATCGGACCTATCCGTTTGGTATTATTAATGCTCGATGCATGCCAATCTTGTACCCTCCAGGGGAAATCTTACTCTCAGCATACATTATTAGATTCGACAGGTTCATCTGTTCCAGTTACATTCCTTTATTGACAACTATCACTACAGAAAAGATCTGTTAACGGTAAGACTTAGAATAGGTGAGCTAACCCATGAAATGTCAACCGAAATTCAAAAGGCGTTCTCGTTTCAAAACGATTAATAACGTAGGGTAGTAAAATTAATCAACATGTAGCATAATTCTAAAATGATCCAGATACCTCAGGGTGTCGGCTTTTCAGTGGACTTATTTTCGACTGCATGCAAAAGACATATTCTGCAAAAAATGGCTTCATATATACCATGAATTCCTTTGTTGATATTCGATGCCCTTGAAAATTCAGTTTTATTTCATAAATAACATGAATAGAAATAATGTTTTCTTTACGTAATCGGTTGAAAATCACGTTTCCTGCAGATATTATACTATAAAAAGTATGATTCGGTTCTAAAAACCTTTTATAATTCGCGAACAATTTTGAACCCAACCTGCTGTTGCACTTGCATTCAGGGTTTCAAAACTACAAGCCGTATATTTTCCGTGTACGGAAAACTGTGCATTTCGGTACGGTATTAAGAGGACAACATGTGGGGTTTATAAAATTAAACGGTAGATGTGAGCAATATTGCTAACTTTACGAGTCACATTCGTAAATGCAGATACACGACGATTCATGAACGGCCATTACACGGTATTGAAAAATCTCACAACTGGAAACTTTCTTAAAATCGAATTGTACTCTTAAGTTGAGTAAAAAACTGAAAGAAAACGTGATTTTCTAACGAATGGCTAGAAGAATGAATATTTTTATGCATGATGTCCATGAAGTATAAGTGGATTTTCAAGGGCATCAACATTCAATGAGGAAATTGCATGCTACATAAGTAGTCATTTTTTGCAGGGTATAGTTTGTGCATGCAGCCGGAAATAAGTTCATTCAAAAGCCGACACCTGAAGTAACGTGATCGTTATACAATTATGCTACAGGCTGATTAGTTTTACAACCCTGCTTAATTAATTTTTTCGAAACGAGAACGCATTTTGAAATTTCGGTTGATATTTCATGAGTTAGCCCACTTACTGTAGCAATCATATGACACGACTTCAGGTAAAGACAAACTCACAAGCTTTTTTATGTTTGGTAAGCGGAAAATTCCATTTTCGTCCACCGAAATAATTTGGCCACAAGAACGCAGACCTGAGCTTCATATAGTCTGACAGTCAACTTTCAAGTAAGCAACTTAACATGGAAATTTTGAAGTATGAAATGTCAAGACACTGTCTAGAATAATTAAATACCCATGTACACACACTTAATTAATAAATAACTTGACACCAATCTATACGCTTGGCGGATCCATTGGCACCATCACAGAGATTTCTCTTTTTCTCAGGAGTATGTCCTGCAACGATTTGAGGGCAAAATATTTCGCATCACTTCTGCTATTTTTTCTTGTAAATAAACTTAAGTAATTTGTATTTATCACTAATAATTTTAGATAAACTTCAAAAGTAAGATACTATTCTCATGCGCAAATTACTGCAGTTAAAACGTTGGTGGACATTTAAAAATGTTAGAGAAATTTTACATATATAAGACCATCTGGAATTTTACGATATGATTGAAAGAAAAAGTAGCATGCCTTAAAATAAGAAAACAAGTCAAATTGAATTTTGAAGAGCAGAATTACAAATAAACTACGGCCTGATAGTATGTGCGAATACATACAAAGTCAAAACTATTGGAAGAGAGGGAGGCTTGAAGGATGCAACAAGAATTTTATTCGTCCGACCTTTCGCATTCATCGGGAACGGCAAAAAGTCAAAGCAGTAGACACGCAAAACTGGAAGTAGCTGCAAAATACGTCAGTTCGGCCGCTGACTTCGACGATTTCCACTGACAAGGTGCTTCACAGCAAAGTGAGAGCAAGCACGGTGACTTGCGCGTAAATTAGGTTACAGTGACGGCAGACTTGCGCAGCATCTACCGCACTCCCTCTCTCTCTCCTACCAGGAACCGGTGTCAAGCCAGTGTAAAGAACACCGGAAGCGGGAGTGGCCGCAGGTGACTGGCACATCCGGACCCGTACCTAGGCACGCGATTATATCGTCTGGTCCAAAACAAACATTTGACCAGGATTTTCAACAACAGCATCTAAACACGTGACAGGGATCCTACATTAGGTGTACCAACTCATGAAATGTCAAATGAAATTCCGAAATGCGTTTTCGTTTCAAAAAGATTAATTATGTCGGGTTGTAAAACTAATCAGCTGGCAATATAATTCTATAATAATTCTGTTATCGCAGGATGCCAGCTTTTTGAACAAACTTCCTTTCGGCTGCATATAAAAACTATACTCTGTAAGATATGACTACTTAAGTAGTGTAAATTTTTCTTATTGATTTTCAATGCCCCTAAAAGTCCAAATATATTTTATGTTAAACATATACAACAATATTCTTTCTTTCTCTCATTCGGTAGAAAATTAGGTCTTACTCAAATTTTTTATTAGAAGGAATGGTATAATTCGGATACAATAAAGTTTCTAATTGTGAGACTTTTTAATACCGTGAAATGACCGTTCATTAAACCTCATGTCTCTGCATTTACCAACGTGGCTTGTAAAGTTAACAATATGGATCAAATCCACTGCCAAGTTTCATGAACACCATATGGTCTTCTCTTAATACCGTAGAGAAATGTGTGGTTTTGCGTACGTGGAAAATATGCGGTTCGTGGTTAGCAAACCCGGAATGCTAGTGCCACGGCAGGGCGGGTTCAAAATTATTTGGGAATTAAAAAAGTTTTTGAAAGCCATATGTTACCATTCCTTGGAGTACATAATTGGAAGAAGACATAATGTGCTTCCGAATAGTCGAAGAATGAATATTTTTATGCATTTTTTCCATGAAATATAATTAAACTTTTAGGGACATCGACAATCAATGAGGAAAATACATGCCACTTAAGCAGTCGTTTTATACATATTGTGGTTTTTACATGCGGCCGGAAGGAAGTTCGTTCGAAGGCTGGCATCCTGTGGCAAATGAATTATGATGAAGTTATGTTGCAGGCCTATTATATTCACGACCCTTCTAAATTAATCTTTTCGAAACGAAGACACATTTCGGAATTTCGGTTAACATTTCATGAGTTAGCCCACGTAATGCACAATCACTGACCGATCTCATGAAACGTTAAACGAAATTCAGAAACGTGTTTTTGACTAGAATTGATTACGTGCATGGACTGTTATACTAATTATCATGCAGCATGATTCCATGATATTTCAAACGCGTCAGGATGGTGGCTTTTAATGCACTTCTTTTCGGCCGCCTGCTACAGTGGCACTCACCAAAATGGCTACCCGGTTAGTGCGTTTTTCTATTGAGCATACAATAGGTGGGCTAACTCATGAAGCGTTAACCGAAATTCCGAAATGTGTTTTCGTTTCGAAAAGATTAATTAAGTAGGGTCGTAAAACTAATTAGCCTGCAACATAACTCCATCATAATTCAGTTACCACAGGATGCCAGCTTTCGAAAGAATTTCGTTCCGGCCGCATGTAAAAACCACAATATGTAAAAAACGACTGCTTAAGTAGCATGGATTTTTCTCATTGATTTTCGATGCCCCTAAAAGTCCAATTATATTTCATAAAAAACATTCATAATAATATTCACTTATTTGCTCATTCCGTAGAAGATCATGTCTTCTTACATATTTATACTCGAACGAATGATATAATTCAATTTTAATAAAGTCTTTATTTGTGGGACTTTTTAATATCGTGAATTGGCCGTTTATAAAACGTCATGTCCCCGCATTTATCAATGTGGCTTGTAAAGTTGACAATATGGATCAAATCCACTGCTAAATTTTATGAACTCCATATGGTCTACTCTTAATACCGTAGAGAAATTTGTGATTTTCGTACGCGGAAAATACATGGCACATAGTTCGGAAACACTAAATGCAAGTGTGGCGACAGAGCCGGTTTAGAATTATTTGGGAATGAGAAAATTTTTAAAGCCGAATATTACCTTGCCTTCGAGTATAAAATTGGAATAAGACCTAATTTTCTACCGAATGAACGGAAGAGTGAATGTTTTCATGCATGTTTTCCATGAAACATAATTGGACTTTTAGAGGCCTCGAAAATCTGTGAGAAAAATGCAGGCTACGTAAGTAGTCATTTTTACCAGAGTTTAGTTTTCAAATGCAGCTGAAAGGAGGTTTTTCGAATGCCAGCATCCTGAGGTAACTGATTTGTTATGGAATTATGCTGCACGGGGATTAATGTTACAACACTGAATAAATAATCTTTTCGAAACTAAAACGCATTTTAAAATTTTAGTTGACTTTTCTTGAGTTAGCGCACCTGCTGAAATTAGTGCAGCCTGAGCCAGCAAATAGGTCTACCAAGGCACACGTAATTTTGACATTTTTGTAGGTGCGCATTCCCAGTAACGTCCGCCAAAAATCCGTCGTTGATCCATCGCACACACTGCGAGATCCACTTTTGGGGGTGGGCTACGGGATACAGTTTTAACGTCACCGCATGCCTATCGGAATTTGCATGTTCCGTATTTACCGCAGGTGGTTGTACTTAGTGTGATGCTTGCCTGTTTGTCTGCATCCCAGTCGTCTGGGTTCCTCACCATTTTTGGTTTTTGATGTAAAAAAACGGCTCGGCGACTTGGCACACTGATACTGTCAATAACAGCAGTGTTTGTTCGCACGCTCTCCGCGTGAATACTTATCACGCCCTGAAGAGGAAGTGGGAAATTTCTCTGCGCCAGCTGACCGACTGCAGGCCAGAGAACCACAGCTTTTAAGCGACTTATGGCCCACGCGTTATCAAATGTCGCGAGGATTTTTGCCTCTGCAAATCCGAAGCTACTACGTGGTTCAATAGAAGCGAAGAGACGAGTCCCAAGAAGTAGTCTTGAAGAAGGAGACACGATCGCCGGGACAAGAGCTTTATTAGCCTGACGTTTCGGATTCCTACTCGAATCCATCATTAGAGACAAAGAAGCAGAAACGGGTGGTTGTTGCACAAGGGGCTGCGGTATTTATAGGATGCAGTAGCCATGCTACCGCATGCCTATGAACATTCACGACCCCCCCCCCCTTCATCCGGGATCGTCGCTTCAGTCCATCTTCCGACTCCATACTCCGTGCTAAAACTTCGCCTAGGCGGAGTAACAAGCGATGCGGGGAGGGCAGAGGTGAACACTTTTCCCAACACCGGGGTCGGTGCGTCAGATGATCAAGCAATCATCATGCCAACATCTACTGCACGTGATGAAATTGCAGCAATTATCGACTCGAATGTCGGCCATCTAGGAATCCGAAACGTCAGGCTAATAAAGCTCTTGTCCCGGCGGTCGTGTCTCCTTCTTCAACAACGTGGTTCAGTCGACCGAACCGTAGCTTTAGATTTGGTACAGCTTACCACTGCTGATGTGTCTTTGATATAATTTTCCGGCTATATTAGCACATTTTGTTTGCCCTTAAGAACTTCAGAGCTACAAATGATTTCTGATATCCACTAACCTGGCAGCGGATTTCTAGACCTCGTCGGTCGATGTCTGGTAGTTGCCTCCAGTTCCTAAAGCCTCACACACAAGCAGAATGAGGAGACGACTGACGGCCTTGGAGGCATTCTTGACGTACGGCAGCGCTCATCAGCATTTGTGGTCGATACAATTCGCCCGTCCTTGCATGCACCAGTTAGGCGAGAGCTTTAGATAGGCATTAATGTCGAACTCCCCTCAAGGATATTGCAAGTCAATAGTCTTGCCTTCCGCCTACATTAGGTGAGCACACATAGTGGCCTTACGTAAATTCTTTTGTGGCTTAATTTGTAGTCTCAGTTGAAACTCAGTGTTGATTCCATGTTTTTGTTTTTGAACCATCACAATTATTAGGATAGATGAAGGCCTCAAGGAAGGCGATCTGATTTTTTTCCGTCCTGGATCGAAAACTATATGTTTCAAAACATGCTGGTGGGATGTTTCTGAATTCTAGCACCCGATGCATTTCAACGACGGCAAAGGTATTATTCGCATACGAACCCAAATATTTGATCTATGCCGTTGGAAGACCAGGGGCTTCAAAAATTATGGGATTATGAGGACTGAAGCTGGGGAACCCATTCACTTGTTTCATCAAAGATGACGCACGCGCTACGAGATGACTTCAAGATTTGGAAGATTTTCACGTCTCCGAGTGAATTCTCTGTTTCGTCGCAATTGTTTTTGTGGGAATAATTACATGGTTCCGATAGTCAAATTCTGGGAAACAGAAATATAGAGGGGCGCAACACTACAAAATTTTATGAGCCCTTTTCATAGACGCCTTAATCTCGCAGGCATATCTCGAGAATTCTGCCGACGAATTCACCGCTGTGTCCGTGTCAGCAGTCGGAAATTTAGTGCAACGAACTATGCACCTTGCAAGGACGGTTGAAAGTACTTTCTCTATGCACCCCGAAAAGACGGGAAGATAGGGTCAAGGACATTTCGGGTCGCGAGTTCGATCCTCGGGTGTTCCACACTTCGGGGCTGATTATGACTGACTGAAGACGGCTATTAAGCCAGAAATGGCCATTCCAGACTCCCTTGCCTTTGTCGGTAATACCCTTCTGCCTATATCTTAGGCCACTCTGTGGCTGCTGGTTGGGTTCCAGAGAGAGCCCGTAGGACAAAAAGGAACGAGTGAGTTCCGTAAGAACGATCGGTGAGCGCCCCTTAATCATCCGGTCCAAATATTACCATCACATCTTAGTCTGAGTCTATAAGTTTCAAAAACGCTGATTTGCTCGATGTTAGTGGTTAATTTGTAGGGAAATTGCGAAGCAAATATATGCAGTAAAATTATCAGCCCTTTACAGTAGTCTTTCACTGTAAAGAGGTGCACAAGGGCTGATAGGATCTGAGAACGTTTAGAGTGAATTTTCTGAAATTATCATTTGTCAGTATTTGACAAAAACAGAGCGACTCTAATTATAACCACCTGATAGGAAGGAATCGAGCGCAAAACCTACTGCTTGATATTTTTCCGATGACGAAATCCGTCTCCAACTACCCTTTAACGTGATGCTTGATTTACTTTTTCTTCATGTGTGGAATCCGTAGCCAAAAGATTTTCGGACAGCTGAATTTACTCAATGGCTCTGCGACCATTCTTCTCGAAATTTTGTGAAACTTACTTTGAGCTACTATGTCTACAGTCTATGATCACTGTGAGTGTGACATGGAGAAGAACCTTTATGAACGAAATTCCATGATAAGTCTATATCGGCCACGACACAGTATTTTCAATGTAGAGAAAAATCGCATTTTGGTGATTATCAAATGGACCATTAAAAATTAGAAATACTTGTCGAAGTCTAAAAAAGATAGAAGTGGACTGTTGATAACGTTTTAAGCCCAAAAATATAAGCGGCAAAAATCGCTCGATATCTGAAGTGTCCTTAAATCAAACTCAATTTACCCGATATGCAAACGCTTGTATTTCAGATAAAAGCAATAAAGGCACATGGAAAATAAAGCTCTACCTCAAATTTATCTTCCATATATTCTAACACAGTCAGTCCTAACAATCTGGCCTCCTCTATTGTAGTGTGTACCGAGAAGGTTATATCTATGGTGGAGAAATAGATGACATTCCTCATGAACAAGAGTCACTGCGGACAAAATGCATGGCACGGAAAAAACCGTTAAAAGAACGGAAAAAATCGCATTTTGACATGAGAACAGAGGCTTAAATGACGCACAAGACTAGTTTATACTATGTGAACGGCATATTGGAAGCTGTGCCGTCACGCAAAACCACCATGAATTCCGCGCATGTCGCAAGAGGAAACCATTATTTTGTCAATTCCTGAAAATTCTCCTGATGAGCAAAAATCAAGAGCCATGGCGATATGGGGATTGCCCCCATGAACAAGGGTCACTGAGGGCAAAATGCATGGCACGGCACAGCACTGTTAAAAGAAGGAAAAATTCGCCTTTTCAGATGAGCACAGAGGCTACAATGACGGGATGGACTAGTTAACATTATCTGAACGTGCGCGCTTGCCGTGAGTCGAAATGACATATGCGACATTGAGTTTGATTAATATAGAGTGGGCTTTAATTAAGCTGGTCACATCGGACGCACCCAACCGTTACATCAAAGTGACTTTCCACATGTTCGGGTTTTGCCTCTTTCGCCTATATTTTTTGAGCCGTTCTCCGACCAATGCCCTCGCAATCTGTTCTGTTTTCCTGCGGTAGATGTGGTTTGACAGGACTGTTTTTTCTCCAGATGACGGTGGTCAGAGTTGGACTGCCGATCTTTTACTTCATTTAGCCAGAAATACTTACCAAATAAGACTAAATATATTTTCCCTTTTTGTCGATATCGGATTGCCCTCATGAACAAGGGTCACTGAGGATTCGTTGAGATTAAGGCGACTTGGATGCTCAGCACCTGAAAACGGAAAATTTCCGCTGCGGTAACTCAATCACTCCGCGACATTTCATTCCGAAGGTATTTGAAACCAACTTTGAGTTATTGCGTCTATAATCTATGATTATCGTAAATGAGAAATTGACAATGAGGTTTGCGAACAATAACCCAAGAAACGCCCATGCCGGCCACGACTCAGTGATTTTGAAAGGGATAAAAATCTCATTTTAGAGTTAACAAATGGATTACCTGAGCCTTTAAATGAATAACGAAGGTTAAGAGAAAAAAATAGTTGACTAATGATCATATCTCACGTCCAAAACAATACAACTGGTCAAAATCGCCTGGTATCTAAAGGGTGCCTTAGTCAACAAAACCTACCTGTTTGCATTTCCTTTGAAGCGACCCCGATGGGTATTTAATAAAGTTATTTAATGTTATTAATTTTTTAGTCTATTTCGAATAAGAAGAATAGGAAACATCGAAAATAAAGCCCACCTCAAATCTGTCTTCTACATATTTCAACAATTTCAGTCCCTAAAACGTAGCCCTCTCTAGTAAGACACGCTTAGGAGTCAGCCGGATCGAAATCTATCCCGAGTAGGTCGTGTTTATAGTATATGAATACTGCAAATGAAAAATCGAGGATAGCCCCTCATGAAAAAGGGTCGCTGAGGGCAAAATGCATGGCACGGCTCAGTACTGTTAAAAGAAGGAAAAATTCACCTCTTCAGATGAGCAAAGAGGCTGCAATGACGGGGTGGACTAGTTAACATTATCTGAAAGTGCGTGCTTGCCGCGAGTCGAAATGACATGTGCGACATAGAGTTTGATTAATATAGAGTGGGCTTTAATTAAGCTGGACGCACCCAACCGTTACATCAAAGTGACTTTCCACATGTTCGGGTTTTGCCTCTTTAGCCTATATTTTTTGAGCCGTTCTCCGACCAATGCCCTCGCAATCTGTTCTGTTTTCCTGCGGTATATGTGGTTTGACAGGGCTGTTTTTTCTCCAGATGACGGTGGTCAGAGTTGGACTGCCGATCTTTTACTTCATTTAGCCAGAAATACTTACCAAATAAGACTAAATATATTTTCCCTCCCCAAATTTTCCCTAAGCAAACGAATTGTATGAAAATGCCGCCGAAACGGGTATGTGAATTCATAAATAAAATTTAAAGTTACCTACATTGGTAAGGCATCCTTCGCCCGTGGAATTGGAAGTTCAAGTTACTAATTTTATCGATTAGCCGGCTTTAACCAAAACGATGACCTCGTTGTTTCTGCAATGATTTTCCGTAGGAATCCAAACTGCTCTAGTCTTCCCACTAGTTTTCTATGTTATTCAGCGATAGGACGCAGCTGACGAGCCGTCGCGAATCTTTTTGATACCATTAAGTTCTGCCCCGCATGCTTGCTTCAACTTTTGTACGAAGGCCTAAAGTTGGCTTTGACTATTAAGAGTAGCTGCCCCACTTTCATTACTCTCATCCGCCAATTAAACCGCTTAACGAGCCGTTTTGCTATCCCGCATGAAGTTAAACACCTTTTATTCTATGATTTGAAGCTATCAACGCGTGGGAGGGATTTACAGCTGCTCGTGTGTTTCTTTGGCTTAGGAAACGTTTTAGGGTGAAGATAAAATATGCCAGAAGAGGGGCACATTTTGCGAAGGAGTGTAATGCAAGACACGCATTCTGAATAATTCAACAAGCAAAATGTTTACGTGCAGTCGATTACATGAAAAAGGCACGCTCCATCGGGAGAAATGAGCCATGATGTCCTGTTTCCCAAAAAAATTAGGGATATTTATTTTGAAAGTAATCCAAATTATAAATCTGTGGAGGCAAGTACACTTGTTGTGCTGACTTGTAGCCATTGGTTAAATAAACATTTTGACAAATTTGGATTAGTTTTTTTCCAGTTTAGTTCTAAGACAGGTAAACAAGGAAGAATTTATTGGTACAAACAAATTTTCCAAGAGCTTATCAGGTGGAAAAATCAGATAACAAATAAGAAGTATGCAGCAGCTTGGAGATGCACAAAATCCTTGAAAACAAAGTTTTGTCTAGTGCACGCAGACTAATCAACAAAAATGTTATCTTAAAAGTTAAATTTCAAAAACAAAGAAGGAAATAAAGCACGAAAAATGCGTGTTTTAATCTAAGGACTTAGGATTACCAGGATAAGATGAGATTCACCACGTAGTTTAACTGGCTGCATAGGCCGAGTTTCTCCAGTCGCATGTAGGCCGTCCTCAAGTATTTGAATGTACGAGTTGTCAGTGTCTGAACAAGTACGCTGAAGGATGGCCCATGGAGTGTATGCATTTGATATGCCAGGATCAACAAACCATGTCCCTCGCAGCCTGGTGTGGCCAGACAGTTCCTTGGTACCTGGTTCCTTGCCGATGGATGAGCTTGCGTTCCAGCTGGGTACACAGCTCATGAGAATGGTTTTCCATGCTGTCGACCAGTTATTTGGCGGTTTTTGTTGGCTAAAATCCTGGTTAGGTGTTACTTGTGAACTAAGGGGTTCGGTGGAATGTCTAGATGTCAGCCAGGCCGTGCCAGTTATCTTCGTTCCTTCTTACAAATCCTAATTTATATTTTGACCAGCCAGCACTGACCGCTGTCAATATACCTTTGGACTGCCTAGCTAGATAGTGGTATTGTTGGCCATATTCAGTGCATACTTATTACCTTACCCTTGAAAATGCAAGCAAACAGTGAAACCCTTCAAGTAAGATCCCCAAGTAGATCATGGTTAATAAAAAGTGAGCTAATATACTGCTGATCTGTAAGTTGAATGCTCGTCAGGCGGGGCAAGCATTTCAGTAGGTAGATCTGGAAGTCCGAAGATTGTTTCGGTAGAATGAAAACGACATACCCCCCCCAGCAAGTACGTCTGCAAAGTGTGAGAACGTGAGCAGACGTGGGGGAACGCAACTGGTCAACGCAAAGATTTCCTGCCTGTAGCTCTCACGCGATCGTTTTTGTTGCGTCATAATCGATTGCCGCCAAAATCGCTTCATCTGAGTTGTGTCCTGAATCTGGAAATAAAATAAAACACAAACAGTTGAGTTAATAAACATGATGGAACCTGCAGCATATAATCCACTGACTTGTTTGTAATTTTATTCTAAAACCGCTCATGATGTTTTGCGACCGCGAATTTACGCCCTGTGCTACATTCATTTTATTTTTTTTTCATATTTAATACTCTAAGAAATTTATAATGCTTTTATGCCGTTTATTGGGCAACTCTGGCATTCTATGCGTGTAAAACGCTCTGTTTAACCGTGTACGTAGTTGAAAATCAGAAAGTGATATCCTGATAACGTAACTCTTTCAAATCACTTCGTTACATAACAAGATTCGACTTCTCAGTAAGAATGTATATCTACTGACATAGTAGAGGAAACAATCGCAAGCTGCGCAAACCACTGATGTTTAGATCGCAGTGGGGACTTGTTAAATGACATGGATATTTTAAAAGTATATTTTAAGTAATATTCCTATGCTCCTAAAGACGATGGTCCGTCCGCTCTCGCCCGCTCTTTTTGCAGCTAACAGCCATTTGCAGCAGTGTCGAATGCACTGTCTATTCTCAAACCCTTTGATAAAGTGACTAACATCTATTGAGTTGTCGCCAAGGGCATTCTACTTTGTGCTATAGGCAGGCTGTTAAACTGCTTGTTGTCTGTCTGCGATGTAGTACATTAAGTGCAGATGATCAACTCTACACGTCTTTTTCACTTCATGATTGGTGCAATAATTTACGAGAGACCGCTAACGACTCGCAAACAGGCCGAAACGAAGGGACTGAAACTTTAAAAAAATAATGACCGCTGTTTATTTCAATGGGGAACAAAAAAAGGATTATTAATATTAAATTGTATAAAAATACTAAATCATAAAAAATGTGAGAATTCCGAAAACAGCAAAAGGCGTTGTGAAGGAGTCATGTTAGGTTTAAGGTTATTAAAAACCCTGTTTATGCAAATAACTGGATAAACAAAACAACGCAAAAAACTAGCTTTGAAAATGGTTCTTTGATAAAGTCTACATTTAGATATCTTTCACAAATAAGTGCAATGTCAAGTGTGGCATTTAGGCAACAATCCACAGTTTGAAGGGAAATTCCAAGGGGTTCTCGTAAAATTCGTCTCTGTTTTGTTTTTGTTTTTATCTTGTCTAAGTTGGAATTAACTAGGGAATAAAGGTTTCCGTTTAATTTACGGACAGAGGTGAAATAGTGATGAGAATTTGCTTTGGACCACATGTGGACAGGTTGGTCAGTTATTTATACATCTAAATAGAATTAGTAGTTGCATTGACAATTATGCCATTTTGTTCATCAAAAGACCATTTTTTCCGCAAGAGCTTTGTGCGATTTTTGCTGGATCACGATGAGGTTCCTATTATCTTTGGAATATCGATGAATATATAACAATTTGCATTGTTTCAGTTGGATGTCCATAAACGTAGATTTTGTTACATATTTTATTAAAACCTTTAAAATAAGATACCTCCTGCAAGCATTTACTTTTAGGCTCTGTCCCTTGAAAGTAAGTGCACAACGAAAGAGTCCTATAAATGTTAAGATATTGCGGAAACTGATAAGTTCCTGCCTTTTCAGTTTCCAAATTGCGCATTAACAGAAATCGGACCATACAAAAAGTGTTATGCAATATGCATAAAAATTAACACAGCCACCTTGCGAAGGGTTTTTTGCGGTAGTTTATCAAATATTTGCAAGTGTCAGGAAAGTGTCGTGAAGTTTTGAACAAAAGATTTCTAGTCGGCATTATTACTTCTTTTTAGGAAAAGAAATAACATAGAATTGCAAATGTAACCTTTCAAAACCGAGCAAACGCCTAGTTCTTTAAAAAATAACTTGTTTTTACACTTTTTTTCTTCATCTACGTTACGAAAGTATTTTAAGTTTTGTCCCTATCTACCAGAAGTTGGGATCTGGCTAATCGGCTCAAACGAAAGTCGAGCGTGTCGGTCGCATATGCACACCATTCGTTTGCTTACTGAAAATTTGTGGACCGAAAAAATATTTAGATTTCTTTGGGCAAATATTTCTGGCTAAATGAAGTAAAAGATCGGCAGTCTAACTCTGACCACCATCATCTGGGGAAAAAACAGTCCTGTCAAACTCCTTTGACGCATTTACCGTAGGACAGCAGAACAGATTACGTGGGCATTGGTCGGAGAACGGCTCAAAAAATATAGGCAAAGAGTCAAAACCCGAACATGTGGAAAGTCACTTTGATGTAACGGTTGGGTGCGTCCGATGTGACCAGCTTAATTAAAGCCCACTCTATATTAATCAAACTCTATGTCGCATATGTCGTTTTGACTCGCGGCAAGCGCGCACTTTCAGATAATGTTAACTAGTCCACCCCGTCATTGTAGCTTCTGTGCTCATCTGAAAAGGCGAATTTTTCCTTCTTTTAACAGTGCTGAGCCATGCCATGCATTTTGCCCTCAGCGAGCCTTTTTCATGAGGGGCTATCCTCGATTTTTCATTTGCAGTATTCATATACTATAAACACGACCTACTCGGGATAGACTCCGATCCGGCTGACTCCTAAGCGTGTCTTAATAGAGAGGGCTACGTTATAGGGACTGAAATTGTTGAAATATGTAAAAGATAGATTTGAGGTGGGCTTTATTTTCGATGTTTCCTATTCTTCTTATTCGAAATAAACTAAAAGATTAATAACATTAAATAACTTTATTAAATACTCATCGGGGTCGCTTCAAAGGAAATGCAAACAATGTTCGGATGCCGGGTAGGTTTTGTTGACTAAGACACCCTTTAGATACCAGGCGATTTTGACCAGTTGTATTGTTTTGGACGTGAGATATGATCATTAGTCAACTATTTTTTTCTCTTAACCTTCGTTATTCATTTAAAGGCTCAGGTAATCCATTTGTTAACTCTAAAATGAGATTTTTATCCCTTTCAAAATCACTGAGTCGTGGCCGGCATGGACGTTTTTTGGGTTATTGTTTGCAAACCTCATTGTCAATTTCTCATTTACGGTACTCATAGAGTATAGACGCAGTAACTCAAAGTTGGTTTCAAATACTTTCGGAAAAAAATGCCGCAGAGTGATTGGATTACCGCGGCGAAAATTTTCGGCTGTAAGGTGCTAAACATCTGGGTAGCCTTAATCTTAACGAATCCCGAAAAAGAGCAATTTCAGCAAGTCCACTCTAAGAGTTTGCAGATCTTACCGGCCCTCAAGTATCTCTTTACAACGTATGAATACTAGATACCTCGCAGGTTTTCGCATAGTGGTTGGTAGCATAAGTGAATGAGACGCTACCGACAAAGGCAAGGGAACCGGAACGGCCATTTCTGGCTTATTAGCCGTCATCAGTCAGTCATGCTCAACCCCAAGTGTGGACCCCTAGAGATTCGAACCGGGGATATTTGGTCATGGAGTTTGACACTCCCGAGTCCAAATCTCGAATGATCTGCACTCGGCATTGGGCATAGCTGACTGATGACTGACTAATTAAACGGAAATGACCATTCCGGCTCCTCCTGTCTTTGTCGGTTCTATCTCACTTACTTATGCTACTGATCGCTGTGCGACTCACTCCGGGGGTTATAGTATGACTCCCAAGGCACAACGGAACTCACACATTCCGAAACCCGATTGGTGAACGCCCATCGACTATAATTAATATTCTCGATCACAAGTGAGAGAACAACAGGCCCGTGGGTCAGTGGTTGTGTCGAACTCCATGGCCAAAGATCCCGGGCTCAAATCTCGAGTAATCTACACTTGTGTTGGGCATGACTGGCTGCTGACGACTAATAAGCCAGCAATGACAATTCCGGTTCCCCTTGTCTTTGTCGATACCATCTCATTTATATATATACATTGAGTTTCTTAATCTCCTTCAAAGTTAGCCATTAACTTGAAGCAAATCTCTCTATTTGAAACTAATGTTCTCAGACTGGAGTGTAATATGAAGACTCGGGCTGAAATCCATCAACTACAGCACGATAAATGAGTAATATTCATTAATCTGCCAACAAGCAACGAGTAGTTTATATTGCGATTACAGAATATCATTATGGCAGCAAGGGTACCAGCTAACAGCCTAATACCTGTACTGTCAGTGTGGTATCCTGCAACCCCAATATACACATACAGTACGTGTCCTATCTCATGAAACCTGCTAACGGAAACTGATGTGAGAATTTTTGGATGCCTTAGAGACTGCGCATCTTGCTCGTTCATCCTGTCGCTTCAGTGAAATGTCATTTTCTTGTGCGGAAATTGTGATTACAAAATTATATCCTGCAAAATATAATAAAATTTTAGCGAAAATGAACGTTACAAGATATTTGCGCAATTTCCTATGATACTACCTGTCGCAGTCTTTGGTTGCGCAGTTGAGTGTGTTTCTCATTGAAAGGAAAGTAATTTACTTGCGGCAGTTTTAATAAACAGAGGTTGCCGGACTTGAAAATTTATTTTTTGTACAAGACTAACCGTGGCAATCAACTTGCCCACACAAAGGTTATTTGGAGCTAACCAGAAATTGTATCGATTTTTGAACGTCACGTTAGTAGGTCTGTGCGATTTGGTGCCCTGAAGTGCATTAATAACACACACAAGAAATCCTTTGTTTAAATAGGCTGAAATTTTTGCCGTTTGAAGTGTACGTGATGTCACAGAACTGACCATCACCGAATGGCCATTTCCAGTTTTGAACACATTAAACATTTCTTGTCGTGTAGTTTAGCTTCTGCATATAATTTGTCCGGAAATGAAACGAACAAAACATTAATAATCTCAGAAAAATATCGGTATTTATATGGACACTGCTATGCGTTCATAATCGAAGCACGGACTCTAAAAGCGAGCAAAATCAGTGCAAGTAGCGGCAATATATAGTGAAATGCACGTTCTTACGGTTACGATAGGAAGATGTTAATATTGTTCAGAAATGTGAGAGAAAAAGCCAACAGTGTTAAACGTTTCCTTGGCCTCATCGTGAAATAATGTAAAACACACAGAAATCCGTCAACAAATTGCGGTATTAAGACACTTCTCAAAAAGGCAACTTATAAGAGAAGGTTTTCTAATTAATCGAAGGTATGTTCGTTGCTGACTTTTGTTGTGGACGGCCATTTTATTCAAAAATGAAGTTTCATGTCTGAATGAGCCTTAAAACACGATTTCAACTACCTTCACTATGAAAAAAATACCTAAACGCCCATTAATTCGGCAAATGTCTTTAAGAATTAGTTTGTTTTAAGGTTTTTAACACACAGATAATTCAGAAGTTGTCGTTATGGACAATCGGGAGAAAACAATAAAAATCATGAAATATTCAACAATATTTCAAGGCCAATATGAAGCTCGGCGTAATCCAAAACGAGCGCAAAGTGTAAATTAATTTAACGGAAGAAACACCTTCTCTATAAACAAATGGTTTGATCAAGACTATGTCTGTCAGTTGTATTTGAATTCATTAAGCACCGATCAGTCTGGTAGCATGCGGTCTTATGAAAACTTTTGTTCCTACAGCGTCCCCATTGGCGAAATTAAGCAAAATGCCGTTTCTCTTGTTGAACCGCATCTCATTCAACTCAGACGAGTCAAGAACACAACTAAACCCTAGAAGGCCATTTTGGAACCTATGCCCAGAATGTAAACTACTGACAAACCGCCATATATGAAAGTACACTAATTCGTAAGGAATATTTAGATATAAACCTCATTAAAACATTATTTTTGAACTTCATTTTATTTGCACTTTCTTACTACTCCGTCTTTTGAATGCTAAAACATTATATACATATCGAAATGACATTTGCTAAATTACAGCCATTTCTGACGTTTTCGGGATATTGAGCTTCTTTAAAATATCTACATTTCGAAGCAACGCAACAATTCCTTTAATACTTTTTTGTTTTCAATTAACATTGATATTGCATCCATGAATCGGCGTCGGTTTACAAGTGATTGGCGATCATTTGGGAATTTCAACACATTTCATGAGTTAGGTAAC
The DNA here is from genome assembly GCA_902702965.1 of Spirometra erinaceieuropaei. NCBI lineage: Eukaryota > Metazoa > Platyhelminthes > Cestoda > Diphyllobothriidea > Diphyllobothriidae > Spirometra > Spirometra erinaceieuropaei. Next base: position 466,965 of record CACRXP010000039.1, on the reverse strand, counting down.
ATACTGTGCATAAAGCCGATTCAATGCTATTGTTGGGCCGTCCCCCAGAATTTGAGTGAATCTCGGACTTCGGAAAGCGAATTGCTTGTCATCAAAAAATATCTTAATAATTCACTTTTAGTGGCAGCCGAAAACTGTCAATCATTTATGTTGAGTCAAAAAGGTCACATTAAGTCACTTCCAGATTTCGACAAAAAATTTAAAAGCTGCAGTGGTTGTTTTAGTTTTATTAAACCTCATAGGTCAGTGATATCTCGACCGCAGTTGTTGGCTGGCACGAAGTTTGAACTCAAGTACAGTATTCTTCCAGACCTTAACTCCCCTGTCGCCGAAATTGACTTCCTAGAAGTATTTTTACTGCCTTTTGGCGTCTTAAACGATGCTTACTTCAGTAGTAGAGAAAATGTGATGTAAAATAGTATGTCAGATGAAGGAGAGGCGTTCATCGGGAGATCTCTGTGCACAGCTCTCATTATATGGTGCATTTTATCTAATGCGTATATCGTCAAGTCCGACTGGGAATGTGGATCGTAGTCTCATTTCACCATACTTTATGCCGCCTTCACTCCCGTTTTTGGTGACAATAATTGGCGACTTTGGGCGCACAATTCTCCAAGCCGTATTCACCTCTGAGAAAGTCAGAACAAAAATGCACCTACCCCTCTGAACGCTTCTCCTTCTTCTGAGACATTCTCTTAGTCTGCGAAGAGATCTTCCATAGGGCAGCATCTTTCGCTCACCGCAATTCTAAGCGAAATCAGTTTTAGGTGTTTTTTGTCCGTAAAGGGCCCTGTGATAGATATTTTCCCGCGGTAAGAACTCATTCTGATGATTCACGTTGGGGCAAATACTCCGTGGAACTTCGCGGCCACAATTAAACTCATCTTGAATACAAAAAAATGCTCATTGTCATGCTTCCACTAGAAAACGCCAAAAATATGAGTTAAAAATTTCAGGTACTTGTCAACGATAATATAGTTTGCCGTTTATTTAGATTTATAAAGAGACCAAGGCAAACTTTTTACGACTCAATTAGCATCTGCTGGGCAAAATTCAGGTAAAATATCTCATAACTGCATCAGATAGAGGAAGAATTGCACAAATTAGAAGTCCTCAATGCCAGCGTAGTACTGAGACTCACTTTTTTATTGCGGACAGACGATACAGAGCCGAGGATTAGTACTCAGCATTGTAGCCACGTGTTACCGAGTAGGATAATTACCGCAGTTCATGAGTGTTTCTCGGCTACTTTCAAGTAGACCGCCAGACAGGGTAGGGGTCAATCAAGCAACATGTAATTAACTCAAAGAGCAAAGAAGTCTTCTTTGCCTTCCCGTTTGACGGTCTAAAAACATCTCCGCAAGCTTTCCGCAGATCTCCCCCCACCCAAACCTGTTTGTGGTCAGACAGTTAACTCGACTGAAAACCACAAGATTGCGGACTTCGATGGAGATTTAACTACCCCTGTGATGTACACCGAGGCGAAGAGACGGTTTTTCAACCTTTTCCTGGCTTTGTTTGTCTGTTGCTCCGAGACTGCTGGCCTGCTCTTAGACGCTCCCAACAAATGCGTCCAGACAGGCTCAAGTGGCCACGTCCGTCGCCCCCACGCCCCCCCCCCCAGCACCAGACCTCAGATTACATCAGGTGTATGTGGTGTCTTTTAGGGGCCTTCGGTTGTGTCTACTGTGTCTTTTAACTGCCTGCCTGAGGATCGGCGTGATGGAAAATTTTGTTGTCGTCGTCTTTTGCCTATCGGTCGAGTGGGAGCGCCCGCAATTACTGCCGCCTGATTGCAGCCCGACGCGTCTGCCCGGCAGGTTTGCCTCTGTCCTTAGCGGCACACCTAACCGTTTGGGTTAACTTGGCCTGCCAGCTGGCAGCCAGGTAGGATGGACCTTGTCAGTAAGCAGGAGTTCCTAACAGACCCTGAGGATCAACCGGTGATACATTCGCGGCCTCTTTGCTCTTCACAGCACTAAATGGAAAAGCGTAATCGGCCTGTTACTGGAGTCGGTCTTGGAAAGGCTGCGCAGGGAGCACTGCCGTTGGACGAACGTGATGGGGACGATGACACACAGAATGACTCAGGAGCTCCTGGTGGTATAGGGAGACCGGCTTTGGAGACCGGAGCGTTCTCATTACGGCACCCCTCTGCGCTGGCGCAGACCCAGATATAAAACTAGAGAGGAAGGAAGATGTTCGAAGGGATGTATCGCCATAATTGCCCTGTCCACTAGCACAGAATAGGGTTGTAATGTCATGAATGTCATCGGTATCCGGTCAGTTGCTCTCCTTCATCAAGAGTCAGCCATGCTTCCGATTTACTAGTGAACTGTGCAATCATGAATAGTCATTAACGATGCAAAAACGGCTTCGTTGAGTTATAAACCATTCTCCGAAAAAAACTACTCAGAATGCCAGTAGGAATGCCATTTTGCAATATGCCTCTGCAGGCTTTAGGATTCGTTACTTGCTCGCTCCCGACTGCAGCAGCAGTACCCTTCGTCGGTGACAACACCCTACAATGTATGGAGTTCTTTAAAGTTAACCATATTCATAACTCAGGATGCATCTGTTCTCCAGCCCGTTCAAAATCGACGGGAATGTGTTATCCTGTCTTTCAAGAGTCCTCTTCCACTATTCTGATCTTTCAGACGACATCTAATGAGAAGCCAGCCCAAACAGGAGGTGGTTTATGGGACTCCATCGTTTGTCAATCGCGAGTGCCCCTGACAAAACTAGCAGTTCCACCGTGCTGGCAATGAGAACGCCGAGTGCATTGGAGAGGTTTGGATAAATATACGAGTTTGGGAACTCTTTAGCGTCTTACTCAATCACATCTTCCCAAGAGTCAATCACCTGCCCTTATCTCACGTCTTCCTCACGGGATAATCAAATGGGGAACTGGAGGCCACAGCAAAAGGCAAGGCGAAACAGATTCCCAACTACCAACGCCGGTAAGTAACTGGATAACAATATGGCATCTTTTGTCAGAAATCGTTTTGTACCTTCCAGTCGGTTACACGCGTATGACCTCTACCAGGTTGAATGTACAAGCACAAAAGCCCAATCCACCTGTTTAAATATGTAGTCCATTTCCCCAAAGTTTCTACCCAGTCCCTCGGGGCAGCCTATAAGGTAAACATCGACGAGATAATGATATCACCTCAACAAAGACCTTCAAGTAGACCATAATCCCTCTTTCTCTTCGACAACCCGAAATAACACTTCGGACTGTCAGTGACCTTACGCGTACTCTCTCTTGGTTACCGACTGACGCGAACTAAAGTTAAAACAAGAACGTCATTGACTGTTATCCGACTCGACACTGCAAGCACATCTTACGGGCGACTGTCTTTTCATCGTCTCCAAAGTTTGCTGTTACATGGAAGATATTTGCTCCATGCAAAATTATTGTCTCTCTCCGTGTGAGTTCTAACAGAATGCGCGGCGCACAGCTCTTTGAAAATCGAAAATGTGAATTAAGTCACTGTGTTTTGGAGGAGCAAGTCTTCTTTAAGTTCCTATCGGCACTCAGCGACTCCTAAGTATAGTACAGCTGTGCGGACCGGGAATGCATAGTTACCAAACGGGGAGCCTGTTTCGTTGAAAATTCTCCCACGATTTGTCAACTCTAGACGCGTCGGGCAGCTTGCGGCTGGGCCACCTGCCAGACCCGTTGTCGTCTCGGCGAACCGTTAATGGCATACAACGCCATTTCAGAATGTCCTGCAATTAAAGTGATTCCTCTGACCGCCAATGCCTCCTGCCCTCCATCATCGTTTTCTGCACAAAACTCCATGGCTAGCACTTGCGTCTCTATTTCTATAGGGAACGAATTTCGCTCTCAAGTAACTAAAATAATCAAAGAGCTGGTCGGCTTTGCGGCACGTGATGGACGAAAAACTGCCCGGGGGGATGGTTTGCCATGTGACTTTTTATGCCACTCACCTGCCTGCGAGCCTTTTGCAAAAAAGACCTTGAGGAGGATCCACCTGAGTATCCATCCTATGTGACCAACTTAAAAAAATAAAGGTTGCATTTTTGAACTTGTTTGTCCATGTAGGATGGGAAGCGGTGCTTGAAGATACGATCCAGTTGATGGCCTTCAGGATTGGACAGGAAAAACAGTCATCAGCGGCATATAAATAAGTGATCGATGAGAGTTTGTTTGGTAGTTGTGGCAGTAAGTGTAGTGAAGGGTTGTCAGTTGGCAGTCACGAAGTTATAAAAAGTCATTTTCTAGTCTCAGTATTCTAAGACTGATGCTAGAATTGTCTCTTCCCTGCCATTCTTGCCAGAGTCACTACAGATATCAAATGACCACCTAGGTGCCTTCTTCCTTGGTCCGAAATCCAACAAGCAACGTCAAATTCCGTTCTGGATTAAATGAACTTTATTGAGTACTTTGAAATTGGATGCATTGAGCACCGGATGATTGTAAGTTGCAAAACGTATTATCGTTTTGTATGGACGGTTATTTTATTGCGTAGACCGTATTTAATTCCAACAATGCCGCAGCGCTGGCATGTAGAGCTCTGATGCCCCAATGTTAGAACGCTTACTGTATATGCAGAAAGTTTGCAGCCTCAATCTTTTCCGCATGGAGTGTCTTCTGCCTGTTTCGCTTTCATCCACTCTAACAAATGCGGGTCCGATCTACAACACACCGTCCCCCAACTACTACCGCTTTTTGCCCGAGGTTTGTGATTGTCAGTTATGCTATTATCAGTAAAGCATGACCATCACATCCTGGTATGTGCTGGCAGTTCTCCTATGCTTAGTTCTCTGGTGGCAAATGCGCTTACGTTCCCCACTGGATATACAGGTCGTGCGCCCTTCTGTTTTTGTTGTTGTTGTTGTTGGTTAAAATCCTGGTTAGGTGTTTTCCATGCTGATATAAGCGAACAGGCGAGTTCCAGGATGCAGTTCAGAAGAAGGTGTGGCCATTTGAACAAGACGTTTATTGGCCTGACGTTTCGGTTTCTAACTCGAATCCATCATCAGGGACGGATGCAAATTAAGGCAGTGGAAGCAGAGTGACTGCAGTATTTATAGTATGTAGCTGCCGTGGCGGCACATGCGCACTATAATTAACAGCTCTAGCGGTCATTGGTGGGTGTGGTAATTAAGGCGATGACAGCTCATCAGTCCTCGTCCGAGTGCTTTATTGCCACCATTTCATCATCCACGTTGGATGTCGACGTAATGAGCACTCGGCAATCCAGTCCGCTGTCACCAGGATAGCTGAGCGCCTGCACTCCCCTCATGGGACTGATTCCTCTGCTCAGTGTATGTCTCAGCTCTGATAATATAGCACCGGGAGGTCACTGAGCTTGCTGATGGACCGCTGACCAGGGAACCATGATACGAACAGCTCGCAGCTCCCGCGGTTGTCAGCTCTTGCGAGGATTTCGGCCTCTTTGCGCCTCCACTACCTATATCTGAAACTGCCTCTGATGATGAGTTCGAGTGAGAATCGAAAACTTCAGGTAAATAAACATCTTGTTTCAGTGCTCGCCTCTTCTATTCCTTCTTTTTGATGTGTACCATTGACTTTGTGGTACGCCTTGGTACAGGTTCAGCCGCGCGATCCACCAGTGTCATACCCGTCTCCGGTCTTTTTGACTCTGTCTTGACCCCCACTGCCTTTACCTGCGACCGTCCCTGGTGATGAGTTCGAGTGAGAATCCCAAACGTCAGGCCAGTAAACTTCCTGTTCCAGTGATCGCACTTTCGTTTTCCTGCGTCATGTACTAGGAGATTTTGTGACACGCCAAGGCGCGGGTTCGACGGCGCAGCCCATCAGCGTCCTCCCCTCCGCCGGTCCTCTAGACTCTGTCTTGACACCGGGCGTAGGTGCGGAGGAGGAAGGAGGGCGTTAGATATTGCACAAGTCACTGTGTCTGCTGCCCTTTGGTGTGCAGCACACGGTAGATATCGTCGGATGCGATAGTAGAACTATCACCGCCTCTTGCATAAAACTGGATGATCTGCTCCAAATATACGTCTAGCATCATCTGCACGTGCCCTTTTAACTCTAAATTTTCTCCTTGGCTTAACCAAGACGGATAACGACAGTAAATTAAATTTGCTCTGGGAAGATTCTACAGTATCACATGAATGTATGATTTAAGGCAGTATCCGAGCTCATCGAAATTTGAATGGAATGCTACATGTAACTGAGGGCTTTCCCCCTGAAACATCTAGTTGCTTAACTAACAATAACGCGCCGCTCTCATATGCCTGCTATTGCGGTATCTCAACTGCAGTGGTAACATCAGGCCAACAGCTGCGCTAATGGCTAACGGTCCATTTTTTCTCGTCAACGACATGACGTCAATTGCATCTGGTGATCAGGCAGTTTCGTGGTCGCGGGAGTGGACAGGCCCCAGCCTGGATGAGGGGTTCCGGTCAACGCATTCCCACAACGGAGATTGAGGAAGGCCGCTGACGGCATCCGGCCCTGTTAGCCGCAGCATTTTGATGCGGGACCCGATGAAAAACAGATATCACAGGCAAACCTCTGGTTGTGATCTGGCCTCGTGAAGATCCGGCGGATGCTTCACTGACATTTCGGTTGCGGCTTTTTTTCAAGGATGCCACAATGAAAGAGAGATGGGAGTCGTATTTGTCAGTCCGCTTAGCAGCCGTGCATGATTTACTCCAAAAAATCGTCCCCAATATTCACTTCACATTGGAGGGGATGGAACTGAGAATGCTCGCTCCCTGCGCGAGTGCTAAATTAAGAACTGGAAGCGATTATTTCTAGGAAGGCAGACAACACAGCTCAACTCTTAGGCTTTTAGGCCAGGTAACCGCATGAGGAGGTTTGATGGCGAGTTTGTCAGATGATTTCTTTGGTTTTTTATTGCACTGTGTGCCACCATTTCATGCAAAACTGTAAAACTCTGACCGCACGTAGAGAAAGGCTCATAAAGGAGCTACAAAACAATTTCTCACACCCCGTTCACTCTGTAGGACAAGTGACGAAAGGGGCATCTCGTCTGGTTTCCCTCACACACCACTACCGTACCGTCCGGTCAGATTGCTAAAAGATATGACACAGATTTCGGTCATGGCTGTAGGAGGCTTACAAGAGGGCTGGACACTGAAAATGCTACCTATCTGTTTTGCAAGTTTTTACTGGCGCCAAGGAAGGGACGTCATGTGATTCAGGAAGATAGAAGGAAGCATGGCACTGCCATCTGCAACCCATCTATCTCTGCCCTTCTTTGTCTGAGTATAGTAGCAACGGAGGACTGGCATTTCCGCCTCTGATACTGCCGGTCATACATTTCCATAGCTCGTAGATATGGTGTTCACATTCTGGCCGATTTCTTAGAGTGGGATAAGGGAAACGGAGACGCTGATAATTAACCTCTTTCTGTTGTCATTAATAAATCTGACTCCAAACCCATGTGAATGTTCTTAGAGAGGCTGAAATCGTAGGATATTGAAATAGGAACCCCTTTTCTTATGGCGGTGACCTTGAGCTAAATTCCAGGACGGGTTAGGATAAAGGTCAAAATTAGAACAAGGTAATTTATATCCTTCGCCCGGAATTTAGCGTAAGCCCACCACCATTTCCGGGGAGGAAGTTTCCTGTCGCTATGCCTTATTATTGACACAAATAGTGCACCAACTGAATTCCAGAGCTGGGCGAGGATGTAGACGAACGTACTGCCAGATGATTGGGTGCGTTACCGATCACGACTGACAAGCCGTGGTCCCACGGTCCAAAGGGNGATGCTTATGGCGGTTATTGCTATAGTGCGTTAAAGAAGAAATGTCTTCAGACTAAAAAGAAGAAGTGCGTGAGGCCATAGGAACAACTAATTCATCTGTCTAGACTTCTCCACCGATGCATTGAACCATTTCAGAGAATGTAACACAACAGTAAAATGAGTCATTTTTGTAGTTTGATAACGCATTAATGAGGATAGGCATGCGATCTTGATTGCAAATGAAGTCAGGATGTTTGTCCAATCATGAAATAAGGGTTATGTCCGATACTCGAAATCATGTTGCACAGTTTGATCACGTGAGCCCACCGAACGGTATCGGGGCGACGAAGTAATGAATCTGCTTCTGGCGTTGTCGCTTATGTCTTGTTGCTTGGTCTCTGGGGATTTGCCCGGTACGGGTGGGCAAGTTCAAACAAATGCAACGCCTGCCCCGACAGTATTCTTCTTTGCTACAAGACCCTGAGACACTCATATTTGGGTCTGTATTTGTAGCAGTTTTAAGATGTTTCAGTATTTTGATGAAAGGCCATTCAAAGACGTTCCAAACACTTTGCATCTGAATGGCCACATTGAAAACTCTCAGGATTTGACCCAGTCCAGTAGGAATCAATCGAAATACGGCAAAATGTCCGAGGATTGACGATGTTCTCTGTTTGGTATGCCAATACAAGCCCAATACATCGATAACTGTGCAAGGACTGTCTACTTGTTCAAATAAAGAGTCGACATGAGACATGTGCGATCCGAATTTAAAGTAATTTTCCATCTGGTTCACTTATGAAAACTCGATGTTCTCAATGACTTTCGAGCCCACAACAGAAACTTGATTAACCTCACAGATCTCGGTCGTAGCCCAGGTAGTTAGAACGGTGACCGTATTCCAGAAATAAGTTACGTTAATCCAAATAAAATATTTGTTAATATACACTTATATCAGGACGCCAGTTAGTGGTAAAATGCCTTTCTTTTCTCACTTTTTGTCAACTAAGCGCTTATTTTCAGCTTTAAAGATTAACAAGTCACCAAATACATATTTGAAAACATAAATAACTTTAAATAATTTTTCTGGGTAGCAAGATAGGTAGCCTTCGGCAAAAAGCAAATGGGAAAATATAAAATAACACATCGCTCATCGAGATCTGACCACAGACTGCAGCACGCATTCAGACTCCTTAAAAGTTTGAAACGTCCATCAAGAGGATCTTCAAATAATGTCAAGTTCGGATTTTCAGAACTTTACCCAGGAGTACAACATTTATCCCAACTCGCTTTTATGTCAATTATTTGTTTTCTTTTGGATTCAAATACTAAAATATTGCCAAATACATATGCAAAAACATAAATAAATTTAAATCACCTTCCTTAGTACGAGGGAAGATAGCCTTATATATTAGAAAAAAATGTATTTTGAAACATCGTTCACGGTAGTTTGACCGTGGACCACGGTACGCATTCAAACTCCTTGAACTCTACATGTGAACATATGTTCAAATGAAATAATTAAATCTTGCGACTTATGACAAAGAATAAGCAGTAAGTTTACGCTACAAGTACTCCTATAACATTGCATGCCTTATTTGTTGTTTAAACAGACTATATTTTTGGTTAATTCAAAAACTATTAATTTCAACATTCTAGTCGTCTTCGGCATCCCTTCCTTTCATTACACGCTCTTTTAACCTTAAAAAATATTATAGTGAATCACAAGTCTAAATATGGATTGAGAAGAAGGACAAACATCCTCGATGGTATAAAGTTACCTTATTAAAATGAGATTCAGTCTGCGCTGAATCAAAAAAGTGCCAATGTTACGCTTTTCACTAGCAACTACTGGTTGAGTCAGCAAGTATTGGGACAATCATATCGTCTGCGAATAATCTGCAGCAAAATTTCGCACCCGTTCATTTGCCTTGACATTTCTATTTCACCTGGGAAAATGGAGAGTTCGAAAAAGTCAGATTTATGCGCACATTTAGATTAGTGAGATTTGATCGCTTTGAATAAATCACTCATATTTACCTAGTTCCGGTAGATGCTATTTCTTAGTTGTAACCTGTGTTGCAGGTTCTATAGTGCCTACCTACTCCTTCGTGATGGAAGGTCATCTTTTCATTGACGATTGTTAAATCTTGCCCATGAAAATGTTTGACGGGTAATTTATTAGATATAAATTTGAACTCAGCCCTTTAGGATAGTATCTGGCCTGCATGATAAAAGCCTTGGAGGAGACATTGATTTTAACTTGCTCTGATGGCACCCCATAAAGTTATTGGTTATGTTCGAGTTTCTAGTTCCGGTAATCAGTAAAAGTGCTTTCGGAGCAACACCAATTAGTTGATAGCTCATTTCAAGCTGAAGTGTTGGCACGTAAAATCCAAAGTAAATTTTACTGACAAGCAAGCCAATCCGTAGCGTTAATATACCATCTGTTGATAATCTTGCAGTTGTAGAATCTAGGAGCATATCATGAAGGAAGTTTGGAGTTGGCCCAACGGTTTATTTACTAACCACAACAAATTCCAGTTTAACACCCATCCTCTCACACATCGTTGATCCCCGGCCTCGTGTAGAACGGTACGAAGCGTCCGTATGATTAACAGGATCCCACCAAATTACCCTGAGCCAAAGGATCAGAGTCTGTTAGCAGCAGCAGAGGCGACCACGATCAGGTTACGGAAGCCGGTCTTGCGTTAGCAGAGGTATCTGGTGCAAGCAAGACTTCGGTTGTGGCCAAGGTTGAGTTAACTGTACGTACTTCTCTGTACCCTCACATCGCTCTCCTAACCCTTGTTGCCTCGTAACTCACAGTCTCCTATTTTTCTCCTCCCTCCTGTTCCCAAGCCTCACTTGTATAAGAAAACGAGCCGTTATCGAATTTTCTCATCAATCAAATATTTTATTTGCAGTACTTTCCCATCAAAATTATACTAGATGTACCCGGCCGCGCATTGCTGTGGCATATTTAGATAAAATTGAGAAGAACGTAAAGAGGAAGAAGCACGATTCTAATATGTTTTATTTCATAATGCTTGTGGGTATACAATATTTTTGCCGTTGCATTGTCTGTGCAGATATAAAGATTGTCTGGTCTCCCAAGGTTTGCGTGTTTTTTGCCCGGTGGGTGGTATGCCCAGCGGCCCACATTGCGTCGGCCCAGGGGGTGGAACATGTTCAAGTATCCGTAGGGGAGTGGGCGCGGCCGTCGGAGAGCACGTGTTTCCGAGTGGATGCCGGTCAGTTGGTCAGTGAGTCTGTAAATCCTCCCCCTTGCTTTTGCGTCCAGCACATGGCGTTGTTGTGCGAAAAAAACATGCTCTAACCCGTCACAGGCATGCAATCTGCATAATTAGGATAATTATCAAGATGTACACATATATATTAGGATAAACAAATTCGCCTCTATGCGTATGCAAGGTTGTGCCAAAATCTTGCCGACGGGCAGCTAGTTTGTGTTCATTAGTACGGGTGCCCAGGTGTCTACCTGTACGACCAACATACACACAGCAGCAAGTTGCGCACGGAATGCGATAAATGGCGTTTGTTTGTTGTTCTTTGGGGATGGGATCCTTGATTCGAAATAATGCTGCGCCTAGTGAGGATGCAGGTTTGTGAACGATTTAACTGCCAAGCGATTACTTCAGACGTCCCCTGCGTATAAGGTAGGGAGTAGAATTTTCGGGACACGATATTTCAGTTGGAGAGGGGACTTTGCAGTTGTGCCTGGTGCCTGAGACAGTTCTTTACAAACGTTGTCGCATATCAGTCAGATCAAAGCAACCGATACGGGGAGGCAAGCTCACTCTTAAGAAGGTCGTCGTTGATGCAGTAATGATAGGCCTGGTGGGACAGAGTTCGGACGCAGCTTCTTTTGTGAGCTGCTGGATGGTTGCTTCCATAATTGAGGATAATTTCAGAATAAGGACCCTTCCTATGGACTCTCGTCGCGAGACTACCATCCCTCAGTCTTTGTATTCTCACGCCAAGAAATGGCAGGCTGCCTCCTACTGCCTCTTCACGAGTAAACTCTACGGCTTGCAAGTCATCAGTCAGCCTCTGATGCAGCCTTTCAACTTCGCAGTTCTTTATAACGACACAGGTATCGTTTACATAACAAGGCCACAATTTAGGACTGAGAATTTGAAAAACCTCTTTTTCTAATTTCTGCCTCACTCAGAATCCGACCATAACTCTGTTAGCATCCCTCCCATACGCCAATAGTCTGTCTGTCATGTCGCGCTAAATATCTTAGTGTGAATAACTATCTTTTTCCCTTGTTTTTCGTTTCGTCTAGCGACAAGTTGGTGCCCCCAGCTTAAAAATTCACGATTAAAACTCGATTTTTCCGAAGAACCTATTCCTTTTTCAGAAATACATATATATATATAATGTTAGGGGGGCGCTCACCGATCGTTCATACGGAACTCACTCGTTCCGTTGTGCCTTATAGACTCTCTCTCGAGCCCAACCAGCAGCCGCACAGCGGCGCATGATATATAGGCAGAATGATATTACCGACAAAGACAAGGGAGACTGGAATGGCCATTTCTGGCTTATTCGCCGTCGTCAGCCAGCCATACCCAAGCCCGAAGTGTGGAACACCCGAGCCTCGAACTCGCGACCTGTTGGTTTAGAAGTCAACGCCTCTACTCACCGGGCCACGAGCCCGTTGCCCTGTCGGTTTTCGATCGGGTGTTCCACACTTCGGGCTTGGGTATGGCTGGCTGACGACGGCTAATAAGCCAGAAATGGCCATTCCAGTCTCCCTTGTCTTTGTCGGTAATATCATTCTGCCTATATATATATATATATATCAGCGAGGAGGGACGACAGAGGATGCGGGTAGATTGATACAGCACTGTTTCGGGCTTATTCTGCCTTCATTCAGCCAATCATAACCCTGACCACCAGCAGCTGAGACCAGAAACACAAACATGCGCACAGACGCACCTGGCGCAGTCGGTCCACCATTGAGGCCTACCAGATGGGTCATAAGCACTTCATCGAACCGAAGTTCATCAGTGCCTCGCCACCTGTCATTCTCTGTCGCTGCAGATCGGGTATTTATCAATCAGGAATGGGCGCACACCGACCTATTGGCTTCACAAAGCAAACAAGCTCCGTATGTGTGGTTGAATGAAGGCAGAATAAGCCCTAAACAGTGCTGTATCAATCTACCCGCATTCTCTGTCGTCCCTCCTCGCTGCTATTATGATTTGGCCGACTTCGGCCTGGTAATTGGTTGCCTGTTCGTGACCTTTGCCACACATACGGAGCATGTTTGCTTTGTGAAGCCAATAGATCGGTGTGCGCCCATTCCTGATTGATATATATATATATATAAGAAGAAGAGGCGATCTCGGGAACCATTGTCATATTGCCCTGACGTTTCAAAATCAAACAAGATTTCATCGTCGGAGGTGAGTTTAGTACCACGCCTCACAGTATTTATAGGCGGTGACGATCTTGTTACAACGGGTTTGCGTCTATTCGGGGGCTGTCGTTTGGACGCTTAGCTGTCATCGCACGTGTTTGCATTGACCTTAGCTCTCGTCCTAGGCTGGCAATCTTCTTTGTCACCCTGCCGTCACTTGTGTTCTCACCTGCCGCATAAGTGGCAGTGATGATAGCACCTTCATCGGGTCCGTTGGCGTTACTGCGATCGTTCGTCCTCACACCTGCCAGATAAGTGGACGACGCGGCTGTAGTGACGATCGCACCTTCGTCAGATTCGGGTTGAAGTAGGGCTGCGCGTGTGGCCCCCATGGACTCGGCCGTACTTGGGTTTCTGTCTTGTCGCAGCCTGACTCTGCTCTTCTGTTCACTAAGCTGCGTCCGGAGGGCCTGGTAAGCCTCAGGAAGCGCTACGCTGCGGTTGATGGAGTTCGCGCCAGTGTGCCAGGCCTCGATTGTTTCCCTCGTGATGCGGCGCTCACCGATCAGGTTACAGAACATGCTCGTTCTGTTATGCCTTGGTGATCATACTTAAACCCTCGCAGAACGAGCATGTTCTGTAACCTGATCGGTGAACGCCCATCTGTCATAATTGATATTCCCGATCACAACCGACAGGACAACGGGCCCGTGGCTCAATGGTAGAGCGTCAAACTTCATGACCAAATATCCCGGGCTCGAATCTCAAGTGATCCACACTTGGGGTTGGGTATGACCGGCTGATGACGGCTAATAAGCCAGAAATGGCCGTTCCGGTCTCCATTGTCTTTGTCGGTATCACCTTATCAACATATATATATACATATACATATGTCCAAACTCAAGAAAAGTCATGTTTGTCACTCAAGAGGGTAGCACAGCATGCATTAAGTGTGGTTTTTTGTTTGTTGAATTGACTTGTGTAGCTAAAGTCTTTTTACTAAACGTGCATACTTGTCAGACCATTTTTAAGGAAGGATGACGGGCCAAATATAGGTGAAATGGAACGTTTCCTGACACCCAAATACCCTAAGTTATTTAATATCAAGTGTCATGGCATACTTTGAAGATGTCAAAACACTTCCCTGATGAGTCAGTAGTAATATAACAGCGTCTGAAATCAAGCAAGGTATGCAAAAACGGTCTAAAATCCAGTAAGACGGTGATCGGCTTCGTTGTGCACCAAAAAGTACCATTACATGCCTTTTAAGTATATTGGCAGGGAACAACTGTCAGTGTTTTCTCAAATAATTAAATAACAAAACGGGTAAAATACTTCGTCCTTCATCGGCAAAAGTTTATGGAAAGGCAATTTCTAAGTAAAACGCTTGTTAAAGGAGGTCTTTTGGTTGCTTAGTAGTATATTGGTCACAGACATTCATTCCGCCCAGTTCGGACCAGGTGGTCATGTGTGGAAACGCATTCCCACGAGAACGCTCTGCATCGAAAGCAAAGTTTAAGAATCGCCGATGTCTGATGGTTTGGGTGGTCATCAACTTAGGGAAGCAATCGATCTTGCCTTCGGCAGCAAAGGCCATCAATAGCAAGTTGTTTCTGAACATCGCCAAGGATGCCTTAGAGTAGAGCGGCATACATCGACGTCAAATAGGCACTGTAATGTTGCAGGATAATGCCTCTATTTACCGCTCAAACAAAGTGTGATTCTAGTTCGGCTTACGATTATGATCTATTTTTAGACCACAGCCAGCCCTTTCGCCCACGGTCTGCGAAGCATATCTATTCCTGCTAACAGTCCTTACCCCAACCTCACTGAAAATCTCCTTGCGCTAATCAGGAAAACTGAAAGGCAAAAAACACCCTACAAGGCGGCAAAATACTGGATTTTCACCTTGTGATTGCATAAACCAAACCACTTTAGATAATGTAGTTGCCTCAATGTCCTCCCGACTTGCAGAACTTTTAGAGGCAAAAGGACAAATCATAAGATGTGGTTTGGTAGCCCCACCTGATGTACACAATAAACTTGGGGTTGGGGTTAAGGGTTAGGGTTAGAGGGTTTAAGTTATGGGTTAGGGTTAGGGGTTAGGGTTTAGGGGTTATAGTTAGGGGTTAGCGCAAGTTTTCTTAACCGTTCAAAGTACAACCGCCCACTCCCAGTGGCTCTTCTTTCGCATACAACTCCTCGACCTCGTCGCATGTGCATTCCACGGCCCCACCTGTAAAAACCCCTATTACCACCTGTTGCGTATTAGAGGTGACTGGGGTTTGTTTCCTTCAGATGGGGCAACATAATCACATCCGACCGCCAAACAACAAAGTACTAATACGTCGTACTTACTGTTGTTTTGATTGTCTTCTCGTTAGGTTGCATTATGTCTCCCAGCTGCCACGTATAAAAGACCTGAGATATGTGACCTGCCATAAAGTCTTTTTGCTTTAATTGTTCACGATAGAATGGATTTTGATAGCCAACAGATTGTACCTTGAAAACTATACTATGTTTTTATTCAAAAATTCGTAGTTTCTCTAACTTTCCAAGATGCAGAGTGGGCAGTTCGTGCGCGACAAGAATTTTAGCGCGTAGTTCGCTATCTTTATCTTGATAGAGCATTAACCGCAAATTTACTGGTCCAAGGAGGATTTTCCAAAAGCACACGCAGGCTTGCCACCTGATCTTCTGTAATTTCACCGTTACTTGTATTGCCGCCTATGTTTCAGTGAAAGGACTTTGACTGCAATATATCCACCCCCAAACCGCAGTAAAGCCAATGAACACGCAATCTCCAACACCATCTCAGAAGTTCACTGTTATTTGCCATCCATAGTGCCTGAGATAACGGCACCGCAATGCTAATGTCATCTCATATTAACGCGTAAATTTCTAAATTATGTCCTACCTACAAAGGACTTAGTCGTTTTATAACTGAGCTTTGGGTACATAACCAAGCGTCGTTGTAGTTAACTTTCACGCCAATTCAATGGAAATAAATCCCTATTTATGCCGCCTTACCATGCTTATTTCTATGCTTTTAAGGTGTACGCCGCCACCAATCTAGTGAGCCAGGTGACAGTCTTTAAAATGCATCAAAATGAAAAGGTTATCTGAACTACAGTATTCCAAGGAAATTAATTACTGTTAAAAGTAACATTTCCGAGGTCAGTAATAAAATGCAGACATGTACACACTGAAAGTACGTGGCAACTACGCGAACATGAAAGTCGGAGGGGATGGCTATGTCTAAGCCCTGTCCGCAAGTGTTTATCCACTGAATGCTTATTGGCCTTTTCGTTTCTTTTTATTTATCCCTTGTAAAATTGCTCAGGTGACAGAAGTATTTTGTGAATACATTGGTAGCACAATGCTTTAGTTAAAACAGAAAAATGGAAGGATACTTGAGGAAAAGATGTGGGTACACAATAGACGAGAATTGGGGGACTCGACTGTCAAATAAGTACTTTTCTGGAGTTTTGAGTTCACACTTGTAAAGTGTATACACCGAAACTGATTATTCATCCCGGCGGTCTATGAGAGGCAGGCATCCTTACGTATGTGTGTTCCTCCATGAAAGGACATTAGTCTGAGTACTAAAATTTTTCACGAACGCCTTTAAAAACGTTAAAATCCATTTTCCTGTCCGCATGAATCGTGTGATCGGCAATGGTAACTGGATATTCCCAAAGGAATAACTTATAGCGACTATGTCACCGCCGTGTCACCTTATATCCACGTCGGACCATGAAATACACGCGTGGCTTGAAATACATGAAAGCGGTTTTTAAGTATCTATCAAATCCGTATAGATATAACAACTAAATAATTTATCAAAATGTACAGGCTTTGGGCGTTCGTTTCTACATCTTAGTCCGATGACGTTTAATTAAAAATTCTGAATACAAAATTAATCAGTACTACTGCTACGCAGACGGTTTTCAAGAGATGCTTTACAACTCTACAAAGTCACTCGTTTTCTTACAAATCTCAATTTATCATTGGTATTTATAGAAAAAAGTTCTGTTATCTTGAATTTTTCGATTTTATTTTAGCGAATATTTTAGTCTTATAACAATACGCAATCCACACTTTTTGCGTCGTGTTTGGGAGTTCACTTTACTTGATAATTTTATTTTGTAGACCTGCCCACAAGAGGCGACAATTTTCAAGGCGTTCCAACTTTCTGTATAAAAGTGTTCCTCAAAAATATAAGGCAAAGACATTCGAATTAATTTGCTTACCACGTCGCCTGGACCGCCTTGGAACAAACACTGTGACATTTTAAGAAAAATCTAGAATTACTTATTTTGCTGAATTTTCTTACCAGAAAAATATTATGCACATGCGCCAGTTTTAATTAAGTCCCAAAAATTCGCCATTCCTTATAAAACGTTTAAAATAAACAAATATCCAACAACAGGAATCCAGATTACCTTGCCGACAGAGCCAGGAGGAACTTGAGTGGCCACTTCTGGTCTATTTTTAGTCGTTAGTCAACCATAAAATTCCTTCAGAACATTTAGATGAGTTTTCAGCCTGCGACAACTCTAAATTAGAATTCGCCTAAACCCTCAAAACGAATTCGGAAAAAATCGTTATCACCTAATTACGGACTTTTTCCGCTAATTGGAAACATAAAAATAGGCCAAATGAGGTCATTCTGAGGCTAGAGACAGTCCAGTTTAGAAAAGCATAACTTATTCATTGCCCACAAGGAATAGTCATACATTGTGATTCCCGCCTTCCTCGGCCCTTCCATCTGCCCATAAACGAGCCTGTATGTAGTACTTCCATGCGTTAAGCATTGGCTACTCCATTTCGGACGGGTAAGTCGATATTCTTTAGAGAAAACGCTCAGCGGAAAAAACGGCTCTTCATGTCAAGATTTCTTTACTGCCAAAAAATCAATAAACAAAATATCTCTGGAATTACTGACTTTACTGGCGGTAGAATTTTATCCAGCTGAATAATTAAAATGCAGGACATGGAGTGCTGAGTGTGCCACTTACCTGTTAGGGTTAATTTTGGTGTTTCCGTGTTGAAGCATTAACTTGCTTTGACAGTGTATTTGCTCTACTAAAATATTACAGAATTTAGTTTCGTGCGCCAGAAGGAATTTGTGAGTTGTTCTAGCCAGTCTATTGACCGGTTTACTAGGAGATTATTACTTCAATAGTGTATTCCAAAAGTTAAAATGTCCATGGTGGAGGGACAAGGAAAGTACATGAGCTTTCTTTGGAGACTAACATCCAAATTTTCAACAGAATAATTTCCCCATCATCAAATAATGAGTGCTAAGGGGAAAATCGTTCGTAGATATGTGTGACTATTGTGGTGATGACAAGTCAAATCTCACCTCTGCATTTCAGTCTGACTAGAGGGACGAAATCGTGTTAGCAACTGTTTGAATGATCGTCACTTCGCTCTAAGTGTGCGGCCTGAAAGGCTGCCAGTCGAAGGGGGTAGATCGGTCTTCCCAGGACGGGGAGCCAGGCGGAAATGACGCCTTTCTAACGTAACCTCTATGACACTCTCAGGCATGGAGAAGGAGACATGATCGCTGGGACAAGAGCTATATTCACCTGACGTTTCGGATTCCTGCTCGAACCCATCATCAGAGACAACAGTAGATACGGGTGGTTCATGCACAAGGGGTGCAGTATTTATAGGATGCAGTTGCCATGCTACCGCATACCTATGAATGTTCACTGCCGGGATCGTCGCACTTGGTGTGCTGATTGTTTGATGGCCGACATTCGCGTCGTTAATTGCTGCAATTTCATCACGTGCGTTGGATGTTGGTGTGATGATTGCTCGACCATTTGACGCACCGACCCTGGTGTTGGGAGAAGTGTTCACCTGTGCGCTCCCCGCGTGACCAAGTACTCCGCCTAGGCGAAGTCTCAGCATCGAGTATGGAAGGGGAAGGTCACTGCACTTGTTAATGGACTGGGGGCCAGCAAACCATGATTTAAGTAGCTCCCGGCTTACGCGGACTCCCTCTCTCAGACATGTAAGATCTGAGCCATCCCCCTTCTTTCTTGTGAACCTGTCCCGTGTTGTGCGTGAACCAGGTCATGTGTGGTACGCGTAGATAGGCCTCTTTGGCCTTGTCGAACTCTGCGCCCTAGACTGCATCCGATCGTTCTGACTGTGTCTTGCCACTCTGAGCCTAAACGGTCGAGGGGGGTATGGAGTTCAGTGGATGCAGCGAAAGTCTACTATCACTGCAAACTGATTCAAACGCAATTCAGCGTTCTGCGCACATGGAACTTATGGGACACACTGTGGACATCGTTGTTCACGAAGGGTAAACTAACAGGGCTGTCATGTGGCAAGTTCTGTAACGGAATTCGCACCGGAGATTATTACTTTCATTAGGAATGTGACTAGCAAAGCGTCCGACGGTTGCTACGATATTTAGCAGAAAAAATGAGGGAATACGGATGGTTAAAGAGGTTTTGCGTGGAATAAATCTTGAAATGAAAGCATCCCTTTTTGAGAAAATGAGAAAAGTTTACGAATTTGCAGAGCGGAAATAAAACAAGTATAAGGGCGCCCGTTAATTGTTGGACTAATATTTGAGACTGTGGTTGGAACGTAAAAGTCGAGTGTGGTGAAACCGTCTGTGAACTTTGATAAGAATGATTCGGCGTGAGGAGGAAGTTGGAGACCTGCAAACATGAAAATGGCAGTTCACTGGGAAGAATGTCAAAGCACCCAAGCACTTCTGGCTGTTAAGCCGAAGGGTCATTCGAGGTGACATCGCTGGTACAACATGATCCGATCCTTTCTTTAAAGATCCAACTCATTTTGGCAGGGTAGATAACAAGCACATAATCAGTATAGTTAACACAATGGCAGCTGTACACATCTACCGACCTGTGAGGGAGTAAGATAGAACTTTGGGGTAGAACAGGACAGCGGTTGCCAAACTGGACTAGCAGAGTTAAGGGAGAAAGATACTTTGAATGCCAAAGGACATTAAGGTAAGCAGAGGCGCATCTGGATATCTTCCTTCGGCAACGTCTGCATGTAACACTACTGAGGTCAGACGAGAACTAAAAAGTGCATGTCAAATCCCACCGAGACTCTTGAAATTTGAGCTGACAAAGACAGCAACGACATCTAGGGTGTCATCCTCGCCTGTATATGCGTATTGTTAGAGGTTATAAAAGCAAAGAAGAATGGCTCGATCGTATCTCTGACAACTTTTTTGGGTGAGTTTCGGGAGTGTCAATGAACAAGCAATGGGCAAGGATTATTCGGGACCAAAAGTACTACACTTATAATGATCGGGATCCGAGTACACACACACACGCCGTACGTCAGCATCTTCGGTTCTCTAAGACCTAAGTTGACAAGAAACGCCAAGGGGGTGCTCGCTATGCAACTAAAGACGAAGGAGGGATTAGACGCCTTAACATCCAACGACTGCTGAAACACGGATATGACGAAGATGCTTCTCAGTTTTAAACCCGTACACAGTACAGAGGAGACTTGATGAGAACGAGAAGCCCCTCGAAGTAAAGAAGTTATGATGCAGCAGATCCGGATTTTTTTTCACTATGACCCATTGTGATTTGCCGGCCGATCAAAGGTCTTAGCCTTCTCAGATCCTAGATTTGTGACTAAAGAGCTCGTAAATAGCAGTTA
Source organism: Spirometra erinaceieuropaei (assembly GCA_902702965.1). NCBI lineage: Eukaryota > Metazoa > Platyhelminthes > Cestoda > Diphyllobothriidea > Diphyllobothriidae > Spirometra > Spirometra erinaceieuropaei. The sequence continues at coordinate 446,175 of CACRXP010000039.1, read as the reverse complement.
CAGCACTCATGAGATCTTCAAACTAGGTAAGTAGTCGTTTTTTAATATGGCACTAGCTGTGTACATTCGAACTCATTTCAGGGCTTTTTTCTGTCTGTTCCGAATACCTCCTTCCGCATCAGCAATACCCACAAGTTGAAGCCTTTTGGAATGTTCAAGCACCTGAGACTAACAACGTCAAGTAAACCGGAATTGCTAATTGTAGTCCCCTTACATTTTCGATAAATTATTTCCACTAGTAAGTAACTGATACTCTGGACGGGCTAGTCTGTCTGGAGCGCTGGGGCGCCGCAGAACGTCAATTTTCGTGTATTTTAGTCCAAATGGGTCTGGGAACGCCAGTATTACGGGACTTTGGATATTCGCAGCCTCAACGTACAGACAACGAGTTTAGTGTTTCAAGAGTGGTGGACTTGAAATCCATCGAGCCACTATGCTCAAGTTAAAAATTCCTGATGCATTAAATTTAGAGGTCGTGGTGCCATTGACAGACAACGAAGACCAAGCCAAATAACATTTAACCGAATGATTCGTTTCTTTCATTTTGTCTTGCACTGATGTCCCATGTGTATCTGGTCTGCAATTTCAATTGTGATTTGAATAATTTTCTCTGTCCAAGCCTTTTGTCGGCAAGATGTGGTAGTTACACATTGTTTGTTTCACTTTGTAGTGTTTTTTTTCCTATTCATATAGATTTGTACGCATGAAACTTATGTCTGGATCATTTCCCAGTGCGAACTTTCTAAAAGGTGAAACTTTATGCTCTTTAGGGTGGGGGTTCCAAGCTTTCCTGATATCAGAGCACAAAACTGTCTTTTCTCAAAGATCCGGCCAAAAGCCATAACCTTACCTGAATTACTTTTTCTCGTTGCAATGTAACCGCCTATCAGGGCCCTTAAAAGTCACATTCCTTCATTACACCCAGCAGTCAGTCCTGGTCGGTGAGTACCACTTTTACACAACCTCAAGTGATCGCGACTGCCTCAAACAACGTGTGCGCTTGCGATTCAAATGGACTTGTCGCGCACACTAAAGAAGTTGGGTCGTCTTCCGAAGGCCAAACCTGTCCCTTCCACTATTTGGGTGCAGCTGACTGCTTTTGTTTCTGCCATACTTGTCGGTCAAAAATCTATTTAAAATATCCACTACTTTAGGCAAAATCGCCGTGAGATCTAGGACAGAGGTGGGAGGGCACACATCGTAAAAGTTAACATGTAGTTCATTTTCTAGACTAAATATAGCGGCGGGTCTTACACGATAAACTGATTTCCTACAACAGATCTTAAAACTTTCGTCAATTTTATACCATTCGCTGGTTAAAGAAGTCTGATGACCGTCTGATAGGAGAGTCAGTCTCAAGCAATTTAAATATATCTACGATGGCTAGATACCGTTAGGTCATGGGGTTGAAGTAATTTCCCGGTTTTCGATTTCCGTAACTCTGTACTGCCGCATTAGTCTGTTGGTTCAACCCTTCTTGTTTGGTTTGTACGCTCTAAACCTTTTGTAAACAAAGTCGCGTGACACTGGCTTCGCAATGGTCAGCAGTCGTTGGAAGCCTTAACGCAAAGCTGCAACCTCCAAGTGCAAACCAGAGAAACGCCCAAAATCCGGTGACTTTCGTCGACATCATGTCAACGGTGGTCGGAACTAGTCGCATGGAAGAGACATGCGCCGACCTATCTTGATTGCAGAACCGAAGTAGGCATTCCGTTCTGTATTAGGACAATGTGTAAACAAATTATTCGGACTGTCGCCTGGTGAATGACAATCAATATTCTCGAAGATTAGCAATCCAGCCTATCGTGCCTAGTGTTACTCCAGAGTACATTAAATAGATCAGGCTAAAAGAAACCTCAGTCTGATTGGCTCAGAAAAATAGAAAACTTGTGAACCACCATTGAACGCCAACATTGCCTCGACTCGAGTTCAAAATACTTTTTGGAGCATATAGCGTCTGATACTTGGAAGTTGGGCATTCAACACTGGTCAATGAAATGACGATTGCACATAATGAAGAAGGAGGTGTGTACTAAACAACTTGTAACGCGGATTTCAATCTTTTAGAGAATAACATTCATGGGAACAAAGTAACTATGAGTGCTTCATTTAAAGCGATTGGATCTGATTAACCCCCTGTTCGGGAAAATCTGACTTTTCCGAACACTTTGTTTTCCCAGGTAAGGCAGAAATGTCAACGGAAAATGAACGGCCACGCAATTTTTCCTACAAATTATTCTCAGGCAATTTTGTTGTCCGAATACTGGCTGATGCACCGAGTAGTCGCTAATTGGCAAAATGAAAGGCGTAAAATTTTTGATTTGGGATTTAGCATCGACTGTCTTTCATTTTAATAAGATAAATTTATGCCATCGAGGACGTTTGTTCTTTTTTCAATTCATTTGTAGACTTGAAAGAATATTTCCCCGGAATGAATTTAAAGCAAGCAAGGACAGTAGAATTTAATGGTACCACAAAATTTCGCGACGGCTTCTCAACTGCTGCCGGTCGTTGCATAACAGAAATAACAAGTGAGAAAGGTACAAAGGTTTGAATTTCGACAGAGAAAATCGATGGAAAACAGCAAAGTCAACGTGTACTGCGCGTAGACTAATCGATAAAATGGTAACTTCAAAATGCAACATAGGAATGAAAATGGGGAACTAGGCATGCCGAGGGATTTCGAAACTCAAAAGGGGCTCGGGTCTACCAGGGCAAGCTGAGGTTGACCACGTGGTCTAGTTATTTACATAGGTCGGGTTTCTACCGCCGTATATAGACTGCCTCCAGGTAGCGCAATAACCGAGTAGTTCGTGCTCGAACTAATACTCGAAAAGACCTCTTAGGGTCAACCGAATGGCCACTATCAAGGAGATGTTTTGTAATGGAAGACCGTGGAGTCTTGTTCTCCTGCTTTAGAAGTCATTTAGGCAGGTGCTCAACTGCTCTGGCTGTTCGAGCACGAACTACTCGGTTATCGCGCTACCTGGAGGCAGCCTATATACGGCGGCAGAAACCCGACCTATGTAAATAACTAGACCACGTGGTCAACCTCAGCTTGCCCTGGTAGACCCGAGCCCCTTTTGAGTTTCGAAATCCCTCGGCATGCCTAGTTCCCCATTTTCATTCCTATGTTGCATTTTGAAGTTACCATTTTATCGATTAGTCTACGCGCAGTACACGTTGACTTTGCTGTTTTCCATCGATTTTCTCTGTCGAAATTCAAACCTTCGTACCTTTCTCACTTGTTATTTCTGTTATGCAACGACCGGCAGCAGTTGAGAAGCCGTCGCGAAATTTTGTGGTACCATTAAATTCTGCTGTTCTTGCTTGCTTTAAATTTGTAGACTTGTAAATAACTGCAGTATTCTAACAGTGTCTAATGAAAGGAAGGGATGCCGAGAAAATATATTGCGTTTGTACCACAATTAAACATAGGAGATGTTATAGAGTCATTTGTAGCATGCGCTGGTTATTAATTTTGGCATAAGTCCCTTAACTTATTCGATTGAACATGTTTCCACGTGAATATCCTCCTGACTAATTTTGCAAACTTTTAAGGAGTTTGAATGCGTACCGCCCTATGTGGTCAAACCCCAGTGAACGATGTCTCAATTTATTTTCTCTGTTTTTCTAATGCCTAAGTCTTCCTTGCTACCGCGAGAGGTGATGGTGACATAGGTATGTCTTCGGATGTTTATATGATAAAATTTTCAATCGTGAAGCTAAAAAAAGAAATTAATCGACATTAAAGTGATGTGCGATAAACATGTTACTACTGAGTAACGTTTCAAAAGACAAAAATTAGTATTATCAGGTATTTTAGTTGGATTTACGTAGTAAAATCCTGGTGCCCTCAACGGGGTTTGAATGCCTACCGTAGTCTATGGCCAAAACTCAGGTGGGCGATGTTTTAATTGATATTTTCTTCTTTACCAATGCCTAAGGCTAACTTTCATGCTACTCAGAAGGATGATTGAAAGTTTTCAATGTTTTCAGAAATTTATTCGGGCATCATTTTAGTGTTTGAAGCTAAAACCAAACACTTAATTGAAATAGAAGCAAGGTGAGGTAAGCATTGTACTACTGAGTGACTTTTGAAAGAAGCAAATCAATATTAACAGGTATTTTAGTTTTATTTACGAGGTAATTCTGAAAAAACTGTAAAAAACCTCTGCGAACTCGGCCGGGTATGAAGTGACAACAGGAAGTACAAATCATGAATACGGCCAACGCACTAACTACCTGGGATACGATCGGGACCGGTGAGGTTAGTTACATTTTCTATAGTGGGTTCAAACGCGATGGAGGCCGTCAAGCTTATTATAATTGGATCACATGAAATATTTTGATAATTTCGGACCACGCAGGTTTTATGTTAACTGTTCATAGTTCGTGTACACTTATTGATGTATTAGACTCATATTTGCATCCCGAATGACGGATATTGTCAATCCGGAGTCCTTTTGCTCTACCTTGATTTATTTCTAGTGAATTGGCTCAAATGCTGGGAGTATTCAGTGTACCCATTTAGAGGCAAATACATTTAATAGGTCATTGAATGGTCTGTCTTAACAGTACTGAAACACGCGGAAATTTTCCCGGATAAAAATGCGAATATGGGAGTCTTAGATTCTTGTAACAAAGACGAAGATTATCGGATCAGGCGTTGTATTTGTCTGAACTTTCTCATCCGTGCCGGGCAAGCCCCCAGAGACTGAGCAACGAGACATAAGCGACAACGTCACGAACAGACTACCTTGTCGCCCCGATACCGTTCATTGGGCTCACGTGATCAGAACGTGCAATATGGTTTTAATATTTTAGTGCTTGGATCTAAAAGCAAACACATAATTGACATATAAGCGGGTTGGAGTAAGTGTTTTACTTCTGAGTAAAGTTCTGGAAATCCGAAATTAACATTAACTGAATACCTCTTTGATGGATGTTTTAAACTTTGAAGGAGTCTGAATGCATGCCGCTGTCTGTGGTCAAGTCTCGATGAACGATATTTTATTTTATATTTTCCCATTTGCTTTTTGCCGAAGGCTACCTTTCTTGCTACCCAGAAAGGTGATTTGAATTTATTTATGTTTCCGAATATGTTTTGGTAACATTTTAATGTTTGAAACTGAAAACAAGCACGTAATCGACAGAAAGGTGAGAAGAGATAGGCATTGTTCTACTGACTGACGTCTTGATATAAGTGTACATTAACGGATATTTTAGTTGGATTAGCATAACTTAATTCTTGACTACGGCCAACGTTCTAACTACCTGGGCTGCGACCGGGATCCGTGAGGTTAATCACATTTCTGTTATGAGCTCGAAAGTCATTGAGACCACCAAGCTTTTCATAAGTGAGCCAGATGAAAAATTACTTTAAATTCGCATCGCACATGTCTCATGTCGACTCCTTATTTGAACAAGTAGGCAGTCCCTGCACAGTTATCGATGTATTGGGCTTTATTGGCATACCAAACAGAGAACATCGTCAATCCTCGGACATTTCGCCGTATTTTGATTGATTCCTACTGGACTGGGTCAAAGTCTGAGAGTTTTCGATGTGGCCATTCAGATGCAAAGTGTTTGGAACGTCTTTGAATGGTCTGTCAAACAATACTGAAACGTCTGAAAATTGTTACAAATACAGACTCAAATATGAGTGTCTCGGATTCTCGTAGCAAAGAAAAAGAATGTCAAGGCGGGCGTTGCATTTGCTTGAGCTTTCCCACCCGTGCCTCGTAAATCCCCAGAGACTGAGCAACAAGATATAAGCGACAACGCCAGAAGCAGACTCGTTTCTTCGCCACCCCGATGCCATTCGATTTGCTCACGTGATCAATCTGTGCAAAATGATTTTGATTAGCGGACATAACCCTAATTTCATGATTGGACAAACGACCTGACTCCATTTGCAACCAAGATCTTCATCACTGCATTATCAAACAACAAAAATGGCTCATTTTACTGTTTTGTAACAATCTCCGAAGATGGTTTCATACGCCGGTGGAGAAGTCTAGACAGATTGGATACAATTTTTCTCTAACGTTCAGTGGTACTGTCTTCTTCTGCATCACAGTATCCGGTCTACTCAAGGGGTGATAGAAAGATTCTGGAGGTGAAAAACAATATTGAACTTTTTGTGGGACTATGGAATCTGTAAAAAGAGCAAGGTGCTTACTTTTGCACTATGCGCTGCCAAACTGCAGACACGCTTCACGTAACTTTAATACGCTTGAATAAGCTTCTTTTAAAATCTTTCCATTGATTACTCTGAGATATAAATATGGCCTTCCGTTAGTTGGCTAGTGCAACCATCTACTATCGGAAGTCTACGTTTTTGCGACGCTGCTTCTTCGAAAACGACGGAAGCGCATCTTGTGTGCATCTTAGAAATATTTCCTTAATTACGTTAGTTTATATACCTATTTCATTTTTGACAACCAACTTTATAGCTAGGTAAACGCTTCTTCGTCCTCTCTTAGCCTGGGAAAGTTTCAACTAAACGACCAGACCAATAAACGAGGGCATTTCGGTCGCTGCGTCGGTAATATCTGTGAAGTCACCTCCTCAGAAACCAACACGGCTGCCATCTTAGGTGCTGCAAACCAGGCGCACCCGTCGACGAAGTTCACGTTAGAGGTGTAAACGGCAGATTTCTACTCTTTCTTAGACGTCCCCCTAAGTAGAAGACCTGATAGTGGTGCTTGAATGAGCGTCTATGGGATCAAAGATTGGACGAAATACCATACGAACTCCCGCAGTTCCGTACACCCTTCAATAGTAACGTAATCTAGTCCATTATTTGGCGCTTAATGCTAGCAAAACCTGTTCGGCAGAAAATATTGACGAGGAACTTTGGAAGATCCAGGATCTGCTTTGCGAGAAAGAATATCCTGTCAGAGTGATTATAATTAATCTTATCGAGAAATCCGCAAAATCCGTCACAACGTCGACAGAAAAGAAAACCCTGCTCCGTAAAGTCCCTTTTCAAGGCGACGCAGCGAGTTAACTCCTGAGAAGACCGCTTGACAGGGCTTTTCGTGTATCATTCTCGATTAATCCTGTTTTACACGGAGCATTTAGAGTCAGGGCGACAGCTCTGACCACTTCCATTCGCATTTACTACTTTACTTGCTTTTGTCAAGCGGGTTATATTGGTCGCGCGAGTATTCGCCTATCCAAAAGAGTAAAAGAGGCAAAATTGGGAGCATAATCGGGGCAACTCTCGCATACATTGTTGATTCCTGGCATTGTGTAGAGCCCAACGAAGTCTTCAGAGTTCTTTACGAGGTCCGCGTCTGTTGGTGACAGTAGACACCATTACCAGCCGGTTACATCAACGGGTCTTGTGTGCTTAGAAGACCCTGGTGCAAGCTCCACGCCTGCCATGGCCCGAGGTCAATTTGTCGTGTGTATTACGTTGCGTTCTCTCGCCTTCCGCTCTAACCCCCACCCTCCTAAGTCGCTGCCTCATGTTACCACCCCTCTTTTCCATTCCCAAAAAAACAAAAACACGAGCTGCGATCGACTTGTCTTATCACTAACATGTTTTGCTTGTACCCCGTTCTCCTGTAAATGTACCTGGCCGACGAGCATTTATCGAAAGCACACATATGCTTGCCAGCTGATCTTTCGAATGTTTCCATGGGAGTTTTTGCAACGCTAGATCAACAGCGGATTAAAACTGTTAGTTTATTCCAGTCATATACGATTGCATGCTTTACCGCCATTCTCTAGTAAGTTAAAAAAACAGCCGGTGAACTGGGAATTCGGGAAAATATTATTCTTATTTTCACTACTCCAGAAAGATTATTTTGGAACTTGGACACTAAGTCAGGCTTGATCAACGTCGGCAGAATCATTTTGCACAAATATCTTAAGAAATGCGGCGAATGCTTGTTTCAACTTGGTATTTGCGTTCTGGTTCTCAAGTTCTGCAAATTCAATTCGTACGTGATGGCTTGGACGGCATGTTCAAGGAAAAGCCGCTTCAAACTGCCGACGACGAAATAAAACGCAATTTTTCGAATCATGGACGCTTCAGGGTCTGCATACTACTCCTCAAGTCAGATTGGACCAATTTGTTTGGTTCTGTCACTAGTATTCTGTTTTCTATGTCCGATACTTCCCAAATGATCGTCGTGCAAAAGCTGGTGATTAATCAGCATTATGCATGACTTGATAGAAGCAATTAATTATCAAGCAAAATACTGTAGATACAAGACCCTACACAATAGCTAATGAAACTAGCAACGACAATAAGCAATTGGATATTTCAACTTGCCAAAAAGACAAGAAACTGGCTCCAAATCCGTTGTCGCAAACGCTTGCGGGTCGACCCAGTAGCCCTCGCATGCACGCAGCCCACAGCAACTTGACCGACTTTCAGCTAACTCCTCCTCAATACTCAAACTCTCCTACACTCACAACCAGTTTCAACTAGGCTCGAACTCAACGAAGCTCAGCCGTTCAGTTCTGTCCAGATAGCATTTTTGCCCTACGTATAAATGCTTCCGTCTACAACATGGATAAAAATGGAACCTTGATTTAGCCAAAGGCCCTATGGTAGTGTGTTTCTGCTGGGCTAACTTTTAAGGCAACTGCTGCGTATACAGTCTTTTGAAAGCGCCTGAAAGGTTTAACGACAAGACCTTATTTCGTACCCATACCTGTTAGGGGTTAGGGTTGGGAATTAGGGTTAGGGGTTAGGTGTTAGGGGTTAGAAGTTAGGGGTTAGAGGGTAAGGGGTAAGCCCCTATTACCACTGGTCCTATGATAGGCGCCCGGGGCTTGTCTACTGCAGGTACGGCTACGAAATAAGATCCGGCCGGTTTAACAACCTCGAAGCTTTGTTAGGTTACATATTGACCGGTTAATATTCTGCCGGTACAATTATCGATTTTACGTGCACGTAGGCAAGGCTAACTCGTACAGTTGACCCTACTGCCTTCATAATTGCGTCCGCCCTCCGATTAGGTCACTGCAGGAAATGCATTTATGTGCAGACTGGTAGAGTTATTTTTGGTGGTCCTCTGGGGAGTCGCGCATCCATAAATGATTGGCAAAGTTGACAGATTCGAACTGATAATTTTAGAAATGGGAAGAGCATGTCAATAAACTTGTCCCAGTTAACCCTTCTCGTTTCTCAGAAATACGGGGATGAGCTCTCTCCATATAGCCTGCATTCTAAAATACCATATCAAAACCCACTTTTCCGGACGCTCAATGCTCCTACTCCCTGTAAGTCCCCTTCTACATTTAAAGCGATAACAACACTGTCGTAAAGTATGGAGAATTGCCTTCCGTAATTTTTATTGGTCTTTAAAATTCGTGTGACTTGAACATTCTTTTTTACCGCACTGTCATTTGCTCTAGTTGGATGAAACGTTTCTGTGAAAAACCAAGATCCACTGAAGTAAAAGGTAACCGGAGGCTACCTGCCTGAGTTATTTTCGCTCCTTGCTTAAAATATTAAAGGGCCAATTAGGCGAACGGAATAATAGCTCGTTGGGATTTTGAGGAAATGACGGAACCGGTTAGGCAAGCCATAGTCTACATCGCGAAAGCCTATCCCGTAAACTAGTTTGATCACTAATTTGCACCAGTTACTCCAGCCTTTTCTTATTCTCGTTATGTAGTCACCATCCGCAGGAATGACTTTTGACCTTGCGTTTCTTCTGTGAACTTGCGGACATCAGTAGGAAAATAGTAAATAAGCCAGAAATGGCCAATCCGGTCTCCCTTGTCTCTGTCGGCTCCATCTCATTTAGGTCTATTACTAGTCGCTGTGCGACTGCATGCGAGGGTTCTAATATGAGCCCCAAGGCACAACGGAACGAGCATGTTCCGTAACCTGATCGACGAGCGCCCACTGTCATAATTGATATTCCAAATCACAACCGAAGTGCAACGGGCCCGTGGCTCAATGGTGAAGTTTCAAACTCCATGACCAAAGATCCCGGGTTCGAATTTCAAGTGATCCACACTTCAGGATTGGGCAGGACTGGCTGATGACAGATAATAAGCCAAAAATGGCCATTCCGGTCTCGCTTGCCTTTGTCGGTATCATGTCAAAATAGAAAATAATAAAAGACGAAATATGTCCGCTGAGGTCGCCCTCAAAAACGCATCTGTAAGGCCGTCTGAACCACTGTGACTCCCACTCTGGAGAACTCTGTCCATACTCAGCTCGGCAGATGGGACGAATTATCGGATCCAGGGGTCCCTTTCTAGAATACTTCTGATCGGGTCTGACAGAACTGAAACCAGACGACTACCCATCTGCATTCTCACCCTGGATCTCCTTAAACTAGGCTTGGCTTGTGGCTGACGACTGGCAGCGAAGAGGCCTGAAACTGCACATCAATCACGCTAGGAACTTCTGGGCCACATTTCTTTTCGCCGGTCCATTGTCGGGATTGTTTGTTTTTTTGAGAAAGCACTTACAGGAAGAGAAAGACAATAGGGTAAAAAAAACGAACAGACTGACCATTTCCGGCGGTTGGGAGGGCGTATCCGTGCCGCAATGCGAGTTGGGTTCGCATATTCTGGTCACCTAAGCGACGTGGCTATCCGACTGTCAATACCAACCTGAATACGGAGCTGAGATAAACCATCTTCCTGTGGTCAAAAACTGTTCAATATTTTGCTTGATTTATGATATCCAGGCGGCGGACGCATGATGAGAGTGCTTCGCCACAATCTGAAAGAATGTGGGAGGTTCAAGCTTCTGCTATGCAGCTCTCATTTTAACCATTATACCCAATCATATGGGGTCCGTGTTGAGATCGAACTATGAAATGTCTGATTTTTTGAGATAAACAAAAAGGTAAATATAGCAAAGCTTCACAAGTTTGATCCAATGCCTGACCTTCTTTTCTAAAGGCTCTCGCTTGCCAGTAACCTCTGAAAAGCACGGAGGCAGGAGTTATTCCCCACGTACTTTGGCTTGCTGCCACAATCACTTAACGACGACAGAAGACGTCAGCATGTTGGAATTTGGACCCATTGACTCTGACGACAGTAGCTACTGATGAGGTCAGAATGTATGCAAACAGTGTCATTTACGTACACAATCAATAGAAAGAAAAAAAAGAAAAGGAGAAAAAGGGGGGATAGTTTGTGGTTTTATCAGCCTTTATATGTGCCCCGGAGCTAGGTAAAGGAAGTATTTGTTTCACTGCAATGAAACTTTTAAAAAGATGTCGATTTCAGCAATAACTTGTCATCGGTAGAAAAGGGAATAAGTGACCCGCTTTCCCCACACAACGAGTGACCATAGACTAAATTCCAGGAGGGGGTACGCTAGGATTGGGATCTAGGTTAGACTTTGGATTAGTGTTACAACACGTGTGTAGGTACTACCCCTGGAAGTTGGGCTAACTCATGAAATCTCAACAGAAATTCCAAAATTCGTTTTCGTTTCGAAAAGATTAATTAAGTAGGGTTGTAAAACCAATCATCATGTAGCATAATTCTATAATGATTCAGTTACCCCAGGGTGCCGGCTTTCGAGCAAACTTTTTTCGGCTGCATCCAAAAACCATACTCTGTAAAAAATGAATACTTATATAACATGTATTTTTCTCATTGATTTTCGATACCCCTAGATATTCAATTGTATTTCACGGAAAACATGCATAAAAATATTCATTCTTTTGTTCATTTGGTAGACGATTACGTCCTCTTCCAATTTTATACTCGAAGGAGGAGTATAATTCGGTTTTAACAAAAGTTTAATTGTGAGATTTTTGAATACAATGCAATGGCCCTTCATAAAACGTCATGTCTCTGCATTAACCAATGTGGGTTGTTAAGTTAACAATGTGGCTCCAATCCACTGCTTAGTTTTATGAACCTCATATGGTCCCCATTTAGTACCGTAGAGAAATGAATGGTTTTCCGTACGCGGAAATTATACGGCTTGTAATTAGGGAACCCTGAATGCAAGTGTAACGGCAGGTTGGGTTCAAAATTATTCGGAAAATGGAAAAGTTTTTGAAAACTGAATAATACCTTTCCTTCGAGTATAAGGTTGGAAGAATACGTAATTTTCTACTGAACGAGCAAAATAATGCATATTTTTATGCAGGTATTCCATGAAATATAATTGAGTCTTTAAGGACATCGAAAATCAATAAAAAAGTGCATTCTACTTAAGTAGCCATTTTTTACGCAGTACGGTTTTTGAATGCAGCCGAAAAGAAGTTGTTTCGAAAGTCAGCGTCCTGGGGTAACTGAATTATTATAGAATTATGCTGCATGAGGATTGGTTTTACAACCCTACTTAATTAACCTTTGTTTTTCGCGTCTACGCAGCATGTGGCAGTCGCGGTTAGGCACCTGTCAGTTGTAGCTGACTGATCAGTAATGTGTTCAGATGTGAGCATGCCTTACGTGAGCGAATCATGGACGCTGACAGTTTCCACCACATACAGGGCGAGAGGGGCGTTTTATAAGCAGTGTACATCAGTCCTGGAAGGATGTCAGCTGACAGGGTAAATTTGGTCTTCGTAGGAGTATTTTGAAGCGCCTGAAGAACTGAGAGTAAAGCTTCAGTGGCTCTTTTTAGTGCGGTTTTTATGGTACCTTGACGCATGTGAGACCTGTATCGCCTTCACGAGAGCCCGACACTTGTGGTTTGAGTCAGGTCGTTCATAGCACGCGTAGACGGGTTGTTTACCCTTTTTAGCCACTGCGTCTGCGCACATCTCCAGTCATCTTGGCGCTGCCTTGTCATCGGAGTAAGTTGGGTGGGGAAGGTGAGGGTGTGATGGATACTGCGCAAGTCTGCCCCACTATAAACTAACTCGTGCATAAGTTGCCGACGCTACGCATACGCTGTGGGGCACGCTGTGGACGTCGTCGCCAGAGGCGACCGAACTGTCATGTCATGTGTCCAAATAGATCATGAAGGGCCGTGACTCTCTGGACGCACGTATAGCGTAGTCGGTTGACTGACCGCAGACCAGTGTATCTCGAATAGGATGAAATATCTCTGCAGAAGATTTCGTAATTAACTAAGGAAAATTTGAGTCTTATGGACCCCGCGGCAAAGAAGGTAAACGGTTGCATGACCATGGCCGTCTACAGTCTCGTCAACTCCGCTTGCGCTGAATAGGATGGGCGGCGCTCTGTTAGGATCCTCTATCTCTAACCTGTATCTTCATTTGTGGAATGGTCTTAATGTCCTTGTCGAGGACCAAAGGTGGGATAGCATGCATGGATGCAGGATTTCTCCGGCCCCAAACTCCAAGACGTTCCGCTCCTATCAGATATATACTCTCCCTTATATCGTGCTTTGGCGCCTCTATACCCTCACCCCGTCGCATCCGCCTTCTTTCGTTATCTCAGCAGACTGATAGACTGGTTTGTGTTTGCCTTGTTCTACCGGGCATGCACAGAAATTTTAAGACTGTCATGCTAAATAAAGTTTCTTTTTAAAGGGCCCAAACTCGCATCTTCTTCAACCTTATCACAAAGTTCCAACCATCGTTATTCTCCAGTTTTTACTCGATGGCTACTCTTGGCATCTGGTTCGCCTTATTCGGTTCCTCTGGTGAGCGGAAACCGTCGCACTGCTGATACCGATCATCGAAGTGCTATACTTTGCGTCCCATTCCACTACCACAGCCGACCTAACTGTCTTGATCTTGTGCTCCTTTTCAGTCTTTTTTAACTTTCGTCCGGAAACAGACCACAGCCTAACGCTCAGCTGTTAGCGAAGTCATTGAGTGGTTTCCTTACCAGGCCCATGGATAATCCAGTGAACTAGATTTACCGTCTCTTTGGCTTCTTTTGAACTACCTCTCAGCTCTCAAATCGAACTTTAATTGCTCAAACACCGCAATGTTACTCGACGCCACAATCACCCTCCTCTGCGCAGTCTTCCGCGGAACCGAATCTTGAACCCCCTTCATACCTCTTCATCTAATATCCGAATCTTTCAGCCGTCAGAACCACCCCAACATGACGGCTTTCGAGTTACCTCTTGAGATGTGAAGACGTATCTAGCAGAGAACTGGTGAAGGATGCGTGATCATGAACTACCCCGGGGCTGCTGTGTGACTTATGCTCTTCTTCTCTTTTAATGCGCGCGGTAGATGCAATATTCAGTCTCCGATCGTGCTACTGCTCTTGTTTTTTGTATCTGGTTTTGTATTCTACTATGCTGTATGGGGCTGATTTTCGTTCCTGCAGAGAGTACTACGTCGTTCCTGTCCTGTGCACTTTGCTTATGCCACTTCCATATCCTGACGTACTCTGCTTAACAGAACTCGCGTGACGAGAACCCAGCTTCCTGATTTTTGATTGCTATACCGTGATATTCTTCAATGACTTGACAGTGTGACCGTCCCGAAAGACGATTAGGGAACCGCAGTGGGATTATTGAGAATATCAAAGAGAACTATTGACCATAGACACTTTCCTGAAGCTGTTTCTGCCCTCTCTACTAGAAAAATCTTTCATCATCCCGTCGGAGCATATGACTCTTCAGGAGCTACAAAACTCAAATTAAAATACAGTTGTCTGTTGTTGTCAGTTGGTGAGGCAGCTAGGACGGGCTGGAGAAATTAACACAGCGCCATAAGATCTGAAAGCTGCACTATCAAAAGTCTGAAATCCATTTTATTTAGTGAAGGCGGAAACATCAGTATAGGTCAGTATATTTTAAGGGTAATAGGCAATGCCTTTGAAAACCCTGTTGTAAACGGTACATGCAATATGTAACTTTAAATAAGCACAGTACTAAAATGTTGTCAGTAAAATATACACTTAACAGAATATTTTTCATTGAAAATGCAGGACTGAAACTCAAACACATTCAGTTGTAGATTATATCGGTAAAATGCAATGACAGTCATCCGCGTTAGCGGTTGGTGTATGCAACACGTTGGTTTGGCACCACAAAGCTGTTCTGTCCAGACAAGCGGTATTGTCCAAGCAAATATACATCTAGTCTTTGCTTGAACGTCTCCGTGGTATCCGCCATTATCACGTCCTCGGGAAGCCCGTTCCAGGCACCGACGACTCGCTGTGAAAAACAGAATCTTCGAACGGCCAGGTGGCATCTGGGTCCTCTAAGTTTTAGGGGGTTCCCACGCAGGTTTTTTGTTGTGGCCAGGGTGAAGAAATCGTCCAGGTGTAGGGCACAGTCCCGGTTCCTCAATATCCGATAGGCCTGCCTGGACTCAAGAGAAAATTTTAAAAGCCGAATCAATAATTTCGTAAAATTGCACATTATTACTTGGCACAACCTAGGACGACCAACAATACGACCATGAACATCCTGTCTTAGAAACGAGGGAGTGATAAATGCAAAGGAAATTTTGCTTGATAAAGGAGAAGCATATAGATTCTATTGAAGGTGATTCAAGGAAGAATTAACATAAAGAATTTGAGCCCTTTTGCGATCTTGCCAGCAGAAGTGAATCTAACTAATATAAAGGGAAGTACCAAGGACCAGAGAATGAGTCCACGTTCCAGTAATGCCCATAATCTCGAACGTAATTTCTCTACTGAGAAGAGCGTCGCCCTTGTCAAATGTAATATTCGGAAATCGTCTGACGCTGATCGCGTATAAACAGATGTCAAATGAATGGACCAAAAGAAAAGGTAACGCGTTACGATACTTTACCGATGCATTTGTATTTTATCGTCAAAAATATGGAAGCCAAGTGCGGAAGTGGTACAATCGAATGCTAGTCTATCTTGGCTTTTTCGATTACAAGTCGTTTCGCCTCCGATTTGTGTTGTGGTAAATGACATAAATTCCAAACGGTGGAATTTCCTGCTTCAGGTACACGTATTGATTTTTGAAGCTGCTTAAGTTTTGGTGACGCAGCATAGCAATATTTTGACCACCGTTACCGACTGCGTCCACTGTGTGTCCCGCAACATGGGGATGCAGGAACGGTGACTCACGCATGAACTAATTTTTGTGGTTGTCGACTTGCTCTGCATATACCGCGCACTCGACCCCCCCCCCCCTCATCCACCTGAGCCCTGTGTCAAAACAACGCCAAGAAAACCGGGCAACGGGATTGGTCACAGTGACCGACAACCCTGAACAGTCTCTGGGCGCGCAACTCATACGATCGGTCCGCCTACAAAAGACCAGGTTTTCGCACCAACAAGTAAGGGTCTGTTGGGATCCCAACTGAGTGGGAGTGTCATGAAGGCGACACTAATACGGACACACTGCGGACCGGCTCCCCAGAGTTGACCTCTCCCGCACATCATTCGGCTGTCAGAGTCAGTTAACCAACTGATGCTGAGCTTGGTCGCAGTGGCTGACAGTCTGTCTGAATGCACCACACACGGTCTGGTCCCCAACACAAAGCCTGGTTTTCACGCCGCGGGTGTGGGCGGTTCGGACCTGGCCTGCGTTATATAGTGTCATAGTGAGGTAGAATAGAGCACACTTTCTCTTTGTGCAAGTGTTGACTTTTTCGTACTCGCGGTGGATGGTGTGAGACGTGTTCCTGTGTGGTGCAGGTGATAGGGGGTAGACGTTTGGCGACCGAGTTTGTTCTGCGTTGTCTCACCGCAGATTTCCATGATGCCGCATAAGTCTGAGTGGGCCCATAAGATGGTTGAATGTCTGTGGTCACCCTAGAGATTCGAGGGGGTTGCGACTACTTTATGTCTCCGTCCTGAGAGCGCCTATTTATCACTTCAGTTGGCAGCCTTTCTCAGCCGAGGTGTTAAGCGCACCCTAGTAGGTTGACAACGAGTTACATGGCCCACAGTGGGGAATCGGCTTTGAGCGCCGTGTGAACAGAAACCCCAGAGTCGACCTTATTTTCCTTTCGCGCTCTCAGACACCAGTCCGCTGTCCAGGCCGGTCTGTCACCTCATGGTGAAGTTGGACGTAAGTACTGCCATGGCGAAACAGCTCATCTGAGAATGCCATACATGGCCTGGACCTCTCCCCAACCCCCACGTCACTCCAAGACTTAAAAAAGGGGTACTCTTGTTGGTTCCTGCATAAGTAGACATTATACGAAGGAGCCTTTGAACTTTTGTGGACGATGTCTCAAAATTGAATCGGGGGTTCTCACAAAAATTATTGTTCAACAAGAACTACTGAAGCTGAAAGAAGCGACATCCCCAGGTCTTGATGAAATACCTGCAAATTTGTTGAAGGAATTCGCCGTAGAATTGGCAGAACCTCTCTGTCTTCTCTTCCAAGCCTCTCTCCATGCAGGCAGACTGCCCCTGAGTGGAAAAATGCGTGGATTTCACCGATATATAAAAGTGGCAGTCGCGTTTCCGCAAACAACTCCCGACCGGTGGGCTTTATCTCCACATGTGGTAAAATTGTGAAGCGAGTTATCAAACGCGAACTGATGCGATTTTTAGAGCGACATCATCTTCCCTCAGATTTGCAGCATGTATTCCGCAAAAGTCCTGATTGACCAATTCACCCTACTGCCTTGAACGGTGGACCCGATCAATTGATGAAGGAAACGTTGGGCATGTGGCCTACATAGGCTTCAAGAAGGTCTTCGACAGTGTTCCACACCAACGTCTCCTATACAAGCGCAGTCGCATAAGGGTAATAGGCAAGCTTTTGAAGCGGATTGAAAACTTCTTGATCGGTCGGTCTCAGATTGTCCGTCTTGGGAACCAGCTATCGGCGGAGGTGACGGTTACGGGCGGAGCACCTCAGGACTCCGCTCTTGACCCTGTCCTCTTCCTCATATATACTGATGACTGCGTCCGTGGGCTTGACTTCGACATTACCATGTTTGCTGACTATATAAAACTTTCGAACGTCATTGGCAACGAGGACGATGGCGCATATCTACAGGCAAACTTGAACCGTCTCAAACAATGGTCAGGCCACTGGCTCCAACCATTTACTGTTACCAGATGCAACATTCTGAGAATTGGCAGAACCAGCTCTGCGCATCATCGTCAGTGTCCATCCTCCCCCCTCTCGGTGACCAGCAGTGATAAAGTGAACATCAAGTTAGACACGGTCGCCGTCCTGGCGACTGTGCCGAAGCTGGACAAGCTGACTATCCTTGAAGACTTAAATGCTCGCGTCGGGACAGAATACGCTGTCTGTAGGGGAGTGATGGGTCCCGACGGAATCAGGGACTGTTAAGATAACGGCCTCCTTTTTTCTATTAACCTGCGCAGAATACCAACTCCTCCTGACTAACGACAACTGTTGTGCCCCGACGTTGGAGGAGGTAACCTGGATGCATCCACGATCGCAAGATTGGTACCTGCTTGTCTACCTTGTCATTTAAAGACGAGACTGGCAGGATGTGTCGCTGACTAAGACGATCTGAAGAGCCGACGGCTGAGCCAGTCACTGGCTCGCTATCTCCGAGACGAGGCTCCGGCTGTAAGCTCGCAGGAGCTTGCAAGAAAGATAAGGACTAGATAAATTGAATACTGTTCTGTTAAATTTGTCCGCGCATCAAGCGCCTGGAAAAAATGCAGGTTCTGAACGAAGATGTCATCGTGGGTACAGTGGTATCGGCTGAGGAACGCAATCTGCTCATTCGTCATTAATGTTTTGGGTCGAGCACGCAGTCAACACCAGGACTGGTTAAACAGAAATGACGCAGAAATCACCGACCTGTTCGTCGAGAAAAATGGCCTGCACAAGGCTTACTCCAAGGGCGACGCCGAAGCAAACGCATCGGCCTTCAGAAGAAGATTTGATCGCCGAAACAATAAGTTTATTTGGCGGACGTTTCAGCTTCTCACTGACCCCACTATCAGAGACGATAGTGCCAAAGGCGACCTTCCTTCGATTTTGCCGCCTTGTGTAGCAATATCTGCGGGAGGTGCAAAAACGTGGATGGATCGCAAGGCTGCAGTAATTCATATTCCGGAGCAGATTCTGGGATGAACACTTCAAAACTGTCCTTAATCGACCGCCCACAAATTCCATCGTCGCCAACATCTGACTCCCTCATGTGTAACGAACGATCATCTGGATCTTCCGCCTTCCCTCTTACAAACAATAAAAGTCGCACAGCAATTATCTGGTCGGTAAGAGCCTGGATCCCACTCAGTCCGGATCGAAGTCTGGAAAAAGGGCGGCCTTCTGCTGAGAGGCAAGCTAACCTCACTATTCCAGCAAATGGGCCGGTAAGGACAGGTCCCACAAACCTTCAAGAATCAAAACATCATCACCTTGTTGAACCCCATTTCATTTAAATCAAACGAGTCAAGAATACCATGGATCCCTGGAGAACTGTTTTGTAATCTATCCTCAGAATAAAGGCTGCTTACAAACCGCCATATATGAAATCACACTAGTTCTTCAACGATATATAGATGTAACTTTACTGAACCATTATTATAAAAAGTTATTTGATTTTTACATTCATATTTACTACGTTTTCGATGTGAGAATGTATTCTTTGCATCTAAAAACGAGGTTTACTAGATTACAGCTATCTCTGACGTTTTCGAGATATTGCGCTTCTTTAAAAAATCGGCATTTCTAAACAACGCAACACTGATTTAATAGTTCTTCAACGCTTTTAATTCTTTCAAATTCGCATATAATTAACATAGGCACTGGGCTCATAAAATTGTGTCTGTTTGCGGTGATTATCAATCATCTGTACATTTCCACACCTTTCGTGAAAAAGGTCACGCACGGCATTCAGACAAAAAGGAAACGGAAAACGCTGGCAGACACAGAAACATTTCGCTACTAAACCTTACGGGGAAATTCTTCGCTCGCGTCTTACTCAGTCCTCTGAACACACACATGGAGAAGAAACGTTTCTCAGAAAGTCATTGAAGTTATCGCAGAAATCGCGGACCGATCGGTATAGTCTTCGCGGCACGCACTACGGAAGTGCGAAGTGGTGAGGACCAACCTCTACATTACCTTTGTTGATATAAAGAAAGCCCTCTACGCAACGACCGCGACGGACTCTGGGAAATAATGTCAACATTTTGATGTCAGGGTCTCTTCACAAAAATACCATGCCACTTTCACTCTGTGGGATGTGACTGTTGCGATTCGGCGTTTTTGTCAATCTTATAGTCCAGGCCCTGATGGTGTCCCAGTAAGCATTTTAAAAGCCGATGCAAACACGATCTTCCCATCCCTCTTATGCAAGATATTTAATTTTGCTCTTGAAAGTGAAACTTATCCTACATTGTGGAAGGGATCACACATTTTACCCATTCCTAAGCACGGCAAATCTACATCATTTGATGACTTTCGGCCAATAAACACCCTCCCTGCAGTTTCGAAAATCTTAGAGACATTGATCAAGGATAAGATGATGTGTCACTTAACAGCGAACAACTTACTGAGTGTTGCTGAGCATGGATTCCTCAAAGCTCGATCTTGTGACACCTGTCAACTCTCTTTCTTTGACTATGTTCTCCAATCTAGGGACCATGGTTTTGCTCTTTACACAGTATATTTCGATTTCACTAAGGCTTTTGACCGTGTTGACCATGCTCTTCTCCTCTTGAAATTGTCATCTTTCGGAATAGGTGGCAAACTTTTGAATTTTATATCCTCTTATTTGGGCACTCGCACACAACGAGTTAAGATTTCCAATACCATCTCCAACCCCACACGTGTGAGGAGTGGAGTCATTCAGGGTAGTGTACTCGGCCCGCTTTTATTTTGTCTTTTCGTTAATGATGTACCCGATTTATTTCAGAATGGTAAGCCTTTCATGTATGCCGATGATCTTAAAGTTGCATATCGATATAGGCCGGCAGATCATGACATCGTGTTTGAGCTCCTGAAGAGCGATCTACAGGCTTTCGCCCAGTGGTGCCGCACATGGCGCCTTTCTCTTTCCTGGCATAAGTGCTCAGTCATGGTGGTTGGCGACGACCGTCAACCTCAACTAAGTATTGAAGGTCACGCAATAAATGTGCCAGGGGTTATAAGGGATTTGGGCGTA
>CACRXP010000039.1:346215-384679 GCA_902702965.1 Spirometra erinaceieuropaei | reverse complement strand
ATGAAGATTGCAAGGGTCATGTGCGTTGGATGATGATGATGATGGGAGCGTGGGCTAGAGGTGATTGCAGGAGCTCTTGTACTGAAGTGTTTTCTTTTCCGTGAAATAGTCTACCGCCTGCTAACATGTGTGTGTTGCTGCTGCACTGTTTGTTTATGGATGTGGCCTGGAGCATTTTAGGCTTTGTCTCTTTTCGGCGGAAATCTGTCTTTTACAGCCTTGCATTGTATCTCCATCTGAGGAACCTTCTTTTTTCTTTTTTTGTCGGATTTTTTTCCAACTGTCCTGTCTGCCCTCGCGCTGATATCTTTTTTAATATGTTGTGGGCAACCTTTTTCATCTATATTTTGCTGTGGTTTTTGTAGCATCGTTTTCCTGGTAGTTATGGAATCTGCTATGTTTGTGTGGCTCGGACTGCTGCGGTGCTTGCGACCTCGGTGTCTTTAAGGGGCTTTGTGACGGCCACGTCTGGTCGGCGAGTTCAACTAGGACCACGATCGCGATGATTACAGTGATTTGGTGCGCATAATTACTATAAGGATTACAGTTTTCTGAGAGAGTCGATGACTGAGCTCTGATATGCCATCTGCCGAATAGTTTACCGACGTTTCCGTGAAGTGACGATTCCTTTGGCGATGGCGTCTGTGTTGTCGGAGGCGACGGCGGCGAGAACGTCGAGGTCCGCTTGTAGGACCTTGTCTGAATTTTTTATGTTCATTTCTGACCTCCTTATACCGACAGATCTTGCTTTTCATGAATTTTGTCGTGCGTTGTGTCCTTTTTTAAAATTTTCCCTTTATCGCTGAATTTTTGAGGAAATATTTTTTTTGCGGACGCTTACTATTTGCCATCCTGTCCTTATGGCTTTTTAATTTTTCTGGCTTTATCCTTCACTAGCCTAGCTGGGACATGAATGCTGGGCCCTCTTGTGTTGCCCCATTTTGCTCAATTTTTGGGTCGTGCTTTTCCCGCGTACTGTGTCTGCCGTTCCTAACACCTGTCGGTTCGAGCTCCTTTATTTATATGAGAAAACTTAATAATCCGAAAGGATATTTAACTCGCCTTCGGTGGAGTTTAATTTGGTATGCGTATTTCGACCATGGCGCCAGCACGGTAATGCAGATGGCCTCTCTAGGAAACATTATCGGTGAGTGCTTGCTTTTCATTGATGTCACTTTATCTGCCGTCGCCCAGCAGATCGATCGGCGCCATCTCCAGTCTTCGTCTCAGCCGGTGGACTTACATATTTGCCCTATTTACTACAAGAAAGATCAATAATACGAGACCTCTCAGCAGACCTGAACTGGACAGCCACAGCCGTGGGCCACGTTGTATGCCCACGCTCTAGGAAAAGGTGGTCATTTGGAGTGGTGTTCTTTTCTTCCGCTAGCATGAATGCTATCCAAACGGGTCGACCTACCACTCTCGATGACAGAAGACTAGTGTGTATACAGAATTTTGCTGTACAGGCATTAGCAACACCGAGTGGTCTCTCCGTCGATCTTAGTACTGGCCAAACCAAAAACGGAGCATGGGAATCGCTGTTTGATAATGCTACTTTTGCTTCGACCCCGAAGCTCTGGAAAATTCCCTGAGGGTCTCTCTCCAACTGACCAAGATGGACTATCTCAACGTCGGGCTGGATGTTGACTTTGTTTGCTCGGTCGCGCTGTTCGCTTCAGGTAATGGGTTCATCCTCGTTATGGTGTACCTCTTCAACAAAATGACTGAAGCGGTGACCTTGTCCGACGCTTCTGGTACCGCGGTGGGTCGAGCTTTATTCAACGGCTGGGTTTGCCGCTGTGAGTCACCAGACTGGTCGCACTCTGATCGAGATTCATCGTTTGAGAATGCTATTGTGCGTGAGTTGTGCAGGTTTTTGAAAGATTGCGAAGAGTCGCCTGGCCGCGTGCCATCCATTGGATGACAGACAGGCTGGACGAACCAATTAGGCGGTAGTCGGTCTGTTAAGAAACTTCGTCGATGTCAACACAATGTCCATATGGAGTGAAGTCTTTCCGGCCTGCAGAGACGTATCTTCCTCTTCTTTCTCACTTGTGGGCATAAAAATCAGCGCCCGGGGAATTTTCAGCTTCCGTCTGCTCATACTCTGGAAAACCTTGATATATATGCATAAAGATTGCGGAAAACCCCACATGTAGCGTTGGGTGAATCTCGATTGCATTTGCAGAAGGTGCAACGTCACCGGAGGGCGTTCTATGACAGACTAGCTCTCAGGACGCTGCCCTTTGTGGGAGACATCGTGCAGATGCGCAAATTTACGACACCGACAGGGATATGTGCAAAATCCATTCTGGGTTCGGTTAACCCGTTCGTCCTTACGAAAGCCCTTCCGGAAGCGTCTTGACTCATTCGTAGCCAGAATAGACCATACTCGGACGATTTCACATTGCAGACCAGCATATCCGCCATCCTAAGCCACAAGCGGGTTGGTTCCATTATAAGGACAACCAACTTGTCAAACGGTATCTAGAGGTTCCCCCCAGGAAGTGACTGGGCGACTCGTGAGGCATTTCGTGACGGACAGCAAGTGGAGAAGATCGTGGAAGTACTTCTTGAAGGCGGACAGACTACCGAGATATTAGATCCTGCTGGAGGGAACAGATCCTTTCCATGAAAGGGGACAATGTAAGGTAACATTGCCCCACGCCCCTAGTCCCTATAGGGCGCACGGACGACTCCTTTATAGGGTGAATATGAGGTCAGGACCACTGTTAAGAATGGTTAATCGTGGTTAGGCAGGTTGACGAGTTGCAGCGTAGTGTCTTACTTCCAACAATAATGTTTTCTTGTAAAAAATACCAAACGTTATGATCTACGATAGGCATAAATTAGGGCAAATATTTATGACTCAATGTTGGACGATTTTTCTTTAAAAACTTCTCCAAATCACTCACAACACCGAATTTAAATCTTTTGACCTATTCGACCGGCGGGACGCCTTAAATGCGGCTGAGGATTAATCATCGAACGAATTGGGCGCCGGCCTTCTGACCTCTACTCACCACGCCGCCAGTAGAAATTTCCAAGGTCTCGGCGCAACCTGCCCTGTGCACCGCTGTAAGTACATCAGTTGCAATATTTTTTGTTAATAGTTGCTTCGTTTTTCTTTGGGGTCGGTGCAAGATTTAGCCTGGTGTAGCATTACAAGACCAGCTGGCCGGCGACCAGCACATCTAACGGTCACGACCGCACAGCCGGACACCGTGATAAATACTTGAAGAATAAAGATCTATTCCGCCTCTGTAGATTGTGACCGAGCTCATGAAATGTTGGCCAAAATTCTGTAATGCGTTTTCCATTAGGAGGGATTACTGTGGTGGGATTGTCACACTGATTATCCTGCGGCATAATCGACAATACTTCGAACTGGCCAGGATGTCGGTTTTTTAATGTACTTCTTTTCGACTTCCCGTAGAAACCACACCCGGTAAAAAAATACTACTTAATTAGTATGCATTTTTTCATTGATTTTCAATGATCCTTTAAATTCAAATATATTTCATAGGAAATATGCGCAAAATATGCTTTCTTTTAATCGTTTAGTAGAAAATCACAGTGTTTTCACATTTTATACACGAAGGAAGTGTATATTTAGGTTTTGAAAATGTTTCCCAATTCCCGAATCATTTCGAGCCTGATCAGCCGTTGCATTAGCGTTTAGGGATTTCAGTCCACAAGGTGCATGCTTTTCGCGTAAGGAAAATAATGTACTCCTCTAGGCCTTTGAAAAGATATCATATAGTTCATCAAATTTTGCAATGGATCCGGACTGTGTTGTACATTTTACGAGGAGCTGTCGTAGACGTCCAGGTACGACGCTATGTGAATGGACATTGCGCGGTCTTAAAAAATCCTATAATTAGAAACTTTTTAAAAACCTAATTATACTCCTTCCTTAAATAAAAAATATAAAGAAGACGCGATTCTCTATTAATTGACTGAAAGAAGGTCTATTTTTGTTCATGGTTTCTATAAGATATATTTGAATTTGCAAGACCATCGAAAATCAATGAGAAAAACGCGTGCTACGTAAGTAGTCATTTTTACCAAGCACAGTTTCTACAGGAGATTGATAAGCAGTGTATTCAAAAGTCGACATCCTACCGAGTCCGAAATGTTATAAGATTATGGCGCAAGATAATCAGTATTGCAACTGCGTCCAAGTAATCCTTCCTAATCGAAAACGCATTTCAGAATTTCAGCCAACATTTCATGAGATAGGTCACTTACTGTATAAGCGCCTTAAGGCCATTTATAGGGAACACCTGTCAATGTTTTCTTTGCGCATAATTAGAGAAAGAATGAAAGAATTTAGCCGTCATCAGCAGAACCCCATTCCAAAGTCGTTCTTTAGAAGAAAACTTATTAGAGAGCGTTTTTTTGTTTGCTCAAAAATATATTGACCACAGACTTTCATTTTGGAAAAGCATCTACTTTTGTGATGAGGTCTTATTTTTAGACAAGCCTCTGAGGTCGGCCCAGGTGGTCATATATGAGAAGAAATTCCCACGAGAGCACACATATCGACACCAACATTCAACTGTCGACGCCTGGTGGTTTGGATGGCCATCAAATTCGGAGAGCGACCGGTCTGGCGCTCAACAATGGAGACGATAAATAGCAAGGTGTTCATCGACATCGTAAAGGATGTGTCGGTTACAACGGCATTCATCGACGTCGAATGAACACCGTAGTGTTGAAGGATGATGTCCCTGTTCACCGCTCAAAGGAAGTATGATTCCAATTCAGCTTATAACCATAATCTAATATTTTAGACCACAGCCAGCCTCTCCGTCTGCTGTTATCGAAGCACTTTTATTCCCACCAACAGCCCGGGCTTAAATCCTACCGAAAATCTTTTTGCACTAATTAAAAGAAATTGGAACAAGGCAAGAAGACATCTTTCGATGGAGAAAAAGTTAGAATTTTCGCTTAATAGCTATATAGAACAAACCGCACTAGATAACTTGGTAGTCTCCATGCCCCTCGCCCTTCAGCAACTTTAAAAACCAAAGAACAATGCACAAAGCACGAATACGTTGTATTCGCTACTGTTTTTCATTATTGTATCGTCTTATGACATTTTCCTTCTCTGCTGACAGTTATGTTAGGCCTTGAATAGTCGACCTGCCATGGAGTCGTTTTTTGATTTGGTGATTTTTCGTAAAATGGATTATCTTTTAGTCAATAAATACTACTTTACATACCAAACTGTGTCTTGTTTTGAAGTTCGGTCGTATTTTTAACGCAGTATAACTTTCGTGGATATGGGATGGGCGTTCCGTGCGCTATAGCGATTTAAGTTCACAGTTCGTGACCTTTGGTGAGATAGGCCACTAACTGCATATACATATATATAGGGGTATGATTGAAGGGCGCTTAGCGATCGTGTCACGGGACTCACTCGTCCCGTTAAGCCTTGGGGCTCTTTCTCGACCCCAACCAGCAGCTGTACAGCGGCCCGTACTATAGACAGAATAACACAATTCGGGGTAGGATGCGACTGGCTGACGACGGCTTATAAGCCAGCAATGGGCATTCCAGTCTCCCATGCCCTTGTCGGTAATGTTATTCCGCCAATATATATACATATATATAGTGGTAGGGGGCGCTCACCGGTGGGCCCGATGGGTATAGGCATGGACTTCTAAACAACAGGTTGCGAGTTCGAAGCTCGGGTGTTCCACACTTCGGTGGCTGTCTGACGACGGCTAATAAGCCAGAAAGGGCCATTCCAGTCTCCCTTGTCTTTGTCGGCAATAGCATTCTGCCTATATATAGATATATATGAGATGGAGCCGACAAAGACAAGGGAGACCGGAATGGCCATTTCTGGCTTATTAGCCGTCATCAGCCAGTCATACCCAACCCCAAGTGTGGATCACTTGAGATTCGAACCCGGGATCTTTGGTCATGGAGTTTAACGATCTACCATTGAGCCACGGGCCCGTTGTCCTGTCGGTTGTGATCGGGAATATCAATTATGACAGTGGGCGCTCGACGACCAGGTTACGGAACATGCTCGTTCCGTTGTGCCTTGAGGCTCATACTAGAACCCTCTCAGGCGGTCGCACAGCGACTAGTAGAATGATGTAAATCAGGTGGTACCGACAAAGACAAGGGAGACCGGAATGGCTGATGACGGCTAATAAGCCAGAAATGAACATTCCGGTCTCCCTTGTGTTTGTCGGCTCCATCTCATCTATGTCTACAGGCAAGTTTCCATCGTTGGAAGTAGGTTCTGTACGGCGTCTTAAATTATTTATGGGTGCTGAGCATGCCGGCATGCAGCCATTTCTGCTGCTATCCGTGCGGGATGTACTGCAGTTGGTGGAGAGGAGGATTTAATCGCTGTCATGCTAGTCGACATCTTCCTCCCTCTCGTTGGGGAGCGGTGTTGGGATGGCTGCGGTCATTTACCTTGACGACTGCACTTCGTAACCAGCTTGTAAACCCTAAGGATAGGGTTGGCTATTTACATAAAAAGGAAGTGGTCTACAAGATACCATGCAATACCTGTAATGCGGTTTACTGTGGTCAAACTGGGAACTCGACGTCTACGCGAATGCACTAAAATCAGTTGGCCGTAAAAAGGCGAGACCACTTGTCGCAAATCGCCATGCATACGTTCGAAAGTGGACACAAATTCGCCTGGGACAGGACTCGCATTTTAGATGTCTGCTCACCTAAGAAGGGCCGTGAATTTTTAGAGACCATCTATTCTGATAACGCCTGCATCTGTCGACACGTAGAATTGGATGCGGTGTACAACAGCCTCAAGGAAATGTGGAAAAGACACTGGCCAATCAGAACCTTACGCCAGCACGAGTGACAGGGCAAAACCGATTTTTAGGCGTGTTTAAATTTTAACTGTTTTGCACACTAACTTTAAGTCCGAGGACGATTTGGGCAACCAAAGTCGAAAATTGACAATCAAACTTGTTTATCTTCTCCAAATAGCTTATGTCTTCCGAATTATGATTCCTGGGATGCCTGTTTTTAAACTCATTTATATATATATGCAGTATGTCATTACCGACAAAGGGAGACTGGAATGGCCATTTCTGGCTTACGAACCGTCGTCAGCCAGCCATGCCCAAGCCCGAAGTGTGGAACACCCGAGCCTCGAACTCGCGACTTGTTGGTTTAGAAGTCCACGCCTCTACCCACCGGGCCACGAGCCCGTTGCCCTGTTGGTTTTCGATCGGGAATATACAATGGTAGGGGGCGCTCACCGATCGTTCATACTGAACTCACTCGTACCGTTGTGCCCTAAGGGCACTCTCTCGAGCCCAACCAGCAGCCGCACAGCGGCGCATGATATATAGGCAGAATGGTATTACCGAGAAAGACAAGGGAGACTGGAATGGCCATTTCTGGCTTATTAGCCGTCGTCAGCCAGCCACACCCAAGCCCGAAGTGTGGAACACCCGAGCCCCGAACTCGCGATCTGTTAGTTAAAAGTCCTATATATATCGGAACAGTAGTCCCTGAAATTATTAGCTTGATTCTCCTCTGGAGTTCATATACCAGAAACCGCATACAGATCGCAGGTGGACTTATTGAGGAGCCGACTCCTCGTAGCTGTCAACTAGCCGCGGAATATCGGTGAAACACTTGTCTGGACTTTTGGTTTATATCTTTGTCGAGGATGCGGTATGGCACCTTTACCATATATGTAAATAAACAAGGAAAAGAGCGGAGTTGGGGGCCAGAGGTCATGTGACCACAGCCTAACACTGTCTCATCGATGCGCCCGCGAAGCTGAATGCTACTCACATGAACAGCATCGAGCGATCGGTCCACCGGCTGACGTGGGAGAGACCAACCGGCACGTTGATTTGACTACAATTACTCCGACCCCAAAGGGAACAAAGGTCACGCAGGTCTGTCAGAGGTTAGTACCGGGGGGTCTAAGCCAGTCAGCGGCAAACAGGCAGGTCAAAGTTCGTGCGTCGAGCACGGCAAGCGGCAAAATTGAACAACTCAAGACCGGCAGGTGCAACAAGTACGCTACTCCGATGATGGAAACGAGGAAGTTTCCGAAATGTCAGTTATAATACAATATGGTCCATGACTTCGCCCGCTCTTCTTCGTCTTCTTCGGGAGATGATGAACGCGATATACACACATACACGTATACATATACACATATATGTAGAATGTTATTACCGTCAAAGACAAGGGAGATTGGAATGGCCATTTCTGGCTTAGTAGCTGTCGTCAGCCAGTCATACTTAACCCCGAAGTGTGGCACACCCGAGGCTCGAACTCGCGACCTGTTAGTTAGAAGTCCACGGCTATAACCACTGTGTCACGAGCCCGTTGACCCGTCGGTTTTCGATCTGGAATATACAATGATAGGGGGCGCTCACCGATGGTTCTTACGGAACTCACTCGTTCTGTTGTGCCTTATGGACTCCCTCTCGAGCCCAACCAGCGGCCGCACAGCGACGCATGATATATAGAAAGAATGCTATTACCGACATAGACAAGGGAGACGGGAATGGCCATGTCCGGATATTGGCCGTCGTCAGCCAGTCATACCTAAAACATATATGCGTAGACATGATGTACATGGGAACAGTTGGATTTTCTGAAAAACTGTCCAATGCCGGAGCTGCGAGGAGATGCGAAGTCGCCAGAAGCTGCAGCCGACGCCTTCTAAGAACCCTTATCAACGAATGCCACAATTGTCTGCGGAAATACGGCAAGGAAATCGAAAGGGCGAAAACGGCATGTGCATCATATCTGGAGAGCTGGATCTTGATTAAAGTGAACGAGGAGCAAAATAAGAAAAAGACCCAACTCCTAAACAAAATGTGTATTCTAAGAGAAGCACAATCAACGGTACCCGGACCGTCATCCGTCCACAACCTGTCATCCAAACAGCTGACAGAGGACCAAGTTAAAGTTCTTCAACGTGAATCCAGTTACAACACAGGAGACGCACAACCAGTGGACTTCATCGCTGCACTAGAAGCGAAACTCTCAAAAACGGATACCACGGAGGACTCGAAGAACGCGATTCGCCAACGAGTCGCGTCCCTCATCATATCCCACAGACCTCGCCGAACCATCCCCCCGGCAGAGGTAAAGGCCATCAAGGAACTAAAGAGGGACAAAGAAATTGTCATTGTTCCAGCAGACAAAGGGCGGGCAACCGTAGTGCTAGACAAGTCGGAGTACGTTACCAAAGCGCAGCAGCTACTAAATGACAAACAATCGTATAAAGTCATCGACCCCGACCCCATGAAAGCACTGGTAGGCCAAATCAACAAGAGCCTGAACCAGATGAGGAACCGAAAGGCAATATCCGAAAAGGATTGAAGACGTATGAAATCGCATGATGCTGCGCTAGCGCGTTTCTATGGTTTGCCGAAAATTCGCACGACAAATATTCTCCTACGACCCATTGTGGCGCTGAAAGGCACGCCTACCTACGGACTGGCTAATTTCCTTGCCAAACATTTAAAGAAGCTGACGGACGGCTCAGAACGCACAGCCGTAGCTTCCACACACACTTCCTGGAAAGACTAAAAGACGTCACAATAGCCCCCGACGAAATAATGGTATCTTTTGACGTCGTCTCTCTATTCACCTCCATCCCTAAAGAATTGGCCATGAGAGCTGTCGATGACCTACTGAAGAAAAGGTACGACGAAGAATGAAAGCCTTTTAAGAGGAGGCACGCGATGGAACTACTGGACTACTGTTTACAAACGTACTTCACGTTTAACGGCCAAATTTACGAGCAAATCCAAGGAGCCCCAATGGGGTCCCCAATCTCCGGCTACCTGGCTGAGGCGGTCTTGCAGGAACTGGAAACGCGGGTCTTCCAGACATACAAGCCGAAATTCTGGATGCGCTACGTAGACGACACCTTTGTCATCTTACACCGAGACGCGAAAGACAACTTTAAAAGAGAATTGGACTCAGTTTTCCCACAAATTCAATTTACCATGAAGGAAGAAAATAACGGAGTGCTCCCTTTCCTCGACGTCCAGGTATCGAGGCAGGAAGACGGAACCCTCCAGAATGGTGTCTTTTGAAAGGCGACAGACACGGAGAAAAGTCTTCATTACAACAGCAATCACCCCCTGTCGGATAAGCGCAGTTGTGTCCGGACCCTTTTTCGCCGCATCCACACATACTGCAACACAGAAGCCGAGAAGCTGCGGGAGCGTATAACCCTATGGCGCCTCTTACTTGCCAATGGATATCCGCGCAGTTTTGTGAACAAATGTTTGTACCGAAGGCACACGAATACGGATGGTGAGAAGAAACAAAGACCAGAAATCTTCCGTGTCTTGCCCTACGTGAGTAACGTCTCCGAAGCCACTGAGCGCATGCTAAGGCCGCTAGGCGTGGACGTTAGTCACCGACCGGAGACCACCATCCGCCGCTTAATCATGCAGCCCAAGGACCGGCTACCACCTGCAGACACGTCAGGCGTTATTTACCGCGTCAAATGTCTGGACTGTCCAGCCAACTACTGTGGCATGACCGACAAACGCCTAAGAACGCGCATGCATGAGCACACTTTGGCCGTAAGGCGAAAGGACGTACTATCGCATGTCGCCATGCTCTGTCTAGAAAACAATCACATGTTCGACTTTGACGGCGCCCAGGTGCTCGGCCGAGCCGAAAGCAAACTGGCGAGGGAAGTAATCGAGGCCTGGAAATCAGACACGAACTCTATCAACCGAAGTATCGATTTGCCAGCGCCATACGAGGCCGTCAGGCACCATCTACGCGCGAGAGGGGGGCCAACAAGAAGCGAACGGGACGAACCTATCAGGTGAGAGTGCAGATGGCCTATTTAAACCCTGTATTTCTCACTTAGCCTATCTCCGATGATGTGCTCGAGAATGAACACGAAACTTCAGATAAATAAACCTTCTTCCCCAGAGATCGCCTCATCCTCCTGGGGTCAGCATTTTTGCCTATATCCATGAGACTTCCGGGCGTGAAGCGCTTCGCCAAGCACGGTACTGGGAGTTATTTTCCTGTAGACAGGGATCTACATGGGAGCAATTGGCCTTTCTGCACAACTCAGTCAGTCAGTCAGTGTCAGTGTATTTGAGGGAAATAGGCTTACGCCTTTGAACTCCCTATTTGTACATAAAAAATCGATAAACAAGCAAAAATGTGAAGAAATTACAGCATTAAGTGAATGCATACATTGATTCACATATGTCACTAGTCACATGGTTAAAAAGTCACATAGTCCGCTTGTTGCTGCAGCATATATCTGTCAAGGCGACATTTAAATGTCTCCACAGATTGAGACATAACAATCGTCTCGGGCAGGTTATTCCACGGTTCCACGACACGGTTGGAGAAGAAATATTTTCTCACATTCAGTCTACGCTGTGGCACACGTAGCTTGAAGGGATGTCCCCGGAGGTGAGTTGTGGTGGCGAGTTAGAAAAAGTCATCGCACCGAAGGGCACAATCCAAGCCGCGCACGATACGGAAAGTTTGTATCATGTCTCCGCGCAACTGCCTATAACTCAGAGGATAGAGATTAAGGTTAGTTAAGCGGATCTCGTACGGCAGTGCACTTTGACCTCTTACTAATTTTGTGGCTCGCCTCTGCACCCTTTCGAGCAGATCGTAATCCTGGTGCGTCCACGGTCTCCAGGCCTGAATTGCATATTCGAGATGGGGCCTTATAAACGTGCCGAAGACTTTGGTGAAGCAGTCTTCATCGAAAACTACGAATGCCCGCTTGATGGCATATAGCATTGAGGTTGCGGCCTTGGCCGCCTTACAGCATTGTGTAGAAGGCTTAAGGCTGTCTGCAACCCAAACTCCGAGATCTTTCTGAGTTTCTGCTTCTCGGAGTGGCATTCCGTTCAGATGGTATTGCCGCGTACTAGGGCTCTGATTTCCGAGGCGCAGAATGGTGCATTTGTTCAAATTGAAGGACAAGAGCCATCTGCGGGACCACTCGTCCAACCGACAAAGATTTTCTTGGAAGTTGGTCTCATCGGCAGCATTCTGGATAACTTTCCAGATTTTTATGTCATCCGCAAACATGGCACAATCACAGTCCAACCCATCTACGCAATCATTGATGAACAAGAGAAAGAGAGTTGGTCCGAGCACCGAGCCTTGTGGGACCCCACTCTCTATGAATGTGCACCTTGATTGCTGTTGTTCTACGCAGACAATTTGGGAGCGGCCGACAAGGAAATTTTCGATCCATTTGAGAAGTTTGCCACCGATGCCCATAATTCTCAACTTGTGTAGGAGACGCTGGTGCGGAACACTGTCAAACGCCTTCCGAAAATCAATATAGGCAACATGCACGGTGTGTTTTGCGTCCAGTGCTCGTGTCCAACTTTGAATTGTGTATAGCAAGTTCGTAACACATGATCTTCCCCTACGGAAACCATATTGTGTATTGGACAAGAGGTTGTGGGTTTCCAAGTAAGCCATCAACTCCTTTTTGATGGTTTTCTCCATCACTTTGCAGCATATTGATGTCAGACTGACGGGTCTGTAGTTTGTCGCCAGAGCACGACTACCGCTTTTGTAAAGGGGTGTAATGTGGGCCGTCTTCCAGTCTGTGGGAAGAATTCCAGCATTAAACGATTTTTGGCACAGAAGGGATAGTGGCTTGGCCAGCTGTTGGGCAAGCTCAAAGAGCAGCTTTGCTGGAATCTCGTCCGGACCGGGAGATTTACATTCCTTGAAGCTTTTCAGTTCTTCCAAAATCGCTTCTTCTCGAAACACAATATTTTCGATAGTGGGATCTCTCGTGTTCTCAGAATTAGATGGGGTAAAGTCCGCTTCTCTGGTGAAAACGGATCGGAAAAATTGAGAAAAGTGCTCAGCCTTATTTGTACTGTCCGATATCTCCAAGCCGTCATCACCCCTCATAACAGGAATGGGATTCCTGTTACGTGTGCTTTTCCGCAAATAGCTGTAGAGCAATTTCGGATTTTTAACGGCTCGGTGGAGCAAATTACTCTCAAAATCCCGTCGCCTCCTGAAAATCAGGCTTTTCACCTTATTTCTTTGAATTTTGTATTCTGTAAACGCTGCATTATTGTTGTTCTCGCGAAATTTTTTCCATAATCTACCTTTCTTGTTGATCTCCCTTTTGAGTTCTCGTGTAAGCCACTGAGGGCGGTCAGATGTCCTAGGCTTTGATAAGGGACAGTGGTTCTTCATTAGATGCAGTAAACGATCCTTGAATAAATTCCAGTCCTCGTTAACGTTTCCGGAGAAGAGAACATCCCAGTCTATTTGTGATACCTCAGCTCTCATTTGGCGAAAGTCCCCTTTCCATATATTTGGCCTCGTATTGGCTTTTGTACACGGTTCAGAATACAGCAAGTACTCGCATAAAAGCACTGCATGATCACTTCGACCGAACGGGGGTAGGTAGTACACCTCGTCTATACTGTCAGGATCTTTGGTAAAAACGAGGTCCAGACAACTGGCCTGTTGCCCTCCACGAGCTCTAGTTGGAAACAGGACATGTTGCGTGAGTAGAGCTTCTAGGGTTGTCTTTAGTAGATGGTAATCGAAGGTATTCATCGAGCATTTCGCATGCATATCGCTCCATTGAATGCATGGTGCATTAAAATCCCCCATGATAACAACGTCTGGTCGGCTGGCGATCTCTTTTATGCTTTTCAGTAGACAAGTATCTGGGTCGGGATCCGCCTGCGGGGGCCGGTAGATAGTTACGATTTCGAGGGACTGAGATCCCCGCGCCTTTATAGTCAGCCAAATTGCCTCTGTGTCGTTAGAAATCTTGTCGGTCCTCTCACACACTGCTAAGTTGCTCTTGACATACATGGCAACTCCTCCACCCCGGCGGCCTCTCCTGTCTCTCCTAAACAAATGGTATCCTGTTAATGCTACCTCCCAATCACCAACGTCCTCTGACAGCCACGTTTCTGTTATTGCTATAACATCGGGTGGAGTATCGGCTACCTGTGTTCTCAGTTCGTCAAGCTTGGAAAACAGACTCTGAGCATTGGTGTAAAAGAATTTTAGTTTGCAACATTCGACAGTGCTTCGTTCGGTTTGTCTCGGGTTTGCCAATATTATGTTGCTGCCGCCATCATGATGACTGGCTGGTTCCAAAACAACATCGCGTTCCTCTGTATCACTCGTCCCCTGAAAATGGCCAAGTTGCTCTCTCCCGCTGCAAGTCTCCTCTTCAACTCCGTTACCAATTCGCGGCGTTTCAGACGTTCCGCTGGAGAATAATCCGGCTGAAAAAAAACTTCCTTGTGCGAGTTTCGAAGGCTGCTTTTCCTGGACAGAAGTAAGCTAGCTTCCTCTTTACTGTTCAAAACAATTTTCAGAGGTCGTGGCCGCACAGTTTCTGATTGTTCGCTCACCTTCTTTCCGATCCTGAAGGCTGCGCGAATGGTTATCTTTTCATTTGAATTAAGCATTTCGTTCAGTAGGTGTTGAAGCATATTAAGGTCAGCGGAGATCCTCTCCTTCGGGGTAGAAGCATCCGACTCCGATAGACCCTGGACGACTACGCAGTGCTGACGATCAAGGGGTTCATTTTTTCTGTTTCCGGTGGCCTTTTCAGCTGAAGGTCTCAGAAGATCCACCGGAGTCGTCTGGGGTTCTATACTCCCGTTGTGGCGCTTACCCTTTCCATCTGCCTGAGATCAGACATTATGCCGAGGAGCGTCTCTGTAAGGCCACCAGCTAGAACCGATTTCGGTTGTGAGGTCGCCAGAAGCTGCAGCCGACGCCTTCTAAGAACCCTTATCAACGAATGCCACAATTGTTTGCGGAAATACGGCAAGGAAATCGAAAGGGCGAAAACAGCATGTGCATCATATCTGGAGAGCTGGATCTTGATTAAAGTGAACGAGGAGCGAAATAAGAAAAAGACCCAACTCCTAAACAAAATGTGTATTCTAAGAGAAGCACAGTTTTGTGATCAAATGCGTATTCCTAAGATATACGACGGCCGACCGTGAGAACACGCGAAGACCTGAAATCTTCTGCGTTCCGCATTACATGAGAAATGCCTCGGAAGCCATTGAGCGCATGCTAAGAC
Source organism: Spirometra erinaceieuropaei (assembly GCA_902702965.1). Classification (NCBI taxonomy): domain Eukaryota; kingdom Metazoa; phylum Platyhelminthes; class Cestoda; order Diphyllobothriidea; family Diphyllobothriidae; genus Spirometra; species Spirometra erinaceieuropaei. The sequence continues at coordinate 369,603 of CACRXP010000039.1, read as the reverse complement.
CGCTAAGCGTGGACGTTGAACACCGGTCGGAGGCCACCTTCAGACACGTCAGGTGTCATTTACCGCGTCAAATATCTAGACTGTCTGGCCAACTACTGCGGCATAACGGCGCAACAAGGTTAATTGACCGCACTCTTTTGCTAAAAAAGCATATCAAAGTCAAATCTTCCCTAGAAATGAATTCTCGGCCTTCGGAAACGAAATTACGCATCCCTGTTTGAGTTTGAAAACTAGAATTTTTAAATCTTTTTTTCATTTCCCTGGAGTCCAGATGTGCCCTGTCACACCTTGTCTCATACATTCCCATGTCCCATACATTCTCGCAACTGTCTCTCGAAAATGCATCGGTCATTTGGTATAGTCTGTGCTTTCAGCGAACAACAGATTCTATTAGAACTTTTAATGAGCATTTTCAAGTCAGACGCGGAAATGCCCTTTTTGAAATTCGCAGATTAAACATTCCCCCGACAAGTCGCTCCCTTTGCCTTTGATGTGTACTTTTGCAGTGCCGAAATCATGGAGGGAGAGAATGAAGACGCTGTCCTGTTGCCTGCAACTGCTGACCCAAGGGTGTGTCCTGGGAAATCCCAGCATCATAACTACAGTGACGTTCTGAGGACTCAGTGAGATTTTTCTGCCAGCAGGCACGGATCTTCATCCCCGTTACCCAGGGGAGGGAGGCAGGCGCTCCTATGGACAGCAACCACTTTTCTGTGATTTTTTGCCCAAGAAAGAGAGGGAGACAAGCTTGTTGATTAAATACACACTTTTGCTGAACTGGTGTTCTACTTTTTGCGGGTTATTTTTAGTGCGCGGCTCTGAGAGGCGCAACAGTCCTTGTCGGTAAAGGAAGGCAGCAGTGTTTTCATCATTCACGCCATTTTGTCGCTCTTTTCCGTGTGAAATTCGCATTCTCCAGAAAAGCCCGATGTCACTTCAACACAAAGTGCTGGCTCCGGTCGCGGAATAGACACTAGACGGACGAAAATGTGCCAAACTGAAGTGTGGAACACCTGGGGCTCGGTCCCACGACCTGTTAGTTAGAAGTCCAACGCCTCTAACCACTGAGCCTCGGGCTCGTTGTCTTGTCGGTTTCGATCGGAAAATTGAATTGTACTCGTAAATTTTCAAGTCGACGACACCGGTCCCCCCACGAAACACCCCTAACACCCGGCTGCTGGCAAAGCCAGAGCTGGTGCTGACTGTGTCCAGTCATGCCTGAGGTCCGTCGGACAGTGGTGTCAGCCGCTCTCGTAGGCTAAGCTCAGGTGGTCTCCAATCACTTTGGGCGGCATTTGCTTGGCGTGGTGTCCCATTGTCTAAAGTTATAGTTACAGGTATGGAGGTGCGTTCAAGTAGCCGTATGGAAAGCTCCGACCCTGTGCGGTGACAGGTGTGTCTGAGCAGAAGTCACTCGAGTGGCGTCATGTCAGCGCGTCTGGAACGGCCCGTTGAAGGAATGAGTGACACTGAGACAGCGGGGCCTTGAACGATGGCGTCAGACTGGCTATGATGGCTGCCGGCACTAGGAGTTCAATGCGAATACAGTCAGCCTGTCCACGGCATGGGGGCCTTCACGTCCAGATAACTGACGCTTACCTCACTGACACGAATGCTACTACTAAAGTTCACCCGGTAATTGGCAAAGACCATAGAACGCAATCAGAAAATCAGGGGCGCTATGTATTAATTTAAGTAACATTCAATCCACAATGAACCATGTGAAGATAAGGAATCATCCTATTCGGCTTTGCGACCCCATACAATAATTAAATTTTATGGTCTTCGTTTTTTGGAAGCAGCGATTAGTCGTTCCGATATGGCCGAATATCTTTATAAGATATGGACAATGCTGAGGGATGGAGAGGAGGCTACGAAAAAGCAAACGGGAACCGAGATTTGCGCATTCGAAAACTTGGTGTCATTAAGTAGGCGCAGACCGCGAATATCCTTATGACAGGATTCCGTTAAACGCAATCGTGCAGAAAGAATGTCCACGCACGGGAAGCACTAAATAAAACATAAGGCCGGAGGACATAACAAACTTCGAGCCCCTAACCCTTATCTTAAATCTACAACTTTAGCCAATAACTTTAATCCTAAACACCTGGCTCTAACCCTGATTCTATACGTAAAATTAATAACAAACCTCAATTTTTTAATTCGATGCTAATGCTTACCCTAAGTCCAAACCCCAGACTCTAACCCCTAAACCTAAACCTAACCTGAAACCCCTAACTTCTGTCCTTGACCATGGATGTTGACCACTAAGCATAAACTCGTAAATCTAACCCGCTAATCATAACCTCTTAAGCTAGTTCTTAAGTCTATCCCTGACAATAATCACAAATCCTAAACACTTAACTCTAAGCCGAATGCTACCCCTAATGGTCACACTTGAGAGAGGGTTGATGATGAGAGAAAGGGAACGGTAATATTTATTTTAGGGCAGCGTTAGTGTGATGGCTAGAGGTAGAGCCAACTCGACATTTAGAGTTAGGTTAATATGAGAGCTGGTATTATCGTCAGAGTGCAGTTCTCTTTACCGCATACCATCTTTCTCCGTCTTTTACCGCCCAAACCTCTCCCACACTTACCAACTCAAACGACATAAGGGGCAATTTTACAGTTGTAAAGACTAGATGGGGTTGCATATCCTATCGTCACCCAATCCTTTACAATACAACGGGAAACACCATGCAGTCCACTTAGAATTAATCAAGATACGCAATGCGCTTGGGAAATTGGTTAGTTGTCTCCCTTTCAAAACTCTCCATACGTGCAATTTCATTCTATCATTTCAAATTTTGGATAAGTTAACAATCCCCTTGAAAGCCTTATTTTCTTAATGTTGGCGTACTACAAGACTACTGTAATTGTCTCGTTAGAAAGTTGTGAACACTGTGTAAGTTGGAACCTTTCCAACTTATGACTCCGCGGAAAGGGTGAAGACACTGTTTTCAATCGACGTGCAGTATGATGAGGAAAACGGTGAGACAATATACACATCCACATGCTTCTTGGTTAGGTTCAGGAAAGTTGAGACGAAGGATGTCAATAAGAAGTATTTCCGAAACGGAAGCCTCCGGCAGTTCATGTGTTGTAAACGGAAACAACGATGCACAAAACCAGTAGGTTGAGGTAATCTAGTCGTGGAGCTCGTGCTTTTAGATGGATTATCAGCAGCTGAACCGAGTGGGGGCGAGGGTTATGAATATGGACCACAGTCTTGGTCACGTGCCCTATCTATGCTTAGGTTGTTTACTATTGATTGCAGGCATCCGCGCAGTGGCCTTCTTTAAGCTATTGAATCGTCAGAGACCGTGAGTGGGCCTTAGATTTTGGCAATTTCTGTGAAATGGCTGTGATAGACAGTCCACACGATCATCCCCTTAAACTTTAGAGGAAGTTGATCCATACGGACCTCTGACGGAATGCCTTCTCATAGAGAGTCTTAAGAGCATGCAACAGGCTGCCTGACGCGGCTGTCCTTATAGAAACTGTTAAAACAAGTGAATGCAAAATAGATACTAATTTGTTGAGGAACTACTAAAACATAATCAAGCTTTTGTCAGTAGCTGCAGTTTGCGTCTGGTTTTCATGCACCGATGCTATTCTAGTATCCATAATAACTGCTGTCGGAATCTATCTTATTGCTTTTTTCGGTAACAAATATGGACTTAAAGGAATGATGTTATTCTCTCAATAGAGTGGTTAAAACCTTAAAATAAAGCACTCTGGAATTTTTGCCAGTTCTGCCACTCAAACATGCGCCTTCACAGATTTATATTTGCTTTTAGCAACCTCGCCTCGCTGTTACTATAAACTATAATAGCCAAGATAACGAATTAGCCGTAGACTTCACAGGACACCATAACGCGCTTTTGGTCGCGTGCAGTAGTCCCACAGCACTTTTTGCAATCTTAACGTATTTAAGCGAGGAGCTCGGAATCTCCTGTGCCCGAATTGTATCCTGAAAGACATTATGGATATCGTTGCACTTTTAAGACTATGCGACCTTTTACTGTTGTCTGAATGGTAGATGATTTTTCGAAAATGTATAAAGATTGTTTTTTTTATAGAAATATAGCGGCCATTGCCTAGTCTAATTATATCCTGCGTGAGGGTAGATGCGCTTACAATCCCGCTGGGTATACAGGTCGTGAACATAGCTTCCCAGTCGTCCTCGTCGTCTTTCTGATCCGTTTGATGTTGTTTTAAATCCTGGCCAAGTTTTTGCTGCGGACCAGGGGTCTGGTGGTTCATCTAACTGCGGGATGTCAGCCGTTTGTGCCGTCTTCCGTCTCCGATGTCCAGCTTAAATTCCCGGTTCAAGGTTGCATATTCTTGAGTCCAAGATGCATACAAAAATTCGACCAGCGAATATTCTGAAGCGTGTCAGGAAGCTCTGAATCGGGTTATCAGTGGTAGTTGTCCTAGTTCCACATGGGATTTTTAAAGGATTTCTCCTTTCACTGATTGTGTTAAACGGTCACACGAACCGTTGCTGATGTGAATTTTATCATTCCTGCAGGCTGGATCTGTAGGCTGGGATCGGAAGAATACTTAAAGAGTTGTGGAAATTTTTTTGGATATGTACATACGGATTAATGGTTTTACTCGCAAATAAACAACGGTTTCAGTTTCAGTTTATTTCAGTTTATTTGGTAAGGATAATAGGCAAAGCCTTTGAAAACCCTATTAATTACATGTCAGCTCGTTAGAAATAACTGTACACGAACAAAAATATTCACTATAAAAACAGTACTTGGTTCATTTGAGTAGCATTGTCTCAGAGGAAATATTTGTGGGGACCAGGGGTATTAGTTCAGATTCAGACCGTCGAGGGAAAACAGGGGACACAAATAATCATCCAAGCGTTTCTTGAAGAGTTGCAGGGATGTAGCCTCCACGACTGACTGAGGGAGATCGTTCCATTTCTCCACTACCCTCTGCGTGAAAAACTCAGAACGAAGATTCAGCCTGGACATTGTTGTCCGTAACTTCATCGAGTGACCACAAAGATTGGGTTTTCAGTTAATTCAGTTTATTTGGTAAGGATAATAGGCAAAGCCTTTGAAAACCCTATTGATTTCATGTCAGCTCGTTAGAATAACTGTACACGAACAAAAAAATTTCACTATTAAGACAGTACTTGGTTCATTTGAGTAGCATTGTCTCAGAGAAAATATTTGTCTGGACCAGGGGTATTAGTTCAGATTCAGACCGTCGAGGGAAAACAGGGGACACAAATAATCATCCAAGCGTTTCTTGAAGAGTTGCAGGGATGTAGCCTCCACGACTGACTGAGGGAGATCGTTCCATTTCTCCACTACCCTCTGCGTGAAAAATTCAGAACGGAGATTCAGCCTGGACATTGTTGTCCGTAACTTCATCGAGTGACCACGAAGATTGGGTGAAAGTTGCCACAAAAACATGTCCTCAAATTTAAGTCCATACTCAAGGCCATGCATTATCTTGTAGACGAGGATAAGATCACCTCTTTGCTGCCTGTAACACAGAGGGAATAAATTAGGGCAATTCAGTCTGTCTGTGTAGGAATGGCTTTTTAGTCCGTTTACCAGCTTTGTTGCACCCCGTTGTACCCGTTCGAGGCATTCTTGGTCCTTTACCAGCCATGGCCGCCATGCTTGTATGCCATATTCTAAGTGGGGCCGAACAAATGTGCCGTAAACTCTCCCAAAAACGTCTTGGTCAAAATTTACGAAAGTCCTTTTTATTGCATGCAGCACTCCCATGGCGTTTTTTGCAGCCTTGTGGCACTGCAGTCTTGGTTTCAGGTTGTTCTGTATCCAAACCCCGAGATCCTTCTGTGAAGATTCTGCGGGGAGCCTTATATCTTTCAGGTGATAAGTCCTCAGACTCTCATTTGAATGAGAGTTGGTTGGACGCAGATGAAGGACGGCACACTTCTCCACATTGAAATCTAGAAGCCATTTCTTCGACCAAGCTTGCAGTCGGTGCAGATTATCTTGAAGGGATCTACGATCATTCGGACCATTAATGACTTGCCAGAGCTTAACGTCGTCTGCAAACATTATTTTGCCGCAGTCGAGTTCCTGAAGGCTGTCGTTAACGTAAAGGATGAAGAGTAATGGTCCCAGAACTGAGCCTTGCGGCACACCACTGGTCACATTCACCCATTCTGACATATCATCCCCGATACAGACACGTTGTTTCCGACCAACCAGAAACGCCCTAATCCAGTTCAGAAGATCTCCCCGGATGCCGATGGCGCTCAATTTGTGAAGAAGACGTTGGTGTGGGACAGTGTCAAAAGCTTTGCAGAAATCGATGTACACGACATCGACCTCAAAACCCTCTTCTAGAGCCCTGGTCCAGATTACCAGACAAGCTAGCAGATTTGAGAGGCAGGAACGTCCTCTCCTGAAACCATTTCCACCCCCTGCAACTTTGGCGGCAATTTTTGCGGGGTCTCTTTTAGTAAACATAGTGTGCAATCTTAAAAATAAGAGACTTAATTAAATTTAGTTAGATTAGAAATAAAGCGATTACCTCATACTGCCCTGAGTCTAAGCCTAGTCCTAGACCAAACCTTTTAAATCTAATATTTGTGTGTTAGTTGTAGTGGAATTTGACCCTTTGCGGGCTTTAGCTGTTTTGCAGTCCTTAACATTTTCCTTTTCTTATTATCGACTTGAAATTTCAACATTTTTAAGTGGTTTAGATTCATTCTTAATATGAAGCCATTAATTTTCTCCTCCTTACCATAAATGTTGTGGATTATCCACTCATGTTCCTCCCTTCGACCAACTCATAGCTAAGAATGGGGTCCTTAGTCGCGTATGTTCTTGGACAAGAATGCAATATATTCTGGAATCATTAATTCCTAAAAAGCATGCACATTAATGCTGGGCATTTGTGTTGCTGGCTTGCGTGATGCAAAACTGCCTTACGGTAGCACTTACTGAAGGAAAAACACAAGTTGTTGGATAATCCCATTTTATCTGACCTGTATTTATTCGCAAGAAGGAACAGCAAGCGGCGGGATGCATAGTTGTCTTTTGCATTCAGCCTTCGCTGTGTTTTACTAATGTGAGATTTGAGCCAAATATTTTAACCATTGGAAAAGTCAACTGTCGGTGTTGCGTGTTATTGCGCAACAGTGTAACGACCAAAGGTAACCTAGCCGATTGTGTACGCGATCATGTAAAACTCTTCACACTTATTATTTGCTTTTTTACCGTCCGGGGACGGCTAATCTCTTAATGACAGACATTTGCATACATACTCAAGGTTGTGTTTGAATACACGACGTGAATTTTTTGTTAATCGCGATTAATTTACATAGATTACATTTCAAGGACATGAGAATTTATATACTTGTAAACGTGCAACTGGCCAACGTAATGTCTAAACGCGTTTGCTGGACTTGAAGGGTTCTACCAGTGGCCGATTGTCCATGACCGCCCGTTGCGACCGATACGCGAGCAGCAAGTCTCGATTCGCAAGTCATTGTTATTAGGGTTCGCGACCCCCTCCATCAAGTAGTTGTTAACAGCTTTATGCTGCTACGGTTAATGACCGACTTCGTCATAGTTTCAGACGACCCCACGTGCAACGTCTGGTTGCGTTTAAGACAGTAAGCCTGGCGGTCCTGCATTCTGGTAGTCAATATCTCTGTGCTCCAGATAACGATTGTTCTCATCGTGCTCGTGGTAATTGAAATATTGTTGATTCTGCTTGCTGCAGTACTAAGCCATTTTGCTGCTTTTCCACAAATAAACCACACCCGTGAACTGACCAAGGATTATACTTGGGACGCCGAACTAGATCAAACTCTCAACTGGTTCCTTGTAATGTATTGGATGCTCGTACATTTCCCTGAAAAAATGCATTGCATGTGCACAGATGTCAACGGTTAACGCTTACTCTGAGCCCATAGAGCTTCCTTCCGAAGGATTTACTCCAAGATGATGCATTAATTACCTAGGTGATTAAAATGTTGAAATAACGTTTACTCGTTTGGAGTCGCGCTTGAAGTGGCGACGACAGCTCATATAAATGAATCATATATTATCGCTCGTTTTACACGGCCGTTCCGATGCTCATATAATAAGGAAGAAAGTGAGGAGTATTGCCCCAACCTTCGCCAGTCATCATCACGGACTTAACAGTCACACCCTTTATCCGTGTATTCCCCAGTAGGCACCAAATACCATTTTAACTTAAAAATTGTGGTCTTCGTATGATTTAAAGACGTGTTTGCTGCAGTCATTGAGAAACATGTGCTAACTTTTCCGAACAATTATAGTAAATTTGCATTTTTTAACTTCTAGAATCAAACAATTCGTCCTCGCTCATTCAGTATTTTCAAAACCTATAGATTTCATTAACAAGACCAGTTTCAGTTTAAGTTTCTTTGCATGTTTTCATTATTTCACTATAATACTTGTTGGCGATTTTACTAGCTATATTCACCTACCCGGGACAATTTTTTCGGATTGCTTTACATCCTAACTTGCCTTTATATTCACAGTTTTTCTAGACATTTGTAGTATTATTTCCCCAAAGCTTGAACGTTGATCGATGTACATGACACTGTTTTCTTTTTATGACGCTTACCTTTTGCCTATTAACATTGACCCAGCTCGGTTTAAACATTAAGGCTCTGGTCACTTTCAACTTTAAAATTCCAAATTATTTCGCAAATCTTAGCGGTCACATAACTATCTCCTCTCAAGCCATCCAACCCTCATTTTGCGAAATCGTCATGTACGCTTTTAATCAAGAAATAATCCATTTTGCTCATACGTAACAGTGAAGTGGTGCAGATTTCTGGAGGCCTGCCACCTTTTTCTGTCTGTGCGGCTCTACGTTAGATAACTCGATATTTGTGTGCCATGGGTTGAAACGTTATTTCCTTGACAACGTAAAAGATTCAGCTGGCCAAAGTAAGCCTGATCCTATAGATAAATGAAAATTATCGGCCGCGCAGAAATTTTCCTAGGTTCTAAGATTTCACTAAAGGATCTGTCAAGTCCTCGGCTTTGTGGTTCATTTGAGGTTGACTTATAACGTCGGTATAAAATTTACGGCAACGGCTGATAAACACGGACTCGCTAGTTATATTCCCACATACCTTGTGTTCTTTGAGCGTTCGTCCAGGCAGTTCTTTTGGCCGTACAGATTGCGTACCGTCACGTGATTCTAAAGAATACATCATGAAATATTTGAGAGTCAAGTTAAAGCCTTTCTTTCGATTGTCCGTACGTCCTCTTTCACTTCCCTAGCTATGGCAATGGAGTCTACCGAGAACGGGGGTGGGTCAGTATACTTTTGGCCGTTAGCTAGAATAGCTAGTGGCGCGCGGGACTTGACGTCGATGGGTTTTTCGTACTGCGGACAACTTACTTCCAACATTATCCCCTATGTCTACCCAGGAACTTTGGACAACATCCTGGGTTCGATCTCGTCTGCTGTAGGTCTAAGTGGAGCATGTAAGTTCGGTGCTTTCGCCTACTAATTATGAAACATTTTATTGCATTTAATCACAATATCGCGACAGATCCCTGTTTTTGACGCGAATTAGTTTGTCATCAAATCATACATGGGAAGAATTGTTTGGGGGTAAAAAACCTTTAAGCTGTGAGCTAAGCTAAACATGAACGGAAACCAGCAAAAACCGTGCTTTCAGTCAAATTTATAAACATAGACTTGTCTAAAATAGGAAGTGGGTTAAGACACGTTTGGTGGAGCAAACACGTGATCGTGCTTCCATATAGAATACGGTGGTTCCTTGACAAATTCGGGGGTTATTAACCGCCAATCGTGCGTAAGTCCAAAGAGGGAGCCAGTGGACATACAAGGACATAACCATCGACCTGAATAAGGTTTTTAAAGGTTTATTTATAAATGAATGGATATCGCAACCCGAGGACTTAAATAAATTTCGCAATAATTGCGATCGTTCGCAGTATCCGCCGTCACTGTTGTCTAGGACAGTGATGAATTCACACCTTTTGCGGCTAGCCGTATACTTTTATGCCACTTTGAACTACTTACTTTAAGCTTTTTGGTCAAATGGATTCTTCTACCTGCGTTTATAGGGCATTACTCGTCTTTGTAGGCGAAAAAGTGGTCAACATACTGCACTTCCCCTACATTTTGAAAATGTGTCACAGTATTTTATTTAATAAAATAGCCTGCAGACTTTCGGAGCATGTAATTCGATGTCTCTTTAACTAGTTTTCCAAAACTTCGGGAAACTTAAGGAACTACTTGGTCAGCAGGGATTAGAGATGACTAGGCGCAAGAGTAACCCATTCGAGCTAAAATGTTGGTTGTTAACAAGTGTCGACCAAATTCGCAGTAGCTCACCATATTCATCTCCCTTCGTGCATCCTTTTCTGGGTAGATCGACCTCTCCTTCGAGCAGATAACTGCTACTTCATGGGATGATCGGTCCTCCTTGTCATTCTTCATTACAGTTGACGATTCGAAAGTTTCGGATATTTACATTCCTAGTTTTACTTGTTTATTGTAGGCTTTCGATTAACGGGTTGTCCATATCCTTAAATTTTAAGACTACGGACTCTAGGTTTTACTTGCGACGAGATGCACCTCCGAAGTCCAAATGCCATACTAGACTCTGATAATTTTTTTCGGACGGTGGCCTGCTGTTAGTTAATTAAAAGTTCCATACATGTATGTGACACCGAACATTCTATCGACAAACCGAACCCCGTCGACGCCTCTGGGCTAATTCGCTCTTGACTCCTATTTTAAACTTCCCCAACACTAGGGTGTATCTGAATAAATTTACTGACGGTCGCGTATAAAGGGTATTATGTAGGTTGCGAGAAGCTTTCTGCGATTGTATGGCACATGGCAATCGTGTGTTGATTGACGGAGACGTAGGCCGCACCTTATCCAATACAGATTTCTTTTGCCGTTTGGGAGCCGAACCAAATGTTAACTGTTGTTGCCTTGGAAGAACTAGACTATCTAGAGGATGAAGCATTTATCTATAAGGAATGTGTTGTTGATTTGACCACTCGTGTGCATTTCCTTTCTCTTGCCTCACAACGACGAGGTACCAGGACTCAGTTGAGTGCTAACACACGCTTCTGTTGACGGATTGATTGTTGACAATTTGACACGTTCTTTTCCCGGTAGGAAGCTGAAGCAGGCATCAATGACGGCTGTAAGTCTTCAGGCATGGAGATGGTCAGGCCGTCTATAGTGGCTTGGTCAATGTGATTGTTCAGAACAAAATCAAGTTTTTCATGCATGGACAGTTTCTTATTCGCCGTATGCCAGAGTCTTTTGAAAAGTGCGAAAAGATTTTCGATCGGATTAAGATCTGAATCGTTGGCAGGGATGAAAATCGACTGGAGAACAAAATTGTTACTACATTTTATGGCACGAAACGCCGAAAATTTACAAAAAAATCTTATAAGTCGATCTTGGCCCTTCTTTTCTTGAAAACAGTGAAATTTCTCAAGCTCTCCTTCATCTGATTTTCTTTGGAGCAAAATCGACTTTTCCGTTTCCAGAAGGGATTTACCTTGTACTTTTCCGGTTCATATTAATCCTTGTTTACGGCAAAATGCACGTTAACGTAAATTTTTAATCACCAACTTTCTACAGCGTAGGAAATTATCTGGATATCAAGAAAGGTCAGATTTAGCCCAAATTTGGCCTCTTTTCTTTCAATAAAACGGGCTTGAAATGAACCTCTCTTCAGTAAATGGCTTTTTGTGTCCCAAATCACTTTAGTAAACACAAATAAGAACACTAAATGCATGATATATTTACCACCCAAATTTCGACCATGATATTTCACGAGTCAGGCCACCTAGTGTATTTTCTAAAACGCACGCATAAAAGTACTTTTTTCTGTATTCATTTGGTAGCTACGCCTTCTTTAGATTTGGTACTTGAAGAAGGACTCACTCGATTTAGAAAAACTTCTTCAGCTCCCGAATGACCTTGAACCCGACCTGCCACTACACTTGTATTCAGGGTTCCGAAACTACAGGCTTTGTGCCTTCTCTGTAAGAAAATTCATGCAGTTTATATGCTCCCAAGATGCCCTATAGGGCTTATAAAATGCTGAAGTGGGTGGTGACCTTGTTGTCTACTTCACAAATACCGGTAATGGATGTGCTGATGTGACGCCATATGATTAGCAACTTTACGATCTTTAAAAATCTCATAATCAAAAACTTTTCTAAAACCGAACGATACTATTTCTGCAAGTACAAAATTTAAAGAGGGCATAATTTTCTGCTAAAGGAGTACGCAAAAGAATGGTTTCATGCGTGTTTTTTAAAAAATATACTTGAATTTATAGGGTCTTCGAAAGTCTATGGGGAAAGTTCATACTACTTCACTGGTCATTTTTCGCAGAGCGTAGTTGGTGAACCGTCCAGAAATAAGCTCATTTAAAAGCCGGCATTCTGATACGCCTGAAATATGAAGAGATTCTGCTTTATGGTCCTTCATATTACCGCCTTACTCAAGCTGTCTTTTCGAAGTATAAACACATTTAAGAATTTTTGTTAACATATTATGTGATACCACGTTAACTGGACGTACTGGGCGAATTTTCCGTCCTATGAGTTTCTTGGTATGTTTTGTTTACTCATCAGTCCTACATTGCCAAGAAGAAACTTTGCGTAAGCGGACAACTTCTTGCGGACTTTTTTTTACTTAACTGAAGATGGTTCGTGTTTACTTCTTGATCTCCCTCTAGCTGGACCTTTCAGTGAGGTCTCCGCTGAAGTTGCCAACATCCGAAACACTGCCTCATTTCAACTCATTTTGGCCACCGTGAGAGATGTGCTGGCTGCGGTTTGTCTCTTTCTCCTCGGCCGAGGCCCTGTCTTTGACTCCTCCTACTCCAAGGGACCATTTATGACTGCTGCCTGCGCCATGATGCGGTTCATCTATTACCTTCTGCTCCTCACCTTCTTCTACCTTCTTCCGACCATTTTTGGCGCACTCTTCTTCATTGGAATGATCGTGAGTAGTAACATGCACAAAGTGTTTGCTCGTCACGTTAGAGGTGCCATTAGGTGGTGGCTTTTAGCGGATCCTCAGCTCGCGGCTGTTAATGCCTCGAACCATCCAGCCCCTACAATTTTTCTATCAGTAGAAGTGCCTGCCCGCGATTCAGGCGGCCTCGATGGAATTCAAGTCCAAGACAGCAAGGGAAATATTTGAATACATCCGATGCGTGCTCCTCCTCTGTCGGGACCGTAGACGATTAGAGTGTTGACTGTACTCCAACCTTACCCCTGCTATCGTGAGTTGAAATCCTACCGAGGTAGCCGAGTTTTTAACCATTGGACCAGCTGAGTTATTCAAGTTTTCTAAAACGCCTTGTTTCTTTAAGTCTGCTACACCTGAAAGCAGAATACAAGGTCGCCTCAGTGAAAATATCCAAGTACTCTCATAAATACCAAGTCCGGGCATTTTGGTGAGTAGGTTGTGCTGTTAACGCACGGCTTATTCGACTTCAACCAGCGACTGGTTTAAACACCAATAACATGATCCAAACATTTCTATCCTGCTAGATTCAAAGAAGGAGCCGTCTTGCAAGGATAGATTTACTAGTTAGGTAAAAGCCATTAAGCGTAACAGACCCAAAAGCTCAATGAATTGTCTGTAAATGTTTTCAAAGGCGGAGTGATGCACAACTAACTGATCAAATTTTAGAAGGTTTTTCGAGTGCCAAAGAAACAAAGAAATCTTCGAAATGACGCAACCTTACTCTAGCACTTTCGGGCAGCTAACTAAAACCACTTTTAGAGGAAATAACAGGAAGGATTGAAGTTCGCGTGCTGGAGGATGAGGGAGGAGAGCCACTACGATTAGTTTACAAGGGGGCGGGGGGACGGTGGGGGGGGGGACGGTGGAAGGTTATACTTCATTTTATTTGCCGATCGGATATTTGCCTCTTGTGACCGGCGCCCGTGTAGACTTACTTCTACTACTACTACTACTACTACTACTACTACTACTACTACTACTACTACTACTAATACTACTACTACTACTACTACCATATGGGTAGGATGCACGAGGACTGTAGGATTACTCCATCCGTCCGGATTGAAGTCCATTTCATTGAGTTTCGGTTAAAATACCTCCCGCCTGACCAACGCTCATGATATCCCAGGGATTAACTAAATGAACTCCCGGGGTCCCCGCCACATCTCAAATTTGTGTACTGAATTGGCATTTGCGATAGGAATGCCTTCCTGCCAAATTTATCCCTAAGACGACCTGCCGTTTGCGGTAAAGTTTGGCTTTCCTCCGGCTGGGTGGGGGGGAGGTAAGACAGCAAAAGTGAATACTCACGCAGACCAGGACCGCTGTTTTTTGTGAAAATTAGATGGTCCAACTGACATGCTTGAGATGCCTGGCAGAGTAATCTTAAAGCGGCAGTTCAACGAAATGGCCATTTCTGATTAACTGAACGTCATCCCACGTCAGTCGTGACCCAATCGATAAGTAGAAAGACTTTCGAGTTTATCTCATGTCATTTCAGTGTGTAACACCCGAGGCTCGAACTCGCGATCTGTTAGTTAGAAGTTCAACGCCTCTAACCACTGGGCCACGGGCCCGTTGTCCTATCGGTTTTGATCGGGAATATACAATGGTAGAGGGGCGCTCACCGATCGTTCCAGTCTCCCTTATCTTTCTGCCTATATTAAGCGCCGCTGTGCGTTTGCTGGTTGGGCTCGAGAGAGAGAGAAAGCCCGTAAGGCACAACGGAACGAGTGAGTTCCGTAAGAACGATCGGTGAGCGCCACCCTCTACCATCGGCAATTACTGTTGGCGTGTTGAATGAATCGTCCTCTGTGACACAGTGCTTCTCGGTAGTCTTTGCAAGCTTGGCATGATACAGGAAGGTAGGGCAGACTGATGTCCCACTTGGCCTAACACCAATTTGGCGTCCATTCTGCTCCGGTGCCGATCCTCACCGTCCACTCCAGGGGACCATGGCTTGGGCAACTGTGACTTCGCTTTAAAGGTGAATGTAATATTCACGCTGACTTCACTGGAAGCCATCAGGGTATCCTGACTTTGACGTGAAGTATGGCCAATCAGTACTTCAAATACATCTGACGGCACATGGTTGGGAGTGCTAACGTTCCAGCAACAGCTTGGGGAAGGTGTTTTGGTCGATCTTGGTCGTCAATTAATTTTCCACAATGTTTTGATAGTCTGCACTCGAAATGGAGAGGCTTCTATCTCAAATCACGCGAAATACACGGAGGTGCACCTATTTGAGTACTTTTCATAAACGGATTCACAGGAAATCCAAAGAAAAAAAGGAAGGTGAACCGGTAGCCCATAGTCAGTTTACGCAAATCGTTAGTTTCTACCAGCCCTCTAATTGTGTGTGCCTTTTTCCAGACATGCATTGGACCATTTTAAATCAAATCAACCTTACACGTAGACCTATTCAAAACTCAGTTACCATCTTGTACAGTCAGAAATGCAGCTCCTTGCAGTTGATAACCATCAAACCACATGAGTAAGTGTTGTAGGCAAGGAGGCTGCCTCAAAATAAACTGTGTATCAAAATCCAGGCCGTGAATACACCTTCACAGTCACTGCAGGCGGGTGATGTTGACGCCTAGCGTCCCCAACTTTTGCTGCCCATCGCTTGAGAATGCCTGACTCAGCAACCTGTAGACCTCTCATACAGCCGCGATTTCGCAATAAAACCTGCACTCGGGAAGCAATCTGCTATTACTCCTACGCCGCTCCAGCACCCTCCTTCACTCCCCACAGCTTGACAGCGTTATGGCAGTGTGATGGTAAAAAATGACCGCGGAACCATTTTTATCAGGTTGCCGGCGTTTTAAAAAGCGCCCTTTTTTAGTAGACTGCCTCCACGTGGAACCCGTCAACCGACTCATTGGTGGTTGCGGCGGCGGCGGCGGTCCCGTTGTTTTCAAATGAAGAAAGTATTAAGGTAGATGTCGTACAACCTCTCCTCGCTACATTCCAGCTGGCACTAACTTATATCGTCGTAGCTCCTTAAGAGTCGTAAAAGACTGCAGAACCGACAAGTATAATGAAATTCCGTGGAGAATGGCACAACAATCTTCG
Source organism: Spirometra erinaceieuropaei (assembly GCA_902702965.1). Lineage (NCBI taxonomy): Eukaryota > Metazoa > Platyhelminthes > Cestoda > Diphyllobothriidea > Diphyllobothriidae > Spirometra > Spirometra erinaceieuropaei. Next base: position 353,487 of record CACRXP010000039.1, on the reverse strand, counting down.
CAACCAGTCGACTGCTGGAGACCAAGGAAAAGCATTACAAACGACAAGCTGAGATCTCAAGCAATGGCATTGCCGATAAGTCAAAATCCCGCAACTCTCTCCTCCTCCTCCTCCTCCTCCCCCCCCCTCCTCACCGGCACATATCCTGGACTCACACCGGCCATGTGGGGCACTTTTGTAGATTAAGTGCGGATGGGTTAATGATCTTATTAAGATCCGTTGAGAAATCCGAAATGTGGGGACGCCACCACACACTCAAGCCTTTCTTCTCTCATTACTCATACTGCAAGTAGGGCAGCGGTCAACACTATTCCGGTTTTCCGCCCGGCAGAAGGAAGATTTTTTCCATCTTTCGGGTATTGTTTCCGGGTTAAAACTGCTTCCTAGATGATCCGGTGACCCCGTTAATTCTATGGCCTCATTTCGGTTGGATTATGGTGACCCATTTGCACTATGAGATAAAACAAGCCTTGGGAACAATGAAGGGTCCTGCCACCGCCCGCTGCCACCTCACACTTGTCGTACTTTTGTCCAGGTTCAAGACGCCCTATCGTGTCTGGTGAAATTTGCAAAGGAAGTTGTATCCTTTGTCCCCTCGAAGGTTTTTTATTGTTTAACTTTGGACTCGAGTCCCAGCTTCGTTGTAATAGAGCTACATCCGGACAACTCGAACCTCGGCTGTCGTTATGGGTGATGAGGCGCGTAGGCGGTTACATTCACGTGATAACCGTAAAATCTCCGCTTGCCTTCTTCCTGGTCGAATTATCGTTCCCCTTCGTCCATACACCTTTTAATAACCGTTTAAATATTGCCCCGTTTGTTGTGTCGACGAGGGCTTGGCGAGGATTGAGTGCGATGACTACAGCTTATGACAAAATATAAGCGAGTGTTAAGCTAGGCTCTCTTTCTAACACAACTTTTCTCTGCTTAACATCCATGGACTTGAACCACTGTTAATATGTAAGCTCCAATGCTCGCCGTCGAATATTCCATTTCGGTGCGATCGACGAACACAACTCACCAGAGGACAAGCTTAACAGCCTAAATATGGGAAACGGACGGATGTTACTTCAAACCCGCAGCAGAAGACGTTAAGCAGGGTCCCTTTAGAACCCTTACACTGATCCAGTGTGCAGCCATTCAAACTGACGAATATGGAGGAGTAAGAGCTTACTAAATGTGAAGGAAGAAAGCAGTCACAGCTCTCTTTTTTTGCCTTTTAGTACTACAACTTTGGCGGCCCACTGAGTTTCATTTCAGCCAGTTGTATGGCAGCCTTTATGACTCTGAACGTCGCTGTGAGAACATGGGGCTTTTCGCATGCAGCGGACCAGACCGACGCGGATGGAGACTCCAAAGTCGTCAACCAGTCGCGCGTGGAGGTCGATCGAGTAAAGGTGAGTTAGTGTGGTCTTGCAGCCACTGTGCACTTGAGCTTAATGGGCACTCTCAACTCCACAGTGGGAGTGGACTATTACAGAGCGGCTTGTAATTACCATCCACCACCCGTAGGAACGATGTCACCTGCTACCTGGGCTCGGTAAAGAAACAAGTTGAAGAAGATCCGAGGCGGGATCGAGCTCAGTGGCTGGAAGAGCTAAACGGTCAGTCTACGCATGCCACGCGCGTGTCTCGCCTGCGCACGATGGGTCCGGTTTTCACAGAGGCAAGAATTGTCAGTTTAGATCGCAACCGAGTGACAGTGTCGTAGAGGCCAGATTGAGAAGGAATAATTGCAGCACAACGACTCTCCGTCCTTAGAAGGAGACCGAGTTATCGCGGGGAAGGGAACACGATCGCTGGGTCAAGTGCTTTATTAACCTGACGTTTCGGATTCTCACTCGAATCCATTATCAGAGACAGAGCTAGATAAGGTTAGTCGATTGCCCAGGTGTTGCAATATTTATAAGATGTGGTTGTTAGGCCCCTACATGCCTGTCGCATTTGGCAGCTCCCGAGCGAATCACAGCTCAACTGCCCAGGTGTTGAAGCATGCCGTTTCATGTGGTTGTCATGCGCCTGTAGGTCGGTCAAGATTATCGGTTCCCACGTTCATCGCACGCCGCCGAGCGGCTGACAGTCGGATTTCGTCATCCGTGTGAACGCCTTGGTGATTTGGCTCGCCGACTTTGAAACCGGGGACAGTGGTTATCCGCACGTTCTCCTTGCGACTAACCACTTTTCCTAAGCTAAGTCTCATCGCCGGATATAGAGCGGGGAGTTCGTCGCGCCTGTCGATTGATTGAGGACAGGAAAACCAGGACGCTAGCAGGTCGCGGCTCACGCGGTTGTCGCCTCTTGCAATAATTTCTGCTTTGTCAAACTTGAACGTGTGGTTGGGTCTCGTCGAACGAGCTGTGGCTCGGGAGTTGGCATCGTCCCTCCTCAATGCTGCCGCGTGCTCAACCGACCGCGTCCGGAGTAGTCTTCCGGTTTCTCCGACATCGTTGCTTTGTCGACAACTGCACCAGACCCGGTAAACAGCTCCACAATGTTTCCTGTCATGTCAGTGGGTCTTTCGGCCTCATGATCTGGCGCCTTATGGTTGCCTCCAGTCTGTGTGCAGCTCCAATTTCAAGGGGTGTATGGAGTCCGCTGGCGTTTTCCGAGGCATTCTTCACGTACGGGAGAGCTCTCCAAAATTTGGAGCCGGTTGGATTTTTGTCTCTCGCCTAGTTTACGCTGGCGAGCTCGTGCCCTCCGTGACTACTTTCTTGAACTCGCCTCTTCGCTTCTATTAGCGGACGGAGTTACCTCGTCAGTTGGCCGCCTTTCAAGTCACGGCTTTTGGCGTACTCTCAGACTGTTTGTAGTGATAACTATGCGTTGAGTGCCGTGAGGACGCAAAAGCTTGCCAACTGACTATGCAACTCAGACCTCACAGTCGGCCCTGTTTGTGTTTTTGTGTCGAGTGGTCGACTATTCTGGCACAATGGCTCCCTCTTAATATGCCACAAAAAGGGGCTCTCACACCTACAAGATCCGAACCTCCCACCGCCTTTGTGCAAAAAGCTGGTGTGTCGTGTGCGTGTGGGAGGGGGGCATGATTATGTGTGGCACGCACAGGTGTACTATAGTCACAGGAGACTTTTTTCACCGGAAAGGGAGGAGATACAGGTGGCATCACAGAGCGTAGGCGCGCGCCGGGCGCTACCGCACACACGCGTTTATGGTTAACGACTGGCAATCTGAACTTTCACGTGAAAGCTCGTGTTGACTAGCTGCCGCATCAGCCTTTCGGCACTGGCAGGTGTTTGAAACCGCAAAAAGACACGTGACGCTGTCGTAAACTGTTTTTGTGAACTGCTGGTCAACTCATCGACCCGGTGTGATTCGGTTGCAAGCATGGGTAGGTAACAGTTGACGCCGCACACGACTCCATGCGGGGCGGGGGCGGTGTTTTTGCGTGCACTGCTTGCGCTCTCAGACTCATAATTTCCCGTCTTCCCCTCTCCCCCTCTCAACCTCCTACTACCATTTGTATTTTTATATGCTGGAAAACGGGCATCCCAAGAAATTTAATTGAAAATAAGTAAGATTCTTTGGGAAGGGAATAAACGTTAATGAGTAAATTTTCGAGTCTGGTTCCCCAGCTCGTTGTCAGACTTTTGGGTTATGTACAAAAACAGTTAATTAACCGTGTCGAACAAGTGATTCTATGGTTGGCCGAAGCCTGCACCAATGTGCGTCAACGATTTTCGTCATTTCCTCGGCTGCGTTCGCTTCCATTTGTCCTTGAGAAATTTGTATGTGGCATCTAAATCGATATGCCGATTGATGCATGCCTCATCTGAGTGCATTACCTCCAGGAATTCGCGGCCTTTCCTTATTGGGCAGGCGCCAACAATATTAATACTTTCAATGGAGATCACTTTTCTAACGCATCAGGTCGTGGGCTTACTTTCTTGTCTTTTTTCCCCAGTAAAATAAGTCAACTCGTGTCAGTCTTTTCGTCCACGTTGGTAGGTCAGATGCATCAAATTGTGCCATACTGAGCTTTTGCCAACTTGCTCCAGAAAAAAAACAATCACATTCAAATGTTGCACAATTTATCCTACTGGAAGCACAGGTACTAGTTAAGAGCCCATACGGTCGTGTTTCACAGATATTCTGCCGCTGCACGACACAGCTGTGAGGGGTTCGGATCATCAATGACTCCTCTAGCGTTTGCCGTGTGCATTCTGTCATTATGGTAAATCATGCTACTTGTGTATACTACTGACTGCCTGACGAAAGTTTATGAATATTACGCAGTTATCGTGATGAAGCTGGCGGACTTCGGTTCAAATGCTCATATAAACCCCTGCACAGGGCCTATAAAGCTCCATTCCGAATAATTAACTCCAGGTTAGTGCACTAATTCCTGAAGAGGTTAAAAACTTGAAACAAATAATATTATTTACTCGACTGATTGCAAAGCACCATCCGTTGCCTCCATAGAAATTTAAAATGCGTTCTCTGCTTCGAATGACCAAACGGTGACCGCCTTTGATTCCAATCCCACTGTGAATGTTTGGTTTTAAAGCCTGATGATTTGTTTTCGGATCACGGCTTAATCGTTTCGGTTCACGCAAAAAATTATTAAAAATCTGAAAATTCATCAGCGGACCCAATGATGGAGCGTCGTGACCGGAATCTAGATGGTCGGTCTCAGACTTTTCAAATGTTATTTGTTAGCTTACCATAAAAACCCGCAACTCGTTTCTCTGAGCTAAATCATTAAAGAAAATCCCTACTTCTACCGGCTTCGTACGTTGCAAACGAGCGTAAACCAAGCCTGTTTCTTTGCATGCGCCTGTCATTTAGGGTAGTTGTCAGACTTTCAAGTTGTGTATAGAGATTCCCGAAAGCTTGACTCATTCTGTTAAATGGGTTCGGATGGCTAAGACCTACATGTACTGGGGAGATACAATCCCCCCCTCTCCGCAGTCGAAAGCCTTGTTAAGATTCGTGCCTTCCTGGGAAATCCTAGGTCCTGATAAACTCGTGCCCGGACGAACCTCCGCATTCATCCCCATCCTTGCCTCTAGTCCTTGATGGTCATCCTTAGCCTCGAACGGCCTGCTAAGTGAAAACTGTGATCTATGTGGCGATTAGTTGTCCGCAAGTGATCTTAGACAGAAAACGGAGCCACTCGTAACTGTTTTGTGTTAATCCTTAGAACAGTAGGCACACTGCACTCTGTTGCAATGATGGCCAGAGTTTCAACATTAGTGCCGTTTGTCAGTCTGCAGTAGGCATCTTGAATCGTCGCTTATCAACTGTCCATTACAATGCCTATAACGCGCAGACGATTGCATGCAAAACTGACTACCACACTCTGAGCCAGAGTTTTGCATTTACTAGTTACGTGAGTGTGTTTATGGAATTCAAACATCTTGGAGAGTTTTGTCACCTCCTTGACTCTTGGCAAGTTACCCTATCTGTTCATTCCTCCCCCCCGTCCCCAACCAGGGTCTGCTTGCCGCCTCGGAAACCGGCATAAGAAATTTGGCTGAATCTTTCCCCTCTACTTCCACCTCCCCCTCCGGTTCCCCTGCAAATCAGCCGGAGACTGATGGTGATATGTCGGTGACCGCTGCTGCTCCCGCCAGGACTTCCCCACTTCGCAGTGCAATGCAGTGGCACCTGAGTCTATTCAAGTTCTACGACCGTCTTCTTCAGGCCCTTGTGAAGAAGGCAGACAGCCCCGAGCACCAGAAGGCTGAGTAAAGCGCCATACACCGTGCCAAAGGGGGCCAGTTCAGTGCGGAAAGCCAGCAACACTGGCCCTGCAGTCCTGGCCACTAATTTACGCCTGACTACCTTTGAGGTTCATATTATCTCGCCCTGGGGAGGGGAGGCATTTCCTCTATTCCTATTTTTATTGACTTATGTTCTCCCAATTCCGCACTATTTTCTACTTCCTTAACCACCTTTACTTGCCTTCTTCAACGTCAATATTTTATTGATCTTTTAAATACTGAGTTTTGTTTTAAAAGATGCGTCTTTAAATGGTCAATTTCTGATTTAGTAACAAGTCTCTCTCTCATTGTGGGAAGAGGACCATCCCAGCTGTGTGCAAACTTCTAACTCATGGGTTACAGCTTATCAACTATTTTTTCACAAACTTATAGGATAAATTAATTTACCCCATTAAGATTTACAAGACTCTTTTCCCCTAAAACTAAGATTACAGGAAAGTATGTCTTGCTGAAATTTTGTACCCTACAATGGCAGGATATGTTAATTTATAAAACCTTTCGAACGTGAACATGTGCAAAAAATGGACTAGAAAATTAAGAACACAGTAGTACTCAGGTCTTGTTTCGTTTAAACATATTGAGTAGTTGTAGACACCTCATTCCTGGGAGAGTTAAATTCACGAAATTGGCAGTCTTAAACTAGTTTCTTGTTCGTGTGTCCTACCAAAAACGAGTTAGGATGACGGTATCGTATGTGGCCCCATCTGGTCTTTATGCCTAAAACTTCCCTGCTTATTTTTTAGGCATGTCGCATTACGGTTTGCCGGTAACATATTGCGACACGCGTTCTACAGTGAGGGTAACACAACTATGAGAGTAATGTTAACTCTAGAAAGCTTGTTTAACGCTATTAGTAGTGTTTGGGTTTGGATTACAGTAAGGTTTAAGGGGCGAAGCTAGGGTTAGGTCTAATGTTAGGGTCATTAACAGGGTTTCAATGTTAGTTTTGAGTGTTACAGGCGTCCATGGTTCCAGTTTTATCAGTGAGTGAGTGAGTGAGGTGTCATGAAGCCTTCGAAACAGTAAAATGCGCTAAAATTTGTGAAAGAGAGATCCCTCACTGGAATGGTAGGGCACTTTCCTACGCACTCCGGGCCGGTGCTCGGAGTCATCTTCAGAGCCTTGTGGCAAGCAACAAAGCGAAACGCTTTAAATTTCTGGCGAGATAATCAACTCAATCTCATATAAGCATGGACGGCCTCACGGACCCTTATATCACATAGATCAGGGTGCTGGGTTGCGTAGGTGCGTTCTACGCATCCAGCCGACGATGCACAGCCTGAGTCTCGACCATTTCGTGCGCAGACTTGCTCGTGGAGCTCGTCCGCTTATTGACCTAACAGGAAGATCAAGGACGTGAATCTATTCTAGGCAACGAGCGATCAGGAGAACTAACGGGTCTCTCCGTAAGACTGTAATTTCATGTTCGCGGATCCCACTGTCTTGTTTTCGTCGGGGTTGACTCTGGAACTGGGCCTAGTCAGTTAGATCGTTAATAGCAAACTGGAGAATTACCATCCAGCATGGC
>CACRXP010000039.1:307199-342868 GCA_902702965.1 Spirometra erinaceieuropaei | reverse complement strand
TCATTTCGATTCACGCAAAAAATGATTAAAAATCTGAAAATTGATCAGCGGGCCCAATGATGGAGCGTCGTGACCGGAATCTAGATGGTCGGCCTCAAACTTTTCAAATGTTATTTTTTCGCTTACCAGAAAACCGGCAACTAGTTTTTCTAAGCTAAATCATTAAAGAAAATCCCTACTTCTACCGGCTTCGTACGCTGCAAACGAGCGTAAACCAAACCTGTTTGTTTGCATGCGCCTGTCATTTAGGGTAGTTGTCAGACTTTCAAGTTGTGTATAGAGATTCCCGAAAGTTTGACTCATTCTGTTAAGTGGGTTCGGATGGCTAAGACTTACAGTTACGGGGAAGATGCAATCCCCCCCCCCTCCCCAGCCGAAAGCCTTTTTAGGATTCGTGCCTTCCTGGGAAATCCTAGGTCCTAATAAACTCGTGCCCGCACGAACCTCTACTCCTTGATGGTCATCCTTGGTCTCGAACGGCCTGCTAAGTGAAAACTGTGATCTAAATGGCGATTAGTTGTCCGCAAGTGATCTCAGACAGAAAACGGAGCCACTCGTAGCTGTTTTTTGTTAATTCTTAGAACAGTAGGCACACTTCACTCTGTTGCAATGATGGCTGGAGTTTCAACATTAGTACCGTTTGCCAGTCTGCAGTAGGCCTCTTGAATCGTCGCTCATCGACTGTCCATTACAATGTCTATAACGCGCAGGCGATTGCATGCAAAACTGACTACCACACTCTGAGCCAGAGCTTTGCATTTACTAATTACGTGAGTGCGTTTACGGAATTCAAACATATTGGAGAGTTTGTCACCTCCTTGGCTCTTGCCAAGTTACTCTATCTGTTCATTCCTCCCCCAATCCCCAACCAGGGTCTGCTTGCTGCCTCGGAAACCGGCATAAGAAATTTGGCTGAATCTTTCCCCTCTACGTCCACCTCCTCCGGTTCCCCTGCAAATCAGCCGGAGACCGATGGTGATATGTCGGTGACCGCTGCTGCTTCCGCCAGGACTTCGCCACTTCGCAGTGCAATGCAGTGGCACCTGAGTCTATTCAAGTTCTACGACCGTCTTCTTCAGGCCCTTGTGAAGAAGGCAGACAGCCCCGAGCACCAGAAGGCTGAGTAAAGCGCCGTACACCGTGCCAAAGGGGGCCAGTTCAGTGCGGAAAGCCAGCAACACTAGCCCTGCATTCCTGGCCACTAATTTACGCCTGACTACCTTAGAGGTTCATCTTATCTCGCCCTGGGGGAGGGGAGGCATTTCCTCTATTCCTATTTTTATTGACCTATGTTCTCCCAATTCCGCACTATTTTCTACTTCCTTAACCACCTTTACTTGCCTTCTTCAACGTCAATATTTTATTGATCTTTTAAATACTGAGTTTTGTTTTAAAAGATACGTCCTTTAATGGTCAATTTCTGATTTAGTAACAAAAGCCTCTCTCAGCGTGGGAAGAGGACCATCCCAGTTGTATGCAAACTTCTAACTCATGGGTTACACTTTATCAACTATTTTTTTTTCATTAACTTATAGAGCAAATTCATTTACCCCATTAAGATTTACAAGACTCTTTTGCCCTAAAACTAAGATTACAGGAAAGTATGTCTTGCTGAAATTTTGTACCCTACAATGGCAGGATATGTTAATTTATAAAATTATAATTTGGAAACCTTTCGAACGGGAAGAGGTGCAAGGAGTTGGCTAGAAAATTAAAAACACAGTAGTACTCCGGTCTTGTTTCGTTCAAACATATTGAGTAGTCGCAGACACCTCATTCCTGGGAGAGTTAAATTCACAAAATTGACAGTATTAAACTAGTTTCTTGTTCGTGTGTCCTACCAAAAACGAGTTAGGATGACGGTATCGTATGTGGCCCCATCTGGTCTTTATGCCTAAAACTTCCCTGCTTAGTTTTTTGGCATGTTGCGGATAATTTAAATTTATTGCAAAAAATCTTTCTTTTACCGGATTCATCTGTCTCACCTGGCAAGTAAACTTCATGCGAAGCTCGGACAGATTTAGACAATTCACGCCGCCGTGTTGATATGTGCATGTCGATCTGTATATTTTGAGTAAATAACCCATGTTATGATCCAATTTCGAAAGTCCAGCACACGGTTTCTGCACTTACCAATGTGTTTTACAACGACTGACGAAGCATGACCCCGGTAACAAGTTTCTGGCTGCCTATAATCAGTGCTCACAATCTTCTCTCTTCCAATAAGGCTTGCCCGTAAATTGTAATAGGTCTACAAGGCACCCCATCGGTAAAGTCGAGCGCATTCTTTTTAATTTTTTGCCCCTGTAGATTTCCAGTGCGCGCTCTGCTAAGATCCTCCAAAGTCTCCCCCCCCCCTGGGGAACTTCTTATCGAAGGTTTCTCGGAACTTGAAAACGCATTGTAAAAAGATTTGACCTGCAAGCTTCACCATTAGCTGCCAAACGCCTGCAGATGCTAACTCATGAGATGGTAACCCAAATTCTGAAATGCGTCTTCGTCTGGAAAAGGCAACTTAAGTGGGGTCGTAATATTAATAACCGTGCACCATAATCCTAAGATAATTCAGTCACTTCGGGATGCCAGCTTTCGAACGAATTTTTTCCAGGACGCCTGTAAAGACTAAACTCTGCAAAAATGGCTCCTTACCTAGTATTCATTTTTTCATTGATTTTCGATGTCCTTATAAATTCAAATATATTTTATAGAGAAAACATGCATAACAATATTCACTGTCTTACTTATTTGGGAGGGAATTACGTCTTCTTAAAATGTTATACCTGAAGGGAGGGCATAATTTGGTTTTAAAGAACTTTTCCGATTCCCGAAAGATTTTTAACCCGATCTGCCGTTACACTTGCATTCGGGGCTTCCAAACTACGGCTGTATATTTTCCGTGTGCATAAAATCACAGATTTTGATACGCTATGGAGAGGAGATTATATTGGATTCATAAAAATTGGCAGTGGATTTCAGCCCCTTACAATCAGCATTAGTAAATGTAGAGATACGATGTATTATTAAGGGGTATCTTGCAGTGACTGAATTATCTTGGGATTATACAACACGGTGATGAATATTATAACACCACGTAAGTAATCCTTTTTTTAGAAGAGACGGTGGCGAGCGAACGTTCCTTTCAGTAACTTCTCGTCAGGCCAATACAGTTATATGGGACGAGGTACAGTGAGTGAAAAAAATCGATAAAAGTTAGTCTTGAAATTCCAGACTGGGTGAGAGCGGAAGGGCGCAGAAAGTTGTACGCGGTTAGTCAACCTTTGACCACGGTTAGCGCGGAGCCTGAACAAGGTTCTTTTGGGCGCATAGGGTCGGTTTTCGTAATCTGATGGCGGCCGCTTCTGCTGTTGCTAACAGGCGATGGCCCAGTAGTTTAGGGTAGCTCGAGGGACCTTGTAAATCACACGAAATGCCTCAGCGGGGTCCACATGATGCCCTGAATCCACTGCATGCGCAAGGATGGCACTGTCTATTCTCCTAGTTTCACCCTTTGCCAACCATGTTGGAAGATGCTCTCGTATTCTTTTGGAAAGGCGCCGACTCGTACGATCAATACAACCTGCTCCACAGGAGCAAGTGAATGAGTAGATGCACATTGAGGCGGTCTGAGGTAGCAGCCTATCCTTGCATTCTCCGCGTAAATAGGGTTAGTAGAGAATCATATGCGAACGCTTGCTACTGGGAAGGTTCCAGAGACAGCTTGGTCAAGGCGTCTTCTTAGGAGTTCGCTTGCAGCGTCTCCCTGGAAGGGGACTTTAAGGAACAACATTTTGAAAACAAGCATGTACAGCAGAATTTATTGGGGCCAATAAATTTCGTAACGGCTTTTCAACTGCAGCCCGTCTCTGCATAACATAGGTAACGAATGAAAGCGCACAGCAGTATGAATTTGTGCAGAATGGCAGTGCACAAGAGCAAGGTCAAAGTTCAAAACAATCAATAATCAGATAAGACGTCCACATAAGCATCAAAAAGGAAACAGGGAGACGAAATGTTAACAACAAATCACAGTCAAGGGAAAATAGAGGCGTGAGATTACCTGGGCAATTTCAGATTGATCACGTGATCTAACTGCTTGCACAGGTCTGGTTTCTCCCTCCGTATATAGGCTGCTTCCAAATAACGCGTGGTTATCCTGCACGCTTCATTCAGAATTACAGCAACCATTTACGGCCAAAGTTGACGGAACAGTCCGTTCCGAAGAAGCCCGTTATAATATGTCTACCTTTTAAGAGTGACAACGTCTCAAACACAATCAAGCGACGCTTGCGTTGCACTATAGAAAGAACGTACAACGCAGCAGAGCTTATCTTCATCAGTTCTACAAAAAGCCTTCCAATTAACCGGGCAAAGGATGCCTTGCCAATGCACGCCACCCCCAATTGTGTGTATGAATTCACATGCACTTGCGGATGCAAGTACATTGGGCGAACTCAAAGGCAATTGGCAACCAGGGCCGCTGAGCATTTGCCTAATTGGCTTTTCAAACAGGAAAATAGAACCCCCCGCTCGTCTATAACACAACACCTGTTAGATAGCGGTCGTGTTGTCGACCCTAAAGCATCCTTTCGAGTACTTGTCCAAGCGCATACAACTCGAACCTTGCGTCATTTGGAAGCAGCTTACATACGGAGGGAGAAACCAGACCTGTGCAAGCAGTTAGGTTACGTGATCAATCTGCGATTGCTCTAATAATCTCACGCCTCTAGTTTCCCCTAACTGTGATTTGTCGTTAACATTTCGTCTCCCTCTTTCCTATATGACGCTTATGTGGACGTCTTATTTGATTATTCATTGCCTTGAGCCGTGACTTTGCTCTTATGCACTGCCATTCTGTACAAATTCATACCGCTGTGCGCTTTCATTCGTTACCTATGTTATGCAGAGACGGCTGCAGTTGAAAAGCCGTTACGAAATTTATTGGCCCCAATAAATTCTGCTGTACATGCTTATTTTCAATTTATACCCGGGAAAAAATGCTTCAAACAACATTTTCTTTTCGGCGGTCAGTGTGGTGGGTTTTGCGGGTCGTTCGGCAAGGTTCTTTGCTGAACCTGTCAGGGTACCCGTTTTCGCAAAGCAAGTCCTGGATTTTTCTAAGTTCCTCCTCGATACTATCTAATGAACAAATTTTTCTAACCCTTTGTGCCAAACACCTGACTAGATTCCGTTTTTGCTGGCGAGGTACGAAACTAGCGAAGTTCGTGTAATGTCCAGACCAGGTTTTCTTCCGATAGACGCTCCTTCGGATGCTTCCGTCAGATCTCCTGTTTAGAAGGACATCTAAGAAAGGAATCGAACCATCCGATTCCATCTCCAACGTGAATTTAATCGGCGGACGTGCCTGATTTGCAGCATTTAGTCGAAAGAGAATTTCGGAATTTCGGCTAACATTTCAGTAGTCAACAAATTTACATATGTCCGGTAATATGTGTGCGTCAGCATATATTTGCCAATTGGGCACATGATCTCCACTTGTTGTGGTTGAAATTTCGCTCGATACCATCCTGTCCGGTCGCCAGCTGGGCTGTTGCCGATAATGAACGTTTGCCCACAGGACACATGCCGGATGCAGGCAGTCATTTCACGGTCATTACCGACCGTCAGCACGTCCTGGACATGTTTTGTGTCCTCTAGGTCTGGCATATTAGTGCCTTAACGCGAGCCTTGCATGTGGTATGCGTCCTCTGGCGCAGCGTTCGTTGTCGTCAGCAGCCTAACTGAAGGGCTGACAGAATGCCATCAAGTGGAATTCCAACCACAACAAGCGAGGGTCGCGCGCCTACCTGACAATTTTTTATACGCCAGTCCAGAGGGCAAAAACAGGCCTGTGGCGTACCAACTGTGACCACGAAACGGTTGTCTGCGTCTGGCATGTTAGTGCTTTAACGAGCCTTTCATATGCTATATGCAATATATAAATTTATAAGTTATTTTATTGCTCGGAAATGGATTTAGTTGCAAAAAAATAGCCAACAGTATTAGGAGAGTATAGAGACACACATGTGGCTGATCCTTCTGAAAGAGGGAAATTAATGCACAGTAGATGTGCTAACTGATGAAATACTAACCAAAATTCCGAAATGTGTTTTCGATTTGAAAAGATAACTTATGTAGGATTGTAGTATTAATCACTGCGCAACATACTGCCAAGATGACTCATTTACCTCCGGAGGCCAGCTTTTGATTGAACTTATTTCCAACCGCCTACAAAAGCAAGGATCTGGAAAAATTACTACTTAAGTAGCACGAAGTTTCCTCACTGATTTTCGATGTCCTTATAAACTTAAATATATTTCATAGACAGCAAGCACACAAATACTTGTTCTTTTTGCTTGTTTGCTAGAAAATTACATCTTCTTCAATTTTATGTTTGGAGGAAGGGTGTAATTTTGTTTTAAAAAAGTTCCTATTTATGAGATTTTTAAATACCGTCAAATGCCCGTTCAAAAAACGTCGTATGTCTGCATTTGCAAGTGTTAGTTGTAAAGTTTGCAATATGGCTCAAATCCTCTGCTAAAGTTACCGATCCACACGCTGTTTCCTCCTAATAGCGTACAGGAATGTATGATTTTCTGGACACGAAAAATTTACTGCTTGTGGTATGAAAACCCTGAATGCGCGTGTAGCGGCAGACCGAGCGAAGGGTGCACCGACTATCTGCCCGGACACTAATTCACGCCGAACCCATTCTGTGTCCCCGTTGAAGTGCAAACCTCACACTTTGGAACAAAACTTCTGGCAACCCTAGTGACGCATTACACCCCCGAGTCAAAGCATTGAAATAGGACCTCTGGGTTTAATACTCTCAACCACGTAATGGCAACCACTGTCGTCCAGGGGCTCTGCTATGAAGTACACAGGCATGGTCCTGGTTCCCGATATCTATTAATGACATTGCTGGGAATGGTCTTCAGTACAACCGCGATAAGCATATAACCCTCGATCAGCATGCCAAACAAATGAAATAGTCACCTTTAGTTCAGGGTATATGCACGTGTGCTTCGTTTTAGCTCTTTAAAATTTGTCCGGAATATACAGGAGATTCGCTATCTCATGAAATGTCAAGCAAAATTCTAAAATGTGTTTTCAACTCTAAAAGATTACTTAAACAGGGTTGTAATATTACTTGTCGTATTGCACAACCTCAAGGTATTTCGGTCACAGTAGGATATCGCCTTCTGAATGGGTTCTTTCCGACCGCTTTAATGAACGAATTTCTTTAGAAAGGATAGAGTTCTCAGTGGAAGTTTCACGATCTTTTGTAAGTGGAAGGCGATGGAGGAATAGCCACTTGGAAACTTTTTATTTTGGGTGCAGCAATTGAAGATACTATCGGATGCAGTGGAGCTTAAGGTTTGTGGATTCTTGGCGGTCCATAGAACCTGCTAACAGACCGGAGTCGATAAAAGAGGAGAGACTACAAGGAAGCGGGTAGATTGATACAGTACTGTTTCGGGCTTATTCTGCCTTCATACAGCCAATCATAACCCTGACCACCAACTGAGACCAAAAATACAAACATGCCACGGACACACCTGTCTTAGTTGGTCCACCACTGAGATCTACCAGATGGGTCATAAGCAATTCATCAAACCGAAATTCATCAGTGCATCGCCACTTGTCATTCTGCGTCGCTGTGGATCAGGTACTTATTCAATCGGGAATGGGCGCACACCGATCAATTGGATTACCGATTACAGCAAGCAGCCAGAAGCGGTCACTTTATTCTCGCTCGTCTTTACGGTTACTGCTTCCGGCGTAGAATACATTCTCGGTGCATATCGCAGAGTCCGAAAGCATGTCTATATAATGGTAGCGGGCGCTCTCCGATCGTTCTTACGGAACTCACTCCTTCCGTTGTGCCTTAGGGGCTCTCTCTCGAGCCCAACCAGCAGCCGCACAGCGGCGCGTGATATGGGCAGTATGCTTTTGCCGAAAAAGAAAAGGGAGACTGGAATGGCCATTTCTGGCCTATCAGCCGTCGTCACTCAGTCATACACAACCCTGAAGTGTGGAACGACCGAGGCTCGAACTCGCGACCTGTTAGTTAGAAGTCCACACCTCTAATCACTGAGCCAAGTGCCCGTTGCTCTGTCGGTTTCGACGGGAATATACAAAGGTAGGGGTCGCTCACCGATCGTTCTAACGGAACTCACTCGTTCCGTTTTGCCTTACGTGCTCTCTCTCGAGCCCAACCAGCAGCCGCACAGCGGCGCATGATATAGGCAGTATGTTATTGCCAACAACGACAAGGGAGACTGGAATGGCCATTTCTGGCTTATTAGCCGTCGTCAGTCAGTCATACCCAACACCGAAGTGTGGAGCACACGAGGCTCGAACTCACGGCCTCGAGCCTCGGGTGTTCCACACTTCGGGATGGGGTATGACTGACTGACGACGGCTAATAAGCCAGAAATGGCCATTCCAGTCTCCCTTGTGGTTGTCGACAATAACATTCTACCACTGGTAGACCCCAATGGTGGACCAGTTGCGCCAGGTGCGTCTGTGGTCATCTTTGTATTTCCGGTACCAGCTGGTGGTCAGGGTAATGACTGGCTGAATGAAGGCAAACAAGCCCGAAACAGTGCTGTATGAATCTACCCACCAGACTCTGTCGTCTCCTGTTGGGAGTGCCTACACTCCCAAAAACAAGAGCCAGCCAATCACGGAAGGCCACGTGCGTTTTCTCTACTGCGCTTTCATCTTAATCGTGACGCCTCTCCATTGGCTTTTCCTCGCGGGCCTGATCGATCAGCATATTCGAATTATCGACCGGCTCGTCTTGAATGTTCTTCCCGAAGGGCATTGGGCCGAACGCCGGCGAAGCACCGTAAGGCGTTATAAATACGCGTTACTTCCAGTTCATTTCGACTTGCATTTTCCTAATACACCGTTTCGAGGCCGGTCGCGTTCTCCTTCTCTGCCGCATTGGTATTGGGGACAAGGGTCGAGTGCGCATACGCTCCACAGGATTTCACGTACCAGGCGGGTCATAACAAATTGGCGACGCAGGTTTTCAACTACAATGGCTGACGAGTACGCTGACTTGAAGCAGATGTTGCAGCAGCAGCAGCAGCTGAAGCTGATGGAGGCTCTGACCGTCAAGCTATCCAATTCATCCATGGGCCAATCAAGCGCGGCTGGTGGTTCACAATCTGTTGATCACATTGCCGGCAGCATCACGGAATTCCTGTATGACCCGCAGGCCCATATCACCTTTGATTCCTGGCACAAACGATATGAGGACTTGTTCTCTGTCGATCTGGCTGCCCAGGACGATGCATGGAAGGTTCGACTTCTACTTCGCAAACTGGGTCCGGCTGAATACGAGCGTTATGCAAACTTCATCCTCCCCAAGAATCCCCGAGAGGTCGCTTTCAAGGACACGGTTCAGACGTTGTCGCAGATTTTTGGTGAGCAATCATCCCTCTTCAACACTCGATTTCAGTGTCTACAACTGTGCAAACGAGATTCCGATGATTTCATCACATATGCGGGCATTGTTCATCGTGCGTGTGGGCGTTTCCGACTCGGTTCTCTCACTGAAGACCAGGTTACATGCCTTATATTTATCTGCGGCCTCCAGTCCCCCAAGGATGCTGATATCCGGACACGTCTCCTGTCCAAAGTGCAGCAGAAC
This sequence comes from Spirometra erinaceieuropaei, assembly GCA_902702965.1. Lineage (NCBI taxonomy): Eukaryota > Metazoa > Platyhelminthes > Cestoda > Diphyllobothriidea > Diphyllobothriidae > Spirometra > Spirometra erinaceieuropaei. The sequence continues at coordinate 333,207 of CACRXP010000039.1, read as the reverse complement.
AACTCCACCACACTCCAAGAGCTGGCAGCAGAGTGCCAAACGCTGATCAATCTCAAGCACGACTCTGCAATGATTCAGAACCCGGCCTCATCTTTCTCAGTCCATACGGTCACATCGACCAAATCGCATCCTGTTACACGGCCCAAGCAAGTGTCCAAGTCGAGATCTCCGCCATCTCCTTGTCGGCACTGTGGCGCGTGGCATTTCCACCGGGATTGCACTTTCCGCCAGCATCGCTGCCAAAACTGTAATCAGGTGGGACACCGTGATGGGTTCTGCAAATCAGTACCAGCTTCTGGAGGCAAGCCAGCCCCCGCCACTCCTAATTCCAGGCACCGTTTCCGGCCAAAACGCAAGCCCAAACCCCAGTCCGTTCGTAATTCTCTGAGTCTCTTGGCCGCTTTCCAGCTTAATGCGTCTGGTCGTAGAAAATTTTTTGTTGTCTTGCTCAATGGCCATGCAGTTCGTCTGCAGTTGGACACTGCCTTAGATATCACCATCATTTCTGAGAGACTCTGGCAGTCCCTTGGCAGTCCCACGATGCAGCCGACTTCCCAGTCCGCCACAAGCGCGTGCGGTGGTCTCGCACAGCTAATTGGGCAGCTGCAATGCTGTGTGTCGTTCCGCGGTACCAGCATCACTGCGATCTGCTACATCACCAAGTCTGATCTAAACCTACTTGGTCTCGACTGGATTGAACAACTTGGGTTGGCCGATATGCCGCTCCGCGTTGTTTGCAGTCAGGTGCAGATTTCCGCTGTGCTTGCAGACCAAGCCAAGGACATTCTCCAACGCTTTGCTCCAGTGTTCCACGATGGCCTGGGTCGTTGCACATACACTCAAGCCGTGCTACATCTGTCTCCTGGAAGTCAACCAGTCTTCCGTCCAAAGCGACCAGTCCCATATGCAGCCCTACCATTTGTCGAGGCTGAACTGAAGCGTCTGGAGGAATTGGGAGTTCTGGTTCCTGTATCCTACTCCGCCTGGGCCGCTCCAATCGTTGTGGTTAAGAAGCCCAATGGCTCGATTCGCATTGGTGCTGACTTCTCCACCGGTCTCAATGCCGCACTGATGCCGAACTGCTATTCACTACCGGTTCCGGCTGATCTTTTCACCCTGCTGAATGGTGGCACTTGCTTTGCCAAGTTGGATCTCGCTGACGCGTATCTGCAGATCGAGGTCGCCCCAGAGTCGCGCGAATTGCTGACCATCAATACCCACCGCGGTCTGTTCCAATACACCAGGCTGCCCTTTGGTGTCAAGACCGCCCCGGCCCTATTCCAACAAACGATGAACGCAATGCTCTCCGGCATCCCTGGCACAGCTCGGTACCTGGACGACATCATCATCGTGGGTCGCTCCCCTGCCGAGCTGCAAGACCGAGTGTGTGCAGTGCTCGAACGCGTGCAGGAATATGGCTTCGCCTACGGGCCGGCAAGTGCCAATTCTTCCTCGACTCCATCAAATACCTTGGATTCGTTTTTGACGCCAATGGTCGCCATCCAGATCCTGAAAACATTCGGGCCATCCAACGGATGCCTGTCCCCAAGAATGTATCGCAACTTCGTTCGTTCCTTGGCCTGATCAGCTACTATAGCGCCTTCCTACCATCGCTGCATGACGTACGGGCCCCGCTCAACCGTCTGTTGCAGAAGGATGCTCCTTGGTGCTGGTCCCCCGACTGTGAAAAGGCCTTCGCCCAGCTGAAGTCGATGCTGAGTTCAGATCTGTTGCTCACGCACTACGACCCGACGCTGCCGATCGTTGTTGCTGCAGATGCTTCCAACCACGGAGTTGGTGCCGTCATCTCACATACTTTTCCTGATGGGTCTGAAAAGGCGATCATGCATGCATCTCGCACGCTAACCCCTGCGGAGAAGAACTATGGGCAAACAGAGAAAGAATCTCTAGCTCTCGTGTTTGCCGTCAAGAAATTTCACAAACTGTTGTACGGTCGCCACCTCACGTTGTTGACGGATCACAAACCATTGCTGTCAATCTTCGGTTCGAAGAAGGGCATTCCCGTCTACGCAGCCAGCCGACTTCAGCGATGGGCAACCATCCTTCTTGACTACGACTTCGACATTCGCTACTGTCGTACTACAGACCTTGGTCAGGCTGACGCCCTTTCTCGCCTCATCAGCAATCAGCAGGAACCGGAGGAAGATACCGTGATTGCCGCTATTTCGATTGAGGACGATGTGCGCCGTCAGTTATCAGACGCCATACGAGGTATCCCTGTCACTGCCGCGGACATCCGGCATGCTACTGAACAGGATCCTGTCCTCCGTCAGGCCATCACCTACGTGCAGACCTGCTGGCCAACCACTGCTCTCGCTGGCGATCTTCGCCAGCTCTTCCTCCGCCGAGCATCGCTATCTGTGGTTGACTCCTGCCTCATGTTTGCAGACCGTGTGGTGATCCCATCTTCCCTCCGACCCACTGTACTACGCCAGTTCCATGCCGCTCATCCTGGTGCCAGCCGAATGAAGTCTATTGCTCGCAGTTTTGCCTACTGGCCGGGTATCGACGGCGACATCGACGACCTGGTTCGACGCTGTTCTCGATGTCAGCAAGCTGCCAAGATGCCGCCTCGTCAACCGCCAGTATCCTGGGAACCACCAGAGAGGTCTTGGTCACGCGTACACATCGACTTTGCTGGCCCACTTAACGGAGTCTCCTGCCTAATCTTGGTTGACGCCTACTCGAAATGGCCCGAGATTGCTTTAGCCAGCATGGCTTACCAGAAGTCCTGGTTTCAGATAATGGTTCTCAGTTTCTCTCGTCAACGTTTGAAGATTTCTGCCGCCAGCACAACATCCAGCATCTTCGCTCCCCGCCCTACCATCCTCAGTCTAACGGTCAGGCGGAGCGTTTTGTCGACACGTTTAAGAGAGCCCTCTTGAAAGCTCGTGGGGAGGGGACCACGGACGAGATAGTCCAGGCGTTCCTGTTTTCCTACAGGACAACTCCGAACCCGGCGTCCCCTGGTGGCGTTTCTCCTACCGAAGCGTTGATGGGCCGAAAACTGCGTACAACGTTTCATGCCCTCGTCCCTGCCGGTGCGCAACCCGCGCAGACTTCTCCAGTTTCTCGCAGCAAGCTCTCCATCGGAACACCTGTCTTCGTTCGTGCTTATCGAGCGGGGTTCCCAGACTGGATTGAAGCAACCGTAGCATTGCACAGTGGCAGTATGTTGTTTGACGTCGACGTTGGTGATGACATCTGGGTTCGCCACCACAACCAGATCCGACGGCGACATGGCAGTAACACAACTGGGCTCGATTCGGCGCCGTCACTCTCTCTCGACATCCTACTGGATACCTTCGCCATTCCGGCAGATCAGTCGGTTCCCGAATCCACTTCTGCGCCCCCTTCGGATATACCATCTTCGGTTTAAGTTACCGCTCCCGTATCTCCAGGCATTAAACCACGACTAAGACGCCGGACCAACCGCGTGCGCCGATCAACACGTCTGATGCAGGTCAACCCACGCCAGAAGCGGTACTGACCTACTTGGAGGGGAGGTGTTGGGAGTGCCTACACTCCCAAAAACAAGAGCCAGCCAATCACGGAAGGCCACGTGCGTTTTCTCTACTGCGCTTTCATCTTAATCGTGGCGCCTCTCCATTGGCTTTTCCTCGCGGGCCTGATCGATCAGCATATTCGAATTATCGACCGGCTCGTCTTGAATGTTCTTCCCGAAGGGCATTGGGCCGAACGCCGGCGAAGCACCGTAAGGCGTTATAAATACGCGTTACTTCCAGTTCATTTCGACTTGCATTTTCCTAATACACAGTTTCGAGGCCGGTCGCGTTCTCCTTCTCTGCCGCATTGGTATTGGGGACAAGGGTCGAGTGCGCATACGCTCCACAGGATTTCACGTACCAGGCGGGTCATAACATCTCCCCTCTTCTATCATAGCTTGGCCGACTTCGGCCTGATAGGTGGTTGCCTGTTCGTGACCTCTATCGCCCATACGAAGCGTGTTTGCTTCGGGAAGCCAATAGATCGGTGTGCGCCCATTCCTGATTGATAAATACCCGATCTGCAGCGACAGAGAATGACAGGTGGCGAGGCACTGATGAACTTCGGTTCCATGAAGTGCTTATGACCCATCTGGTAGACCCCAGTGGTGGATCAACTGCGCCAGGTGCGTCTGTGCGCATGTTTGTGTTTCTGGTCTCAGCTGCTGGTGGTCAGGGTTATGATTGGCTGAATGAAGGCAGAATAAGCCCGAAACAGTGCTGTATCAATCTACCCGCATTCTCTGTCGTCCCTCATCGCTGCTATATGTATATATATATATATGGATATAGGCGAAAATGCTGACCCCAGGTTTTAATATGGAAGAGGAGGATGAGGCGATCTCTGGGGAAGAAGGTTTATTCATCTGACGTTTCGTGTTCATACTCGAGCACATCTTCGGAGATAGGCTGAGCGAGAAATACAGGGTTTAAATAGGCCATCTGCACTCTCACCCGATAGGTTCGTCCCGTTCGCTTCTCGTTGCCCCCCCTCTCGCGCGTAGATGGTGCCTGACGGCCTCGTATGGCGCTGGCAAATCGATACTTCGGTTGATAGAGTTCGTGTCTGATTTCCAGGCCTCGATTACTTCCCTCGCCAGTTTGCTTTCGGCTCGGCCGAGCACCTTGTCGCCGTCAAAGTCGAACTTGTGATTGTTTTCCAGGCAGTGCATGGCGACATGCGATAGTACGTCCTTTCGCCTTACGGCCAAAGTGTGCTCATGCATGCGCGTTCTTAGGCGTTTGTCGGTCATGCCACAGTAGTTGGCTGGACAGTCCAGACATTTGACGCGGTAAATAACGCCTGACGTGTCTGCAGGTGGTAGCCGGTCCTTGGGCTGCATGATTAAGCGGCGGATGGTGGCCTCCGGTCGGTGAACAACGCCCACGCCTAGCGGCCTTAGTATGCGCTCAGTGGCTTCGGAGACGTTACTCACGTAGGGCAAGACACGGAAGATTTCTGGTTTTTGCTTCTTCTCACCGTCCGTCTTCGTGTGCCTTCGGTACAAGCATTTGTTCACAAAACTGCGTGGATATCCATTGGCAAGGAAGAGGCGCCATAGGGTTTTACGCTCCCGCAGCTTCTCGGCTTCTGTGCTGCAGTGTGTGTGGATGCGGCGAAAAAGGGTCCGGACACAACTGCGCTTATGCGACAGGGGGTGATTGCTGTTGTAATTAAGAAGCAAAAACCAGAAATCTTCCGTGTCTTGCCCTACGTGAGTAACGTCTCCGAAGCCACTGAGCGCATACTAAGGCCGCTATTCGTGGGCGTTGGTCACCGACCGGAGGCCACCATCCGCCGCTTAATCATGCAGCCCAAGGACCGGCTACCACCTGCAGACACGTCAGGCGTTATTTACCGCGTCAAATGTCTGGACTGTCCAGCCAACTACTGTGGCATGACCGACAAACGCCTAAGAACGCGCATGCATGAGCACACTTTGGCCGTAAGGCGAAAGGACGTACTATCGCATGTCGCCATGCACTGCCTGGAAAACAATCACAAGTTCGACTTTGACGGCGACAAGGTGCTCGGCCGAGCCGAAAGCAAACTGGCGAGGGAAGTAATCGAGGCCTGGAAATCAGACACGAACTCTATCAACCGAAGTATCGATTTGCCAGCGCCATACGAGGCCGTCAGGCACCATCTACGCGCGAGAGGGGGGGCAACGAGAAGCGAACGGGACGAACCTATCGGGTGAGAGTGCAGATGGCCTATTTAAACCCTGTATTTCTCGCTCAGCCTATCTCCGAAGATGTGCTCGAGTATTAACACGAAACGTCAGATGAATAAACCTTCTTCCCCAGAGATCGCCTCATCCTCCTCTTCTATATATATGTATATATATTTCGAAGAAGAATGAGTCCTTTGGGAAAATGAACAAACTTTATTTCGTAAATTTTCGAGTCTGGTTCCCCAGCTCGTCTTCAGACGTGTATATATATGCGTATGTACTGGAAGATGGACATCCCAAGAAACATAACTTGAAGAAAAATGAGTCCTTTAGGAAAATAAACAAACTTTATTTCGTAAATTTTCAATACTGTTTCCCCAGCTCGTCTTCGGAGGTGTAGTAATTATGAAGAAACAGTCAAAATTTAAACATGCCCGAAAAATCGATATTGCCCTGTCATGGTTGAAGATGGGTCAGTGCTTTGGGCTAATTTCACGTCTTGATTGGTTATTACCTTTTCCATTTTACCTTGAGATCTGTGTACATGACGTCAAAATCAGTGCGTCGATTGATGCATGAATCATCAGAGTGAATGGTCTCTAGGACTTCTCGGCATTTCTTATGTGAGCAGGAACCGACAATGCGTGTGTTATCCTAAGAAAATTTATGCCCAGTTTCAAGAGTATGCATGGCGACTTGGGATAAGTGGTCCCGCCTTTTCACTGCCAATTGGTGTTCATGTAGGCGTGCAGAGGCGGATTTTCCAGTTTGACCACAATATACTGCATTACAAGTGCCACATACACATACAGAGTTAGCGTCAGCCCAATTGTCCTACGATATGTGAAAAGGCCGTGGAAGAATTCAACGCACTGTAAGCAATATTGAGGTCCTCTATCGAAATATCGGAATGATCCTACGGATTATATTCCACTCGGTCTGCTGGTCGAGGTGCGTTTTTTTTATGAAGCCGAGTGTTGAAAAATTCAGTTTTCCTTCCGAATGCGACTGGTCTATTTGTAAGATCTCTTCAAAGTTTTCACTTTACCGGAAGGTTTTAGCGAGGCCACAGAACAGACCAGCAAACAATACGAACGTATCAGTCCACGCAGACGAAGCCCAAGTACAAGCCGACGACGTCCGAACCACAAAAAAACAGAGGAATGCCTGACAAGGGCCATTGCATCATAATTCGGGACCTTCCTGTGTCCCCCAGGAAAGGAGTCGCTGGTGACTCAGAGAAATTCTAGAAATTCCTTAGTGGAATGTTGCAACCATCGGCAGATATCACCGTCATAAAGGCGATTCGTCTTGGTAGTCGTACCAATGCCTCCCCACAGATGCGGCTACGACCCCTAAAATCGTCCTAGGCTACAATGGGTAGGCGAAACTTATCCCTTCCAAGCGTTTTCGACTGAAGCGTTCTCAAAAGGGAGTGTATTTAAGCCAGACTACTCACCTACCGAAAGAATGAATCACCACTAACTTGTCCTATTATTGGCAACACGGCTAATCAACGGAAAACGCGACTTGGTTATCTGCAAATACGAGGTGGTAAAACGACATCCTGTTCTTCCTGAATCAAGCCAATTCAAATGACCGCATATATACCGCAGTAGCCTGTGTCGAGGTTGTAAACAGATCTCGCATGAACTCTAAACTCACATTTATGTATACTAACTTGCAAACGTACTTTTAAAAGTGCATGAACTCCGAATCCATATCTGCGACCTCCACCCCGACGTTATCGCAGTAACAAAAGCATGGCTGTCCGAACAAGTTTATGAGAGGGAGCTTACACTACCTGGATTTCAACTGCTCCGAGGAGACATAGAAAGCAAAGAGGTGGAGGCTTAGCAAGATGTGTTAACAATGGCTTGTACGTTTCAAAAATAGCTGCTAAGCTGACTTCTAGTACGGATTCATTATGGCTGACCATATGAGCGCCGGGCTTTCAAAGCCTCGATATCCTGATAGTATACCGTATTCCAAGAAATGACCCTGTCGTTGATATCTATCTGTTGGATGAGTTCAAATTATTTTTTAAAGGGCCGAATACCCCCATCGTTGGGGATTTTAATGCACCCCAGATGAACTGGAGCTTGGCTTCCACCGACTGCTCTAAAACAGACTCCGACCACCAGCTTCTGCGTACCACTAGCAATCTGCTTCTCACTTAACACATGGTGTTTGCGAAGAGAGTTTGTGAGAGCCAGGAAATAAACAGCCTCTAAGTCATCTGATAACCGACGTTGTAAATTGCCTCCACCCCATTAGTTCAGAGTAATCATTTAGTTCTCGTGTGGGATTACACCCTATTCTCCCTGCCTGCACAACCGCTCGATCCCCGACCCAATATCTGGCACGACGATTTTGATCAGATGAGAAAGGACCTTCGTCCTATCGATTGGAAATCCACATTTTCCTGCGATATCGAAGAGGTTTGGCGTCAGTTCAGAGAGATAGTCCACAGCCTCATCTCCAACCACTGCCCAATTATGTGCATAAGACCAACGAACAGACCCCGCTGGTTTACTTTGACCTTAAAGAAGGAAGTTAACAAGAAGAGGAAACTATGGAAAAGATCCCTGACTGGCCGGACGCCAGAATCCCTAAGCATTTATAAGTTACAGAGAAATCGGGTCAAAATTCTCATCAACAGAGATCGACAAGTCTTCTAAAAGGATCTATAAAACCGTGCCATGATTAATACCAGAGTCTTTTACAGGCAGAGTACGCCGAACGAAGATCCCATCCTACTGCTGCAAACTGCGGAGGGTGCGAAAATCTCAGATGACAAGGACAGGGCTAAACATCTTTCTCAGTACTACTGTTCCGTCGTGATAAGTGAACCCAACTTTTTCCCACCCCTTTGTGAAGACGGAGAAACGCCTACCATTGAGATGGTCATCTTCACCGAAGCAAACGTTCATAAAGAGTTGTGGAACCTCAGGGAATCAGCCTCCCCAGGCCCGGATGCAATCTCGGCCAATTTGCTGATGGAGCCAACCCCCGAAATGTCCGAACCGTTAGCCTTGCTGCTCCAAACGTCATTTGCTACTGGGCGCCTACCCTCCCCGATTGGAAGTCCGTAGCCATCACTCCACTTTTAAGGATGGAAAGCTAGAATCTGCGAATAGCTACAGACCAGTGCGCCTTACCTTCTTCTGTCGCAAAAGCGTAGAGAAAATATCAAGAAAGCTTTGCTGCAGTTCCTAGAGCAGCATCAACTCCACTCCGATACCCAACACGGTTTTCGAAGTGGTAGGTCTGCTCTTTTCCTTCGAACGCTGGACCAATGCACGCTACGAAAGCAATACGTTGCATGCCATCTACATCAACTTCAAAAAGGCCTTCAACAGTGTTCCTCATCAGTGTCTCCTACACAAACTGCGCAACACAGGAATCCGTGACCTCCTCCTTGTATGGATCCAGAGCTTATTTACTGTGCGGTTACAAAGCGTGCAGATCGGGCGCCAGCTGTCCTCAGAGGTAACTATGGTGAGTGACGTCCCACAGGGCTCACTCCTAGGCCCCACGTTTTTCCTCGTTTTCATAAATGACTGCGTTAAGGAACTAGTCTGTAATGCCATCCTGTTTTCTGATGACATAAAATTATGGAAAGTTATCCGCAATGCGGCAGACGGATACTACCTGCAAAAAAATTGAACTGGCTCGAGGACTGGTCGGAGCGCTGGCTTATGCCCTTCAGTGTAAGTAAGTGCAATTTCCTTCAACTCGGCAGCTGCAGAGCCTTCAGCCCAAGGACTTACTTTTTTCACGGTAAACCACTGCAACAAGTTAACAGTCAGAAGGACTTGGGTGTTTGGATTACTTCTTCACTCAAACCAACACTAAACTGCGCGAAGGCAGTTAAGTCGGCCATGTCTGCGTTGTAACTCACTAGGCCAGCCTTTATGGGATTTGACAGAGACAGCCTTTACAAAATATTTGGCACGTTCGTGCGGCCTCATCTAGAATATGCCGAACAGACATGAAGACCTGGGGATAGCAGGGACTGTACTGTCTTAGAGTTCGCAGGCGGGCGAAAAGTTGACCAAAGACCTGGCCTATGAAATCAGACCGTCAACTCCCAACCTGTTTCCGCTTTCCTACAGGCAATTACGCGTTGATCTTATGCTAACCCTCCGCAATATAAACGGCGCAGACTGTTGCTTAATTCCCACTGATCATTTCACTCACGCTAACACGCCCACTTTGCGTAGTCCTGCCCCAAAACTACGCGCAGGCAAAGAAAGGACCAATGGACGAAAGTTTTTTCAGTGATAGAGGGGCTGCAGTGTAGGATACCCTGCCTAATGATGTTGCACTCTTCTCCCCCGTGGGCTGATCTAAGTGTAGACTAGACGCGTATCAAGTTTCCTAATGACCAGTCAAAAACGCACTCACAACCTCTCATTCAATTTTCATATGTATACTACTTACAATAGGTGAGTAGTCGTTTATATTTACCTTTACGACCGGCCGACAGCTGCCTGTCTTTCGCATGCGATTATGTTCATAGTCTCCCTCTCAATTTTCCACTTATCGCGCTTTCTTAGTCGACTTGCAATCAATAGGGAGTTCATAGGCGCTCGCCTACATTTCCCTTAATAAAAGTGAACTGAACCGAATAGACACCCCGTCTCTCCCCAGCCCGTGTCGATATGGTCGACTTCAAGCGCCCACGCTCAGAGTTATAGAATAGTAAATACACTGGTTAGCAACACACTCACTTAAATAGCCACTCAAGCCTCCCTTTTACTATTTTGAAATACGCCTAAGTTATCAGTTTATCCTGCAGTTACGAATTATTGAATCACATACGGCCCACTAGAGCAGATAAAGTAGGTATTTATGCACATTAAATCCAGTGTGGTCACACAATCTATACCCACCAAAAGTTTTTAAGCGGCTGTCTGTCCATTACCCCATTGCATCATCTGTACAAGGAAATACGATCGTCGATTTCTTAACGAGTTATTAATAACTTACTATTGCATAGGAACTCGAATATATTAATTTTGTACGCCAATAACGCAACTTTTTAAATCGATCCTACCCTTTATTTGCGTGAAACATAATGGAAGTTTCCGGAACCTATAGTATTCCCCAAGACTCGCAAACGAAGACAAATTTTCCGGCTTCGCTCTCGAATGACTGTGCTGTTCAGCGAGTCCTCAAAATGGATTAACAGGGAGCATGGTCCACTTCTGTCCCCACTTGGCACTGCGAAATGACCGTTGGACTGTCCACTTCCACCACGGTGCGGACGCCCCACCGGTGACTTGAGCGGGAATCGATTTGTAGGGGACAGACCTGCGATGCGTCCACCGCACTCCCTCTTCCTTCAGACACCTTGCCCGAATGGCATGACAAGACCACTAGTGAGCGCAGTGGCTGGCAACGCTCAACAGCCGGTCAACGCGTTCCGCACACGACCCCGTCTCTACTGCACTTGCTTAACTGTCAAAAGGATTCAGTCAAGCCTCACATGGTTGAGAGACATTGAACTCTGATTGTCACTTTTCCAGATAATTCAAAGTACTTACTTTGAGGACCGAGTTATACCCTCGATTGGCAGCCTTCCAAACTTAGTGTAAGACCACATTATACTGAACTTTTAGAGAACCTTTCGGTCAAATTCCGTCTGGAGAAATAATTATCTAAGTTATGTGCATTTCTGGCGTTGGTTTTCGATGCGGTTTAAAAGTAATAAAGTTTTACTGAAAATATGGGACACATAAGGATTTTTTGAGATATTACCTCTTATTCCAACCTTAAACTCTAGCATAAGTATTCATCGAAGCTCCTTTACTCAGACCTTTCAATCTCTCTCAAAAAGTCTTCAACGCGATTTATATATATGACAAAGTTTTACATGTATTCCGGAAATGGGTACCAACTGAAAGTCAAACCACGTGTTTTGCCGATGTTTCTGTTGCTTCATGACTTCGCTGCGAGGTGTTCGGCGCTTCAGTGGGTCCCCAGTGTTGTTTATGCGATTTCCGGTATACAGAATAATAATAATAATAATAATAATAATAATTATTATTATTATTATTATTGTATTTCGTGCCCTTTTACAGGTATTGTCAGGGAAGCGTTAAACTGGTACTCATTAATAGGGTAAGGCAGATTTCCCAGTCTGGTCACAATAGACAGCGTTACAATTGGCACACCAGATCTTGTAGACAACACCTTTACTATCTATGTAGCCAACCCTGTCCTTAGGGTGCGAGCTGTGTACGCAAAGTGGTTGCAGGTTGGTGTGCTACTTGTGTCTGATGTTGTTTCAGCTGTCTTTCGACGAGCTCAGATGCGTTTGCCACGAATGAGAGCTTCCGCTAGGATATTTTTGGATTCTAGATGGCCGTCGTATTCGTAATATCTTTCTGTTTGATCTCGTGCTTTATGCAATGACGTACAAAGTTGAACGGATACCCATTGAGGAAAAAATATCGAAGAGGTATTTCATTTCTGCTTGATAATTTTCTTCATCAGAGCAGTGTGTTTGGCTCGGTTGAGCAGGTTGTAAACGGCACCCCTCCTATGAGAGACGCAATTATTACTCTTAAAGGTAGGATGACCTCTAAATATGTTTCTTTGCGATAAAATGAAATGTGAAGTGATCCATTAACTTTTCGGTGTACAAGGGCATGCAGAAATGTGAGTTTTTCATCAACCTCGACTTGAAAGTAAACTTGATGCCTGGGAATGTGGAGTTAAGCTTCCTGTGGATCAAATCATATTGGTTTTACTTGACAGTGAAAAATGTCCTTAGCATGACGCCGCCATATTTTGAGTTAATTTTAGGAAGGGCTATAGGCTTCTGCTGAAGTCCAGATATTGGCAAACCCATAGAAGTACCTTTCAGTTGAGGATAACATTGTTAGACATGTTCCTGGAATCAGTACACTCAGATGACGCGTGTATCAATATGCATATGGATTTAGATGTAATGCACAAATTTCTCGAGGTCAGATGGAAGCGTGCGCAGACAATAGAGACGGGGATGACGACATACCATTGACGCGCACTGGCGCATGTCTCAACCAACCACAGAATCACCTGCTCAACAGGGTCAAAGAGTTAACTGTTCTTGTCCATCGTTCAGATGACAAGGCGGAGTCCCAGTCACGAAAGTATACGCAATAAAGTTTATTTTGGTCCCAAGGAATCTTACATCTTTCACATTATATGTACAGAAAGATTCTGTGCACGCCATGGTGTCTGTAAAATTATGGGAATTTATTCCAGAGAATGCATAACATGCAATTATGGAATCTTAGGAACAAGTGAGAACGAAAGCTATGTAATAAAATCTACAGCATGACAAAATGTCTTTTCTGTCGCACGTATGCAACCCGCGGCTGGAGAACGCTGGTAGAGGCCAATTGACGCCAGTCCCGCTGCCGAAAGACAGTTGTGTGAGGAGTAGTCTTATTCCTCTCATTTTTCCCGTTTTCATTATGTTGTATTATAATATAAGCCCCTGGGTTCCCGAATACAGTACCATACTTAATGTGCACGATGGACTGTTTTATGCTCTACAGAACCCATCCTCCTCGACCGTCGATCCTGATGATGTCCACCATGTGCCCCACGACAGGGTTGACGCATGAATTCGTTTGTGGGGATGGTGGACTGGCGCTGCCCCGACCGCACCCCCTCCTACTCACCCACGCGAGATCGATGTTACGTCAAATTCAGGAGGGCCGGAGGCAGGATCGTGCGCTGATGGCCGTTGTGGCTTGAGCCTGCTCCTATGTATGCCATCAAACCCCATGTGTGGTATACGTTAGGGATGTACATTCCCAATAAAACCTGTCGTTCGTTGATCATGGCCGCGTGCAGGTCCAGTGCATCAGCTCTGTGGCCCGTTTTAGGGACACGCCTGGCAGGTGGTGGCCCGTATACACAGAAGTATGACGTGCAAATGCAACGGCAAAAGGATACTTCCATGCGGCCTACTTTAAAGATTTTCGCTCATCCCAACTCGGAATGTGAAAGGCGATTGTTACGTGAACCTTCAAAACCTCTCAAAATTAGATACATAAATATTCAAAATCCAAGAAATATTCCGATCAAGTCGAAATGTGGCTCGACGGATCACTTAAAAAGAACTTGGAGGATTTTCTCGTTATCGGCACTTGCGATCCTCTTCTCTGTCAATACAATTGCAGCCGCACCCAAGTCATTTTTTCCTTCTGGAAACAGATAGAAAATTTTTGGCTTATGTTTCAAAAATTTTGGTCAATATTGCAAGCATACTTGCAACGACAGATACCACATGTTTCCTTGAACGGTCTTTATTATAAGAAAAAACATTAAATTACAATCTGCAGGTCCTTGTGCTGCAGGACGATATCTTTGTTTTCTGTCAGTAACTTGCAGTGATGTAAGTATCGGAATACTTTTCAGATTCTCCCTTATATCGTAGTTAAGCATATGACTTCAGAAAAGGCCTTCTTTCTATTATGGGTTGTACTCTTCGGACTCGGGGAAGTCGAGAGATCATTTACCTAGAAACGTAAAATAGGCAAGACTGGGATTACAATATGGCACGGTTACTTTTTGGTCAGATCGCTTTCGGCTTTTGCAAAAAGGCTTCTTGCTTCGCGCCAACACTCGAAATAAATCATATGGCAGCTCTTAACTGGTGCTGGACTAAACGCCTGCTTTCAAAAAACAAAGTAAAAGTCTAACTTGGCATTTGTCATTGGGGCTTTCATGAGGTACGGGGGAAGCTTTTTAGCGAACAGCGAGATTTGTAAGGAACATATCGTGTGGCAAATTTACCAGTTGCCCTTCCAAGACAACATTCATATTAACGACTCCCCTACCAGCACCAGCCCGCCTAGCCCCATCAAGCCCCACAAGGTCGGAGGAGACTATTAAGGGACTGGGGGGGGGGGGGGCTATGACGCGGCAATCTACACAACAGCACCTTCATTAGATAGAGGTGAACAGGGTACGCCGACATTTCGTGTACCTTTGGCACCCCTGTTAAACGCTGCCTCTACGACAAACTCTCTGTGACGCAAAGCCTCACCGCTTGCACATGTTGCATGTCGAAACCTCCCAGCGTACGTGGAGTAATACGTACTAGTACTCCCGGTGATCCCGCCGTATATGCACGCACTAAGCGGCACCTGATACCTGGCATAGTGCACGGGACGCAAATTCATGTGAACGACAAATTTATAGCAAACAATAAAAACTCATCAGAATAGGGTACAGTAGTAATAACTGTCTGAGAATATGATGTTTCAAGTACTTCACTTGGGCGATCCGTAACTCCCCTCACAGACGTTTGGTTTCCATAGGAGAATAAAAGCCCGCGGATTTCCAGCTGAAAATAAGTTAGCTAACAATGGTTACCAGTTCACCTGCCCGTCATTCCCTCCCCCAAGTCCTATCTTTTTTCATCCACGTCAGAAGTTTTCGAGGCCACAAAATATTTGCAAAACCGGATGGTTGCATCCGGACCGTTTGCTCCGTGGGCAGCCCAGAACTGGACGATGTAGCCCACCTCCCTCAGAAACTAACAGCCTTTCCCTTCAAACTTTTTGTTTTAAATGCCAGATCCTTGCTTAATAAGATGCCTTTGCTTCAGACTCCGGTGTTCGTCCATTGTCCAGATATTATTTTAGTAACTGAGACGTGGGCATCAGCCTCCGTAGCTGACTCCGAACTCTCGCTTCTAGGCTATAATTGTATCCGAAATGATCGCCAAGATAGCCGTGGTGGGGGCAGCTGCGTTTACGTTAAGCAAACACTTACATTTTGCCGTTGGACCTCCCACATTTTTCCGCAGTAGAAGCCAGCTGCTGGCTCCAGGTTGCACTAAAAAATAAGTTCTCCTTACTCGTTGGCTGCGTCTATCGTCCTCCCAACGCCAATGACAATTTCGATCGTTTACTCTCACAGGCATTTCATGCTGCGGCCGACTCAAGCTTTAAGTATCAATTGATTGCGGGTGACTTTAATCTTCCCGATGACGGCTGGTCTCCGCCTTCAGGCCCAAGAAGGTTCGATGACATTCTTGAGGCTGTGGATGTTGGGATGTAGAATCACGTTGCCGATTTTCCTACCCGAGGCTCAAGCATACTTGACCTTATTTTCTGTAGAGGCTGCATGCCATCGTCGGTGTCATCCCTAGGCCCACGGGGGGACTCAGACCATGACATAGTTATTTCAACTTTGGAATTTGAGGCTGACGAAATTTCGTCCCAAAGTACAGCTTTTTCCGCAATTTCCGATCAACTCGCCCAACCGAATTATTAACACACCTTAATTCCTACGACTGCACTGATTTCTTCCTTAGTTCGGATGTAAATGTTTGCACTGCAAATCTGTACGAAATTTTTGGATCCTCTTATTTCTCGTTTTGTCCCCGTAAGAAAATTATTAATGTCGGGGATGAGATTTTCCTACCCTTACCCTTTCGTCGCAGATTGCGCAGGCTTTATCGTCGTTTCCATCTTCAGAACGATGTTTCTGTCCTGCCCTTGATTCGTGATATTTTTGATCGAGCTAAGAGATTGTCTGAAGAAAAACAGCTAGCCGAAGGGGTCCAGTTTACCGAAAACCATTCGTTAAATGTCTCGAAACTTTTCTCTAGAAAAATACGAACTCATAGAAAGACGCAGCATCCCAACCTCCGAGACGCTCTCGGAAATCCCATAGTTGATGCCCAGTTAACCGCTGATAGCTTCAATGATTTCCTGTCCAAAGCGTTCATTGAAGACTCGACCACTCCGCTTCCGACCATCCAGCCATTGACTTGGGCAGTTCTAGAAACTATAAATTTCACTCTGTGGGATGTGACTGTTGCGATTCGGCGTTTTCGTCAATCTTATAGTCCAGGCCCTGATGGTGACCCAGTAAGCATTTTAAAAGCCGATGCAAATACGATCTTCCCATCCCTCTTATGCAAGATATTTAATCTTGCTCTTGAAAGTGAAACTTATCCTACATTGTGGAAGGAATCACACATTTTGCCCATTCCTAAGCACGGCAAATCTACATCATTTGATGACTTTCGGCCAATAAACACCCGCCCCGCAGTTTCGAAGATCTTAGAGACATTGATCAAAGATAAGATGATGTGTCACTTAACAGCGAATAACTTACTGAGTGCTGCTCAGCATGGATTCCTCAAAGCTCGATCTTGTGACACCTGTCAACTCTCTTTCTTTGACCATGTTCTCCAATCTAGGGACCATGGTTTTGCATTTTACACAGCATATTTCGATTTCACTAAGGTTTTTGATCGTGTTGACCATGCTCTTCTTCTCTTAAAACTGTCCTCTTTCGGAATAGGTGGCAAACTTTTGAATTTTATATCCTCTTATTTGGGCACTCGCACACAACGAGTTAAGATTTCCAATACCATCTCCAACCCCACAGGTGTGAGGAGTGGAGTCATTCAGGGAAGTGTACTCGGCCCGCTTTTATTTTGCCTTTTCGTTAATGATGTACCCGATTTATTTCAGAATGGTATGCCTTTCATGTATGCCGATGATCTTAAAGTTGCATATCAATATAAGCCGGCAGATCGTGACATCGTGCTTGAGCTCCTGAAGAGCGATCTACAGGCCTTCGTCCAGTGGTGCCGCACATGGCGCCTTTCTCTTTCTTGGCATAAGTGCTCAGTCATGGTGGTTGGCGACGACCGCCAACCTCAACTAAGTATTGAAGGTCACGCCATAAATGTGCCTGGGGTTATTAAGGATTTTGGCGTATCATACTCCAAGAGTCTCAATCTCTCGGAGCACTGTGCCTTGATAGTCTCCAAAGCACGTAGAACGACCGGGTTTATCCTCCGAAACTTTAAAACTAGGGACATTAGAATGCGCCTTTACAACATGTACGTTAGACCTGGTCTGGAATGCTGTTCGTTTTCATTTAGCCTCATAAGCGCTACCGAGCGGAAGAAAATAGAATCCGTTCAACACTTTTTTACCAAGAGAATTTTAGCCGCGGAACACCGACATTTGTCTTACCAAGAACGTTGCCGGCTTACAGGCCTCGATACTTTATGGTTCCGTAGATTACAAAAGGGACTATTTTTGCTACTTAAACTCTTATATAATCACACATTTAACCCACTCACCTCTTTAAGACATCATATCCACCCACGACGTAACAGTCACCGTGAGGTCTTTTTATTTCGGCCTCTGGCACGTACTGTTTAATATCGTCGGTTCTATTCTGTAAATGCAATTGCTATTTGGAATACACTACCCATGAATGTGAAAACTGCAAAATTATCCTTTATTTAAGAGAACTATTACTCGATTTTTGCATTCAGAAAAGCTTCCTCAAATTTTGGGTTCCGAATCCACTGATCCACTCTACCGTACCGATGGCGTTTGTGGTCTCTGAACACTATGGCCGGTCTCACCGGCTGTTCCTTAACGCCTCTACTTTGACTATCCCCAACTTCATGAAAGGAATTGACGTCCGATGATCTCCGGTACCGTGCAAACCCCTCCTCCCCTTCTTGACGGTCGAAAATATATCGCCAGTAGTTTTTTTTCTCCTGAACCCTTCAAACCATAAAAAACATCATCAACTATATTATTATTCTTCAGGAGTTTTTTTTACTGCTGGTCGGATTTGTGTTTAATCGCTTCCCTTGACAATGCCTGTAAACTGGCATTTAATAAATTAAATTAAATTAAATTAAATTAAGAACACATGGACGAGGGAGACTTAAGCAACTAAGGAAGGAGATCAATAATTCCCCAGCCAACAATTTTTACGCTGCTGAAGTGTGCTTGAGTAGTAGAGTGAGAGAGATCCGTCTCACCCTTAGAAAGGTCTTCGCCAAATGTCACTGGGGGTGTTCATAATGTCCGTTATTTAGGTAAAACTTTCAGCCTTACCAGAAACTAAAGATTAGCTCCCAATTAAAAGTTTATTCCAGTAAATGATGGAGCGACTGATGATAATCATATAACAGCTCTAAACAAACAAACCCTGGAAAAAGGCAAAGAATATCGCTCACGTTCCCGGATTAGGAAAATGTGGTTGTTTGATAATGCGTGCGGTAGGGTCTTAGAAGCGTTTCTTCAAGAAATTTAAACAGTGTTTTCAGTCAGTCAGTGTCAATCAATGTATATGAGGAAAATAGGCTTTTGCCTTTGAACTCCTGCTTACACAGTAAAAATCGACAAAATAAGCAAAAATGTAAAGAAATTACAGCATTAAGTTGATGCAGATATTGTTTCACATCGACCACTGGTTTTATGGCTATAAAGTCACAGAGTCCGCTTGTTGATGCAGCATATGTCTGTCAACCTGACATGTAAATGTCTCCACAGATTGAGACAGCAATCGTCTCGGCAGGTTATTCCACAGTTATACGGCACGGTTATAAAAAAACACTTTCTCACGGTCATCACTCGCGGTCATTCCTGCAAAGTCCTGCAAAGGCTAGTCCGTAGGAAGTTTCCATCCAGCCAGCGGGTTATCCGGCCGTGGAACTCGCTACCAAGTGAAATCGTGACGGATGGCACAAATTGAATGTTTGAAAGAAAACTTGCCCGCTTAATTTCCGACAGAAACTGGCTTTTGCAACATGACTGCTCACAGCCAGCTCTGTAAAACACTGTCATACACTTCGCACTGACTTGCAGTGAACAGATGCGCTTCCCAATCATTACCCGATCCCCTTGCAAATATCAGCAATTGTATTTTAAGCGCAATTCTGCAAAAGCTATGTACCATAATAGGGTCATCAAGGGCTCTCTCTCTAACCATTCAGATATATACATACATGTACGTACATCAAGGGTTCGAAAAGACGAGGTGGGAGTTGCCCCTTGAACACTTCCCCAAGGTGCAGTCGTTTTTCAGGAGCATATATGATCTTGTTAACTTAGATAAGATCGTCTCTTTGATGCCTCCAACGACGAGCGACTAGATAACAACACTCCAGCCTTCCTAAATAAAATATGTACTTTAGAATTTTTATTAACTTGGTAGCGCGACTTTGCACATTCTCGAGACATATTATATATTTACGGGCCATGACCGCCACGTCTGTATGCCATATTCTGAAAGAGATCGAACGAGGGTGCCGTAGACAGCACCAAAGACATCCTTGTCGTAAGTCACAGATATTCTTGTGATGGCATGCTGTACAACCATGGCGCTTTCAGCAGCATCGAAACACGGCAATAGTAAATTCATATTTCATATTCATATATCACATGGTAATTTGAAGGCCTTTCAGTTAATACTCCCTCATACCGATTTTCGAGTTGTATTTGGTTGGACTTAGATGGAGAACAGCATATTTCCCCACAATAACATTCAGAAGTCATCTCTTGGAACACGTTTGCAGTCGATGCGGGTTATATTAACAGGAATTCTAGTCAGTCGGGACCAAAAACGACATACCAGAGCTTTCTGTAATTGGTAAGCATGGTTCTACTGCAGTCAAATTCCTGAAGGCTTCATTTACATAAAGTGTGGAGAGAAAGGGAGTCAGAATCGAGCCTTGAACAATACCACCGACTATGTTCACCCAGTCGTATTTATCTTCTGCGATACGAACGTGCTGTATCCATCAACCAGAAATGCTTTTTAGATCAAAGTCTACCCGCTGACGCTGAAGCTCCCAGTTTGGACAAAAGACATTGATGCGGGGCACGGTCGAATGCTTTGTGCACGTAAACACACAGCACGTCTACTTCAAAGCCGTCTTCTAGAGCGCGACTCAGACATTTGTTGAAGTCAGCACATCGAAGAAGCAGGGGTGCTCTCGCTAAAAACCATGCTAGAGACAGTAGCAGAAAAGGGTGACTCTTGCACAGGAAGTTGCAGTATTCATAGGATGCAGTCGCTATGCTACCGCATGCCTATATCAAGTAACCGCGCTCCCCTTGATCAAGGATCGTTGCCCGCGGGTGCGCTAATTGCTTGCTGACCGCCATGCAAGTTGTTAATTGCCGAAATGTCATCATCCGTGTGGATGCTGACGTGATGTTTGCTCGGCCATCTGTCCCACCGCCTTGAGCGCTCCCCGAGTGGTCAAATACCTTGGTAAATGATGACTTGGTAATTGAGCCAGGTTAAAATAACGGCAGCATCCCGTCTCATTTCAAGACCCGGATCGTCTTCGCGGGGTTCTATCGTAAACGCCGACTGACAAAGGGCAAGTTCTTATCCGACCCCACATGGCCTCACCAGAGTGCGGCTTCGTGAAATTTTCGAGAGACTTTGTTAAGCTAATAAATGATATCCAGGCCATCGAATATCATCGATGTTGATATGGAGCATAGTGGTATGGTCAAATGCAGCGTTAGATAACACCCAAAATATGATCCTATGGCTTCTCAAAGTTCCTTAGCCAAAGAACTGACCATCTTTCCGTTCCGCAAGTGTGGATGGGTTATGTCGATTTTTCAGAGTAAATAGCTGCTCGCTCTCCTAATTCCGAGAAGGAATGGCAGCGCCTTAGGATTCAAGAAATAAACGTGTCACATTTTACATGCGCCATGTTCATTTGTACCGCTTTTGATCGCTTAAACGCGTTCAAAATGTCGGTCGGTGGTTAATTTTTAACAGTGCCATTTGGTGCTAATGATCGTACTGTAATGCTCTTCGAGTACTCCCTGTGTCCTTGCATTCGATCTACCCCAACCCATCTCCAAAATGGAAGACCAAAGATACTTTAACGTTTATCTGATTTTTGCTAATGCAGGAGCCCATTCTTTACAATGTATCTGTACGATTCGAAGTCGTATAGAGTGAGCCGAAACAAACTTCCCAGAAACCTTATCGTATAAGTATATTTAAGGGTTACAGGCAGAGCCCTTGATGACCCTATTTATGTACAGTGCTTTCGCAGATTCCTACTCAAAAATAAAATAAAATTGCAGGAATTTAAAATGTCATTGGGTCACAGTTCAATCGTAATCATAAGGAAGTGCATGGGGTCACTGTAAATTAGTGCGGAAGATTGTATATGACAGATTTTACAAAACTGGCTGTGCATAGTCATGCTGTACAAGCCGATTTCTGTCGAAAACTAGACGAGCAAGTTTTCTTTTAAACACACAACCTGTGTCAGCCGTCACCATCTCGCTTGGAAGCGAGTTCCACGGCCTGACAACCCTCTGGCTGAATGAAAGTTTTCGTCGGTCTAAACGCGTGCGCTCATTCCCGACTTTGTATGCATGGCCGCGTAGTTGGTTTGAACGGGCGAACTCAAAAAAGTCCTCCGGTCTTAATGAGCAACCCTGGCCGCGAACAATCCGGAAGGTCCAGAGTAGACTGCAGTTTATTTGTCTATAAAAGAGAGGGAATAGGCCAAGCAAATTCAGCCTCTCCTGATATGAAAAATGCTTTAGACCGTCGACCATCTTTGTCGCTCTGCGTTGCACCTGTTCGAGTAAGTCGATATCCTTCCTCATCCATGGTGAGACTGCTGGCATTCCATACTCTAGACGAGGTCTTACAAAGACAGCAAAGAGTCTTTCGAAGAGTTCCGGGGGAAATATTTTAAATGAACGTCTGATCCAGTGTAGACTACTAGTTGCCTTCTGGGCCATCTTTCTGCAGTGTTCTGATGGCGATAGATTTGTGGTCGTCCATACACCCAGATCTCTGTGTCTTTCCATAGTTTTTAACCTCGTCCCGTCAGTATAGTACTGGTGTCTGGGAGAGGCATTGTGGCAGGTGTTCAGGTGCAAAAACACGCATTTGGACACGTTAAACTTCAAAAGCCATCTGTTCGACCAAGCACACAGTTTGTTGATGTTCGACTGCAACTTCTCTGCGTCATCATCACACTTGAATTCACTCCATATTTTTATGTCATCCGCGAACATGAGAGCCTCGCAATTCACCTCGCTGATGCAGTCATTAACATAAATCAGGAAGAGTACTGGGCCTAAGACAGAACCCTGTGGGACACCACTTTCCACCTTTACCCATTCCGAGATGGAAATAACAAAAGCCAAAACACAACAGTAATCCGATACCCTGAATAATAACCCCGCTCAGCATGGGACACCTCAGTAGATAAGACGACAAAGGACTAAGGATTTCCGAATTCGGTCTGAAATTTTCCACCTCCAAGAGATTTCCTTCTTTCGAAATTTCTATCCAATGAACGGTCTGACGGCCGTTTGCACTTAGAAATGGACATGTACCAGCAATGCCTTGATCAACACAGGACTACAACACCACCGTGAGATTCCTCCAAATCCACAAATGGCTGATTCGTTTGTTTTTAGCATCATGTCGTTTGACTGGTTAAATATTTGCTTCCACGTTTCAAGATCATTTACATAATAATGGTAGTCAAAGAAGAGTCTTTTGTCCCGAGTCGGATTTGTTTCTTGTCACCAGAGTGACGAGGCTAGTGGCGTTTTTACTAAGCCGCTGACGAGCAGCAGATGAACTGAAAAACGATGGAATAAGCAATGCACATTTTACAAATAAATACAATGTTGGGTTTACCACTTTCAAATATTCTCCCCCTGGAGAGACAAGGGGTTTAATAACTATAATCGATGTTAACCTGAAGGAAAACCTGTGTATCATACTTCCGACTTTTTCAGAAGGTCTTAGAGATGGAGAAGAAGAGCAGAGACCCAAAATGGAGATGGAAAACATAGTGAAGCTTCAATAGTAGTGAAGCTTCCTTGCTGTCCACCAGAACGAAAATTTCTGCGATGTCAGAACTTCTGAATATAAGCAGAACATATTCACTTACGGCCTCATAAACTGTATCAGCCGCTCATAAGGAGGACAGCTCGTCTAAGGAATTAACCATAACCGAGAACCGTCCTCTAGTATGAGAAAAGGACGACAAAAAGAGGTCTCGAAAAACGAAGAACCGTCTCAGGACATCCCGAAAATAAAAACAAGCCAGAGTGTCAGTATTAGACAGTATGGCCTACACACAATTCAAGCAGATACCGCTCTGCCGAAGGAGGTATCGCATGACGAAGAAGTCGCGATAGGTGAAGAACCCTGCGGCATTTACACTATGACAGCTGTCTCTGAATCAAACGATGATGACAACAGAAACTAACAGTATATGGACTGTTTACAAAAATAAACGCTAGGTCCTCCACTTATTGGCAATCAATGCATCGTCATAAAGCATATGACTGAGTCACCAAACAGGTATTTTGACCGAAATGCAGATAAATCGCGCGAACTGTCATCACCAAGGCTTGGATTCTATGTTCACCGCTTCATTAAGGTTATCAAAGACGCTGCGTATTATACTAGATATGCTACTGCTGCTAATAAAACAAGAATATACAACAGCGAGGCGGTTAAATTACACCAACTTTTATTATATATGTATGGGAGGAGTGGCATAATCCAAAAGAGATGGATTGGAATATTGAAAATGATATGTGACAACGAAGCAAGGGAGAGGAAAAGTTCACGGCAAATGACAAGAGAATACCAAGAGTCAATTTGGCAAACACGTTTTTCCGGTAACTCTTCATCAGGCCAAAACAGTTACATAGAAGTTTAAGTTATGCGAAGTTACAGGGCTTATAAGTGATTCAGAGACTATTAACATCCATCGCTCCCACGCCAATCATTGTTCCCACGCCACTCGCATGAAGAGGCGTGCTATGGCGTGGTCGGCGTGTCGGGGTCACTGGGCCAAGGGGGCGAGGGAGAGGGGGGACTTATGCTGTGAGTACGTGGGATACGTTGTGCACACACCACTGCCATCAGGAGGTTGGGGCGGCGCTGAGGTAGCGTTGGCCACGGAAGACAGGACGCCTGTGTCAGAGTCTTCTGACAACATAGCACTGGATTGGCTAGGCAAATTGTTTGCCAAAATGACTTTTTAATTTTAATATAGGAATATTCGCTGAATTTAGACTACGAAGACTAAAGAACGTCTTTTCGTCTTTTCCGTTCTAGTTGCATATATAAATGCACAAGAAGTTGTCCGTGAGCATATCGCGGGAGGCGAAAAATGCAATGGTCATCGGTGGCACGCTCAATCGAATTTCCTGTCTGTGGATGGCCCGATCCCAATTTCTGTCTTATGTTCCAGTGCTTTGATCGGTCATTCCAGCCGTATAAGCTCTTTTGAAGAACAACGAGATATCGACGAGTTCTCAAGTCTTCCATAAATGTTGTACCTGCGCCAGGTCCCTGCCAACACTGACTGATTCTGGCCTAGAATATAACATATGAGGCAACTGATTAGCCAACTTGTTCCCAAATCGTTGCGCGCGCCGATACCAAGAAATTGGCGGTCATTTTTATCGCGTCTTTCATAGGACTCTATTCATCTTGAGTGGCTTTTAATGCGAGCGCAGCCGTCAATTTATTGTTCTGGTTGTACTTACACGATTGTCCCCCATGACTTCCTTAATATTTCTGCACATCTGCCGATCCCCATTAGTGTTTTCCCGCTGCTTTTTTCACCAAGCCGCGAACATTTCTGCGAACAGGACGATTTCAGTTCATTCTAAAGCTCTCTCCGCCTCATTTCGATCAATTTACAGGAACCAACACATTCACATACAAGAGGACCCAGATCAACCATCCACGGCAGTCTCGGTGAGTAATATTTCTTTCCGGGTTTCGCTTTTTGACCGTCTACATTGCAATTGTCATTTCATCACAAACATGGTTTCTTCCCCAACATTTATTGGAAAACTACACTGCCCACTTTGCATTCATCATGCACTGATAGTCTCCCTAGATCTCCTCGAACCCTTTTGCTATCTCCATGGGTGTTGGGCAGTATATCCCTAGTTCTATGGGGTTACTGACACTATTGGCATTATCTCTTAAAACACTATGCCAAAAGGTTTCATGCGCCTTTCGGACTGGCTGGCCGAATGCAACCGATCTCTGATGCTAATCACTCGAAAGGCCTACTGGACTGTTGGCACTGCCAATCACAAGACCAGTCACGAACTAACAATATAAGCTAACCCTGTGCAAGTGTTGGTTGGCGGTATCTGATGCGCGTTTTTTTCAGTTATCCATCTTAACGGATCATGTCAGAATCAGGTTCAGGCCAGATAATAGTCTTGGCGATTTAGAGTTATTCAAACCTACAGAGGCTACCTTCGCGCCCATCTTACACCCCGTGCACTGTATTTCCACAAGAGAGGTGTCCGGCATCTCAAAATCTTTAATGTGGTAAAATTTTGACTGCATAAATAGTAACCTACTGTGACACCGGAATGGCGTGCCAGCGTGTCACATCCTTCAGCAGAGTTGGTTAGTCAATACACATGAGGTGACAGTGAGGTCATCGGTCCCCTCATCACTCGCATGGACGTATGA